>VXBQ01006744.1:171101-218528 GCA_013400175.1 Phainopepla nitens | reverse complement strand
AAAAACCTATTTTTTTTTTTTTTTATTCTGTAACATCTGCAGGAATAAAATAACCACAGCATTTCTGAGAAGGACCCATAAAGGCTGATCAAAAAAGAAAAAAGGCAGCATGAATTTTTTCCCTAAATGCAGTCACTTCCCAATGCATGTATTCTAAGACTTCTAGACTTAAGAAATAAAAGATAATTCTCTGTGGGTGCCCTGAACTCCCAGTAGACAGCAGAGCTTCTTCCTCTGCTGTTCAGAGGAGAAAATTCAGAGTTTCTCAGGTCACAGGAGTTGAGTTCTAAAAAAATAAAGATTCAGTATTTTTCAGAGTCATAGACGGCACCAAAACTTTGGCTGGCAAGGGTCATGCCTTGGCCCCAGTGTCTTTTGGGTGTGAAGAAACGCATTTCCTCAGAATTACTGTGCTGATTACTGCCAAGCTGCTAGCTGCTCCCTCAGACCTGACTGCCTGAAAGATGTCCAAGAGAAGCACAGAGGAATTTCCACCTCCAGGGAGATTTCGCCATCTTAAGTCCCAACAGTTTTGTTGATGCTTAAATCAGTATCAAGGAACACTTCTTTGCCAATATAAATGAGGTGCAGAGCTTGTTTCCAGGCATTTCTGCATCTGTACATCTTACATCTCCTTCTCCACAATATGTGAAATCCCATGGGTTTGTTCCTTTTAATTATGGTTGTAAGGGCTAAAGCTGACATACGTTTGTTCCTCTACAGCCTCTTTTGCATCACAGAAATGTCTTCAGAAAGGACACCATCTTACTGGGAGAAGAAGAGGTACTGCAAACCTGTCAGGCACCATGAGCACAGACTTTCTTCATAGTCAAACTCAAGGCATTCTTTGGGAAGATCAGTTACTGGGTTAGTTACAGTTACAGGTTAGTTACAGTTTAGGGTTTGTTTCCTCCAAAGGAAGAGAGCTTGAGACCTCCTCTAAAAAACTAGTATGAGCCCTGTGCTGTCAGTAGGAACTCCAGACACTGCTACTGCTCAACACAGAGACCACTGCAAGTAGAGAACTTTTTATGAGATATCTTTCTGCGTCTCCTCACAGGAGGTGAGTCAGTGCTCCAGCCAACCTGCATGTGGGATTCGAGTTCAGCTTGGGAAAAAGGTTCACTTCCTCTTACTTCTGGAGCTGAGTTATTTTAGACACACTCTGGCAAAGAAACCAGAAGACAGAGCTGTCAAACAGTGTGACTTCCTGCCACCTTCATCTCCTGCTCTCTGTGCTATTTCCAGAATCAAGGATGGAAAGCAGCTCTTATTCATCCACGGGGAAAGCAACAGATGCAAGAAGCTCAAGCCAGGAGGCTTTCTGAGGATGCTTTCCTGCTTCCACTTGGAACAGAAACATCTGCTGTCATACTGAAGAGCCCTGACCCCTGATGGCACCAAGGTGAACAAAATGGATTGAGGTGGTGTGCTGAACCATGGAGCAGCTTGCAGGTGTCCTCCTTACCTTCCTGAATGAAGCCATTAATAATTTGGGCGAAATGATACAATGTCTGCTGAGGACAGAGACAATAAATGTTTGTATCAACTTTTATACCTCAAACTTTTACAGTTCTTGCAACACTGCTCTGGTTGATGCCACTGCTCACAAGTACGTATGTCAACTGGTGACTAATACAAAGACTCCAAAATATTTGTCAGTCAGACTGCAGAACTACTTTAAATTGTTAAAATGTGATTATATTCAACTATTAATAATAAAATTCTATTCCTTTCCTATTGATAAAGAATTAATGACATACCTGATGTCCCTTACAGTACCAACTCAGTGCAAATGAAAAAAGACCAAACAAACCAACCAACCAAAATAAAATAACTGAACAGTTTCACTAATGCTTAAACATCATGAAAATATAACCTCACTACTGGGCAACATGCCTGCTCACTGCAATATTAAATAACTATTACAAGTTAAAATAAATAAATGTTTCAAGCTGAAATTGCTGTTTCAAATTAACAACATTCCTTTCTATGGTGTTAACACTTATTACCAAGATTACAATCCCATTTAACATCCAACTCCACTGCAGGCACTTCAATCTGTTTTCCAGGTGCCGGCTCATTGCGGTGCAGCACACAACAAAGCTGAGCAGAAAGAAGGAAGCTGGAGCTGCAAACAGGACAGGCTTTAAAAAACACGACCCTCGTCACCAGGACAAGTGGATCTGCGCTTCAGAGATAACAGCACAGACACAATAAGGGCAATTGATCATTGGCTTTTAATAAAAATGCACACAAGCATGGCGGGGATTTCTTTAGATCTAAACCAAATCTTTTCAATTGGGCTCGGCCTTTTCTTAGGAAGTTGATAAATGAGCAATTTTTAACCTGTCCTTTATACTGGAAGATTAAATAGATAAAAAACTGGTAGAACCAATGCTTGTGCAGTTTCAGGGCCTTTCTGCAGTTATCTCCTTTGCTTTTCTGTTGCATTTGTATTGGCCTACCATGACAGCAAGACCCCCAAGTATCTGGATAAATACACACATACAGAGATAAGCACAGAGAGAGAACGCTCTAGAGAGAAGAGAGAGAGCAAACCAGCTGTTTTTAATCCTACCCACTGAAACTCATATAAATCAGTATGTGAGTTAAACCATGCCTGTAAAAAAATCACCTCCAGACAGAAGATCTACAGAGGTGTGAAGCAAGTAGGTCATCCATATCAGCAAGGTGTGAGCTTCAAATCACCACTTTGAATTGAAAACATTTAAATGGCAACATTATAAAGTAAACTTGCTTTAAATGTCACAAAGGAACAGTTCTGAAATGAGAAGTAGCTTAGCACAGCTCCTGCTACTGTAGCCAGTTCTCCTTGACTCTGTTATTATCATGGACCTGGTGCCAGCTCCAGCTGTGGGTGCACCCAGGTGGGGACAGCCTTGTCAGCACAGTGAGAGGTGACAAAAATGTGTGAGTTTGCTTTGCATTAGAAAAGGCACCGTTTTCCTTCAGGGCCATTTGCTGGTCTCATTGAAGGTGCTGAGAGCAGCAACCTCATAATGCTGCTGGGGGCCCAGTATCCTCCAGAAGGAGATTTACATGGCTGGGAAGAAGCTTCTCTGAGAAGTTCAATATTAGAGATCTTTCCTGCTCCTGAGGACGGTGAAAGATGAGACCAGGAGTCACTGCAGTGCCTGAGCCAGGTAACAGAAGGTGTCACTAGAGATGCTGCCCCATGACAGAACAACCTTCCCTGCAGGTTCCTGTGTGTGCCATCCCACGTTCACCTCCCCTTCCCTGGGCACGAGGGCTGACATCCCACAGGTAATTCTGAGGACATCCCCACCTATCCATCTGGTACACTCAACCTCAGGGATTTGCAGAGCTGCAGTGTAACACATTCTCAGTGTCAGCTCTGCTCTGTCTCCAAATGCCGCGGGACAGTCACGGAGAAACGGGCGCAGCTCCCTGAACTCACTTGAAAACTGATGATCCAGGGAATTTTCATATGGAGTACATCTCCCAGTGAGACCTTCTCCCGCTCCACACCTCACCTGCCTCAAGTCACGTGTAAGAACAGACTCCTCTATTAAAATCCAAGGTCATTACAACGTCTTTAGGACACACATGGATCTGTACAAGAGGAACTGCATGAAGATGCAAAAGGCAATGGAGGCAGATGATGTGAGTATGAAGAATTTGTCGGATGTTTTCATAAAATAGCACCATTAGGATTAACCTTCATGAAATCTAGAAGAGGGTCTTACTTCAATCATTCATTTATCAAATTGGGCTTCCAAAGACAGAGAAAAACTTCTGAAAACTCTTCTAAAGACAGAAAAATTAGGAAAGTAAAAGAAATCCTCTCCTCAAAGCATAAGCATAAAAATCCTTCAATGACTACAAATCCAGGCTATATTATTTCTTAGGCCATATTATTTCATGGTATGAATTAGTTCAAAATGCTCTTTAACAATGGAATATGACCCAATAAGATCTGTAGGAAAACACTACTGTTACTTCTAATTCCACTGATGTTCCCAGTGATTTCCTTACCGGAAAATGACTGAAATCCACACCTGGTGAATAACCACCAAAAGTAATTCTTAAGTGAAAAAGACATTCTCTAGCACATTCTACACAGAATTTTCATTTAATAGCAGTTTTTTTCTTTGTATTTGCAGATCTACTCTTGAAAGAAAGATAAGATACTAATCCCTTTTTTTTTTTTTTAAAGCAGTATGATAGAAGTATTTCCAGTACAGCACTTTCACAATCCAAGGGTTACATCCTGAACTCAATTGAAAAGCTGTGAAATTAAGGTAAAAAAACACCAAGTAGTTTTAAATTTGCCTTCTGTAGGACTAGAAGGATCTCAGCTAAAGCTCAAGAAAAAAGTAAGCAAGGAGAGGTGGATTTTTATTACATGTTAAACTCCTGTTTTGTTTTGCAGTAATGTGGGAAGAAAATTAAAAGAAACACTGGAAAAGATAGAGCTCACTATGAAGCCTGGCCACAACACAGTTCTGTTTTTAAGTTTTTATGCCTCTGTAATTTGCTGAGAAATCTAAAGAAAATCCTCCATTCACTTACTGTGTGATGCTTGCTCTAAAACCATCTCTTGTTTAGTCTACAAGTACTAATAAAGCCCACAAGCAGTGGAAAGACACACAGTGCCTTTTTCATACAGCACAAAAGAGTAGTTTAAGGGTCTGGTTTGTCCTTTTTTTTAACAGAACAAGTTTTGCTGCATCCAACAAGGCAGACAACTGCTCTTCATTCAACCTGTGTTCCCTGGGACTCTACCACTGATGATGATCAAGACTAAAATCTGCTGTTTGAGCATGTCAGCTCCTGCAATTATTAGCATCTGTTGGTAAATAAATTCCATGACTGTAACATCAAATTATAGAATTGTGGGCTAGGTTTAGGCTGGAAGTGATCTCTGGAGACCATCTTGTCTAAACCACTCCTTTTTCAGGAAGGGACCTACAGCAGCTCACTCAGGGCAGTCTGTGTTTTGAGTATCTCCACAGACGGAGATTCCAGAACCACCTAGGCCAAAATGTTCCTGTCCCTCCTAAAGTGTACAAAAAACATGTCCAAGAGCCAGTTTATTATCATCAGTTAAGAGGATCCCAGGGCACAGTGAGGACTCCACAGCCACTCCTCCTCCCCATCCTACACCAGAGACCATGGCCAGACAGATGCTCCAGTGCCAGGGGGGACGAGTGGCACTTGTGACAGGGGTCCAAGTGAGTGGACACACACTCATTTAATATAAGTTTCACCCTCCCTCCAACAGGGTCTTGTGCTGAGTTTCCTCACATTAAGTTCCTGAAGTATTTTACAGGATGAGTTGTATATTCAGGGAGTCAGCAGAGCCCAGCTCCCTGATCATACCAGAGCAGCAGCTGTGGACACAGCAGAGGGTGACTCCAACCTTCTGCTTTTTCCCACCCCTGAGAACTCCAGGTCTTGGCTCTGAATCTTCCCTCCTTTTCAGTAATTCCTACCAATCCTCACACACTTCTCTGACATGCAAGGGGTGACTCAACTCCATGTTTGCTACACTCACCTGAGCTTTTCTCTTAACCAGAATCCACAGTGTGTGAAATGCTGTATATGCAGTGAATTCACTGTCAAACCCTACTCCTTCCTGCCAACTAACAGTTCAGAATGTCACCATCTTCTGCTAACTGGCCCCAGGTGCTGAACCCCAAGCACTGAGCATCTGCCTCAGGTGCCTTTCAAAATACTTCCCCAATAAAGCATATCATATACACATATATCCAGTACTAAATGAAAAACTAATGATGAATAACATCATTTGGCATACAAGATACTGCACAAGAAAAGGAGAAAAAATCAACAAATAGCTCTTCCAACAGGTACAGGAAAACTTAAACCTCCCATCAGAAAATACACACTGAGTAAGCAGCATAAAGATAATTCTCCTGTATTTGCTAAGTCATTAAATTATTCATTTTCAACAAGCAGAGGACTAAATACGAAACATCAAACTGCAGCCTTGTACTCACAAATAGCCTCTTTCAGCAGCAGAGTTGAAACTGAAGTACAATTTTACTAAAACATTTGCACAGATCTTCTTTTCCTTGGCTGCAATAAACATTCAGATGGCAAGACCTATTTTTTCATAAGATCAGTGTTTTAACCAGAAGGAAAAAAGTCCTTGCTTAATAAACAATGAAATTAAGCAGCACAAGAGAAATTAAATATATTGAGAGAGATAAAAAGAGGCAGAGTGTTGGAGGAACATTCTTCCTACTGGGATGTTCTCTGTGCATCACTGGACCACACCAAACATGCACTTCCCATCAGAGCTCACGTTCCAAGAAACGACAAAACCACTTTTGCTCCAAGATCGAACATTAAGCCCCAGCAATACATATTCCAACAACAACAAATCCTAGACCTTCCAAATGACCACTTTATGAACCTCTGCAGCCATTTTAAACAGGTTTCCAGCCTCAACAGCTTACAGTCATGCTTCTCTAATTTCATTCAAATCCAATACTTGTAGTCAATATGTTCAGAGTAGCCTGACTTCTGACAGCAAAATCTTGGCTAGAGCAGAATACAAAAACATATTCTGTCTTGGTAAGCTTGATATATAAACAAAACTCATTTCTACCCCAATTCAAATGCATTATACACAGCAGTCAGCAGATAAACAGCTACTGAGCAAAACAAATAATATCTGAGCTTTGTTTGCAAGATTATCATACAGTGATTAATTGGTATACTGCAATCACTGCTTATAAACCAAATAACAAATTAGTGAGTTCTGATAATTGTTGATAATGCACTGTTTTTCTGTTTTAATTATTAGCTTGAACCCAAGCAGACAGAGAAAAGGCCACAGATTCACTTTCTTTAAAGACAGAAGGTATGCGTGTAATGACACAAACATATATAAAAAGCAATAAACCAGTGATTTAATTTCTTTACTTTCCACACGCTACTGCCATTTCTAATGTTGCATGTCACTCTTCCTGTACAAACTCCTGGGTGAATGAGAAGCAATGAAGTCCATCCTTACCTTAATATTGCAAGCTTGTTCCATGAGTCTCCGGGCGTTCTCCTCAGCTCTGTACCTCTTGGGCAACTGAACCCTGAAGAATTTTAAAGCTCCTTCAAAATCAGCCTGTAGAAGGTCCTCTTTGGAGGTCTGCAATTAAACACAGGGAACTACAGTAAATCCTGGGAACACACAGTCATGCTCTTCTACTTGATTTGTCATTTACTGGATGCATTCCAGACCTCCAATATTCACATTAGCTCAAAGTCATCCTCCTTGAAATCAGGTCTCATAACTCTGCTTCATAAAACAAACAGAGGCTAAAGCCCATCCAAGGAATCTTAGGCAGGGCAGCATAGAGGATTGCAGCATGGGAATGGATTTTATCCTTCTGTACCTGCTAGGTAAGAAAGGGATTCTGGCTCAGCCTGTCAAGATGTCAGTGAAGAGGAAAAAAAAAAAAAAAACACGAACCAAAACACCAAAACCCAAGCAAACAGCAAAAACCTAGGAGAAATTATTATATTTCCTGGAAAGCTTGTGTATTAGACTATTAGTGATTCTCATGGTATTGCCTTAAAAAGACAACATATACATATTTAATGTATGTATAGTCACAGACACGAAGAGCAGAAGCACATGATTCACACAAGGCATCAGCAAATCAGCATGCTGAAGTCTGTGACACACTTTCTCAAAACCACCGTGCCTGAAAACGTTCTACATGCTTATTTCTACATTTTCCACACTCCTGGACCTCTCAGTGGTACCAAGTCTAAAAGGTCAGAGGATGTTACACATTCACCATGAAGCCACTCCTGCCACTGACCGAGCAATGTGATTCACAGGGACAAATGAGTTCATCCTCCAGCTTACTCACACCTGCACCAAGAGATTCAGAAGGTACCAAATCCCAAGCCTTGGGATAGCTCCTTTAAATGGTTCACAGAAACTGAAGGTCCTGACAAGACATTCAGGACATGATCTCAAAAGTGTGAGTTTCAAGGGCTTTAACCCAGAAGAGAGTAAACAAAACTCTGTCAACACAGGTACTCATATGGTGGAGATCACACGGTGTAATGTGTGTAACTGCAAACACCTCAGCAGCAGCACAGGCTCTTCTGGTTAAGGTTAATTGCCAAATTAATTGCTCACATATCACCACCACCACTTCCATGAGTGCCAGCAATTCCATGTGGGCATCCTCTGCTTTCACATGAGTGCCATTTTTTGCCTCATTACACACAGTGGATACATTACACACACATAGGTTCAAAGTTTGATTCCTAGCTATGTTGTTATCCACTTGAATCCAGAGAATCCCACAATAGCTTGGGTTGGAAGGAACCTTAAAGGCCATCTCATTCCATCCCCCTGCCATGGGCAGGGACACTTTCCACTCTCCCAGGCTGCTTCAAACCCCATCCAGCCTGGCCTTGGACACTTCCACAGATGGGGCAGCCACAGCTTCTCTGGGCACCCGGTGCCAGGGCCTCCCCACCCTCACAGGGAACAATTCCTTCCCTATATCCCATCTAACCCTGCCCTCTGGCAGTTTGAAGCTGTTCCTGTGTCCTGTCACTCCAGGCTCGTTTCCAAAGTCCCATGTCCAGCTCTGTTCTTTTCTTTCCTTACTGAGTTCACCCAGGATCTATTTGATGTTCCTGTCATTCACTGCCCAGGAAGCTGCTGGGTCATCCCTGCTGCCGTGGGGATGTTCAGCTTTACAAACCCTCACACCTGATCCTGTCCACAGCCACCTGGCAGCCGTGCAGCCTGGCTGAGGCTCCCTCAGACGAGGCCGACGCGACGACAGAAATCCGGGGCAGTTGGTACCGGGCGAATGAGATCCACTATGGCCAACGTCACCCTTCTGCTGGATCAGCTCTGCTGAGGCTATGGATGCTCTTGCCACACTCACAGCCAGATCACTGTCCACACCCCAGCGGGCTGGCTGGTGGAAGCTGCGGCTGTGGTGGAGCAGCGGGCCGTGCCCAGCACCACTGCCAAAGCCGTGCTGGAAACCAAGGCCCCTCCGGGGAAGGTCGCTGAAGAAGCAGCACAGGTTCCACAGGATCACAGGATCCTTAAGGTTGGAAAAGCCCTCTGAGATCATCAGCCCAACCATTTACCCAGAACTGCCAAGCCCGCTGCTAAACCTTCAATGTTCCTGAGTGCCACATCTGCACATCTTTTGAATTCTTTCAGGGATGGTGACCCCATCACTTCCCCAGGCATCCTGTTACAATACCTGGTTACCCCTTCAGGGAAGAAATTTTTAATTATATCCCATCTAATGGGTCTTAGGAAAAAAATTGATTTCAATGCTCAGCTCACAGAAGTGGATCTCTCTTCCTTTGTTCTCAGCCATGTTGGTATCTGCCACTACTAACCAATTCAAACAGATTTCCCAATTACACTGCCAATTTGCCTTCTTGGGATACTCCTGCACATCCAGCCCCCTCCTCTTCCCTTCCTTTACAGCAATTCTATGTAAAACATTTAAAATCAGATTTAATTTTCCTAGGCCTCTGCTTGAATCATAGTTAGAGTACTATTTTTAACAGTCCCCAACAAATTACATTTATTGAACTGTAACTATTGACAACTTCGAGTTCTCCATGCTGAAAAATCTGTAGTCAATGAAAATCCCATAAGATCATGGAAATAAGAACTTCTCTAACAGAGTTTGCTGAACTAAGATTATAGTTATGAAAACTGCAAATCATCACATTGAACAGGCTGGTTAAATGAGTGATAGAGCCCAGGCTTGTCAGCTCCTTCTACTTCACTGAATATTTTCATTTCCTTAACATCATCTGTCCATCAAAGTACCAGTTTCCCTATTAAATCACAAGAAAAAAAAAAGAAAAATAGAAATTTCGGCATCTCAGGATTCACATTTATTGACATTTGCGATTTTAATCAATAAATTATAAAGATATCTCTGGAAACTTCTGGCAGCTGTTTGAAGAGGCAGAGATTTGTAAATTCTTGGTTGAAGTCATTCAACTCCTGAAACTCAACAAAAGCTGATTTCTAAACAGCTGATTTCTCTTACTAAACCATCTGTAAGTTTAATGAGCCAGTCATTATAATTTGGGAGGTGCATCATATTTTTGTGCCTTTGGGAACTTCAGGAAAGTTTTTATCATTGTAGATGTTATTTTTAAATAGAAATATTTTTGATTAAAATCTATTTTCAAACCCAGGCAAACAAGGAAACTCAGAACTATGATCCAAAGGCTCAGTCTGCCTTTTAGGGTTTGACTAAATATGTTCTCAAATGTTTTTCCCACATCACTTAAGTATTTCAATATAGTCCTAAAATTATCTTAAATGAATGAGTTGAAAATTAGGAAAAGCCCTTTACCAAAAGTATTAGCAAAGCTTTCAAATCTAAAGGTGAAGTTTGGAAAAATAGCAAATGTTCAAAAAGCAAGAACAGAATTTGACAGATTTAAACATGTTAATTTTTCTTTTTTTTTAATAAATAATGTTACTACTACTTTCCCGAAAATATTTAGAAAACTGTGATTAAGACAAAGGGAAAAGCCTTGGATTTTTTCTTTAATTTAATTTCTTCGTCTTCAATTTTTAATTCTGCAGCTTCATTTATTACTGATTCTACCAAAAGTCCTATTCCCAAGTGGGAACTAACATAATAGAAGAAATTTTGGATGAACCACACTGCACATCCTTAATTTAGTTGTTCCTCCTTCATACAAACAGATAAACATTACTTATTTCCATAGAATTTTAGATATATATTTAGCTTTCTGTAGAATGTCAGTGAGCATAAACCACCTGTTTTACACTTTAATGAACACGTGTCAGAAATGAGGCCAAGAAGCAAAAGTCTGAAAAGAACCTGGCCATGCTTTACTATTAAATTTGCTTTTGGGACACTCAAAATGTTTGTAGATATCCTCCAATTTTTTGGAACACAGTATTTATACATATAAATATATATAATATAAAAAAATATCTATTTCTATTTAATGCTTATAACACACAGATTTTAACTTCTTTAAAGAATCTTTCTGTTTTTAACTTCTTAAAAAAGATACACAGTGTAAAACCAAGGTACACAAGCTATTAATTTCTAAGCAGGACTGCAGTGCTGCCCTTTCACAGGAGCCACAGACCCGAGAGCTGCTCAGTGACTCACAGGGGGAGATCCTGACCTGGGGTGCTGGATAAACTTGGCCTCCAGGCCTGGGGAAGTTTGGGGGACAAAACTGTGCTGCTGCAGTAGCATCAGAACACACTTCTAGGGCAATACACCAAGCTCCCTTGCTGGCATCTTTTGTGTCCAGCTATATTATCAAAGACTTCTTCTCCTAAATAAAATCCATTCCCTCTGCAACACACTGTTGTATAAAAATGCAGTGGGGGAAAAACCCACCTCTGGGTTTGTGAGTGGAGTCGGGATCCACAACCACGGCACTGATCTTGTGCACACTCAGTGATATCCCTCTGCTCAACATTCACCCCTGCCCTTCCATGCAGCTCCAAACTCAGATGGCAAAGCTCATTCTGCCACATAAAGAACTGACGCAGCTGGGGAAGAAAATCTCCTGGCTTCACCCACTCCGGGTCATCGAAAAAGGAGTAAACCCCCCAGAACTGGTGCTGTTCTACCTGCCCAAGAGTGTGCTCAGAATTTTTCTAAGACTGGCATACAGGTTATGGAGTGTATTTATCACATAACACTGCAATGACACATGCTCTACGCATCCTAGGCATTTATCCCCAAAACCACAGCAGAGAGAGAAGCTATGCACATTAAAAAAAAAAAAAAAAAAAAAAGGTGCTTAATTTTATGAAGCACGGATGCTTTGAAGGGTCTTCAGTTCTGATTAAAGTACAAATTCTTGGTCCTCAGAGATTTCTCATTTTTAACACATCACCAGAACACAGTCTCTCCTTTCTGGGAAGGGGGTGTGTCAAAAGGCCTGTATGTCAGGAGAGGTGTATTTAAATAATAAAACCTGACAGGGAATCACATTGACTCCACAAGTTGAGTCTCTCTTAAAACACAAAGGACTAATTGTATTATTTTGCCTTTTTCATACTCTCTCTTTTAATAAACAATACTATGACACTCAGCAAAGTCATAACGCCTGGAAGATGAGGGATGTGAAAATGCCTGGTGTTCTCCATCTGGAGGGCCAGACAGAAAGCCTGATTAAGTCAAGTGAAAAAGAGCTCGGTGGTTTTGCCTCTGCTTTCCTTAGTGCTCTTCACAGCACAATTCAGGGTGATTTGGCAGCCCTTGCCCAAGAAACCACCAGCAGGATGAGTGTTTTCTGGGAGATAACTGGAATCATGGTAACACACCCAACAGCTCAAACCAGGCAGCATCAGTGACTAGACTCAATTCTACAAGTGCCTGTAAATCCCCAGATCCAGCTGCACTGTAGCAATGGAGGAGTTTGTGAATTTGTGATTTTATGTGGCACCTCCCCGTGCAGGAACACGGTGTTCCAGCCACCCGCGCTGCCTGTGCCACTGCACAGGTTGTAACACGCAGAGCGCGTGGATTTCTGCGAATCCCCAGGAGCATGGGAAAACGGACAGGTCACTGTCAATCACCACAATATGGGCATGGGAATAAAGCAAAGGCACCATAGGAAGTGAGGGGGATCAGGAAAGGGCTGCCTTCCCACGGATCACACAGAAATGCTGTTCTGGTGTGCCAGGCCATGCACAGAGCGACGCTCTGAGCTGCAGCCAGGCGTGGTTACAACACCCCGAGCACACCCAGCCAGGACCAGGCACTGACTCCCGGATTTGCCACTCTTCTGTGGCTTTGGGGCTGCTTTGTACAGCAAGAGAAATGATAAAAGCGTGTTCTCTGTGCCTTAACATGGCACACCAACTGCAGGCACCCCCCACGCAGACAGCATTTGCCATGATGGATGAAAACACCCTTAACAATTTATTTCCCAGATCATTCTACACAGAAATTTTCAACTTTTTTACATACTGTCAACTGCTTTTTCAAAACCAGACACAGAAACAACCAGAAGCCAAAATGCATCAACATAGCTTGGTTTTTGATGAGTCTTTAAAGCAATCTGATGTCAAAAGTATAAAATCCGAAATGCTGACCATTAATGCACTTTGCGTCAGTACCCAGAAGGTGACTGGGCACACTGCTTATCTGGAATCATACAGCACTGAGAACAAAAGCACTCAGGGATTTAGGGAAGATGGTTTTTTTATGATTCAGCCCTGGTTGATGATCCTTCAGGCTAGTTAAGGAATGGCACTGGTCCCCATTAGCAGGATTAGTGTCCAGCCTTCTCTGAGCCAACATCAGAAAGAAGGACTCAGCGCTTAAGAGATAGATTATGAGAAGCTGAGAGGAAAAAATAAGAGCCCTCTCATCCCTCCTGGGGGCAGAGGCAGGGCTGGGAGGGAGAATGGCAAATTCCCAACGAACTGATTTCATGAAAAGGTGATCTCACCGCAAGCAGCCGAGGCACAAAGAGACGATGCCCCATGCCCAGAAGTTCCAGCACACGACAAGCGTATTCATTCACCAGCTTGCTCCTCTCGTCGTGCATGTCCTGGGACTTCTTGGCAGGAGGGGTGAGCTTGGCAGCCGGGCTTTTACAAGGTACCCCTTCTTCCATGAGCAGTAAGTAGTAAGTATCCAGAGTGAGAAGAACAGGCTTCGTGAACGGCAGTTTCTAAAAGTGCAAGATCAGGAGAGCCAGCCTCCAGTCTCTGGAACGGGTTTGGATGGCTGCTCCAGCAACGCCCCTTTAGCCTCTCATGAGGAGAAAAGCATCTTTGCTAAGAATCAAGGAAAAATATGATCCACCGTGCTGGCTCAGACAGAGTCCGGAAGAGATGTGAAAAACAAACCAGAGAAAACATGGATCTAAAAATGCACATAAAAAGCAGAAAAATGGCAGAGAAGGAGCACAGAGGAGCTGGGCTTGGAGCAAAACAAGGGCGAGCAGTGAGGGCTCAGTGGCCGTGCGTGTGTGCGGGAGCCGGGAGCAGCAAGGGCAGCACAGCCCGGGCAGTCGGGAGGCTGCACGCAGAAAAGGATGAGCTCATTGCAATCCCTGCTCCGCCACCGGCGCTGCCGCTCGTCAGCATCAGCCACCCAGGGCTGGGAAAGAGGGGGCTGGGAAAGAGGGAGGAGGAGAAAGAGGGGAGGAGGGGGTGCCTGGGCACCGGGAGCCTCTCGGGGGAGAATGCCGTAATAAGAAGCCAATGGTGAGCGTGGACAGCCGGGCTCCCACCCTGCCGCCCCCCCCGGCTCCCGGTGGGCTTTGGCTGCTGAATCCCGGCTTACAGCACCGCAGCCGCATCCCTTGACGCTCCGGAGCGGGGAGGGATGGGCCTGCCAGCCCGTATAATCACTTGTACATGCAGTCTGCCTCTGAATGACGAAACCCAGGCACGGGGTAGGTGGGGCAGGGCCCCCTTCCCCTCGCCAGTGGCGCCCGCACAGGGGCCCGGCTGCCGGGATGCGCCTGGGGAGCAGCGGGGCACGGCTCCGAGAGCCCGGCGGGGCACGGCCCCTCGGCACGGCTCCTGCTGGATCAAAGTAAATCGTTTAAAAAACCAGCACTGCCAGGCGTTTCTAAACCTGGAGACCATGGGCAGAGAGGGAATGATGTCAGCACATGCTTCTGAATGGATTCTAGAAGAGTGCTGCACATTTGTACGAGAATGCAATGATGTCACACCTGGAATGCCCGGGCAGCAGCCTGTGCAGGGCACAGCCCACCTGCCGCTGCCATCTGCTAAAGCAGCCCAGCAGGTACTGCTCCATCTCACAGGGCTGCATTCTACAAAGCATATCTCTACAATCCTTCGTTTTTGATCAGCCTCATCATAAAATGGGATATATAACAGAACAACACCCATTTCCAATTGGAACAGACAGAAACATTCCACATTTCTAACATAGAAGTCATAATTTAAAATATTGTGAGTATCTTTAAACCACATTAATGGCAAACACTTCTGTAACTGTATATTTAAACTCTGAAAATAATTTTTCTAATATATCAAGAAAAAACATATTTACTGAAAACACTAATACAAAGTAAATATCTGTAGGATGGGGTCACTGATTTAAAATAATAAACATGCTAATGAGTAGCTAAATATGGAAATCATCACCATATTGTTGCCTTGAGGTGACACATGAAGGAGTTGGGAAAAGTGTTAAGGCAGAAGCCAGAGGTCCAAGGCACCAGAAGATGCCAGTGAGGCCTCAAGGATGATGACACAGGATTGACTCAGCTCAAGCACCTGCAGCTGTGCAGCAGTGAACAGGCTGTTCAGCACAGATGGTGCTCTGAAAGCTGATTTTAATCCCTCAGGTTGCAAACCAGTGTTCTGCAGATGAAGATCTGCAAAGGCTACTGCAATTCTGCCAGGCTGAGATGAAGGCACTCACTGAGCACCTTGTGGAGAGAAGCCACAACCAACACACACTTCATTCCAGTTTAGGGCTGCAGTCAGGACTGTGATGGGAGCTCTCCCATTCTTCCCTCACTCCATCCACATGCAGTTCCAGAGATTCAGGTCTGTTGTTCAGTCTGACTCTGCACATAGGAAACACCACGGTGCCCAGCCCACCACAGCTTACACCACCCACTGCACCTTTCTGGGAAAAGGGTTTAAAGGAGGGGAGGCAGCTTTGCCTATTCCTGAATTCTACTTTCAACATGTCCTGGTAGGCTGATATTCTAGAAACATCAGGTTCTACTTTTGTGTGAATGAAAACCTTGCTTAAAACATTAACAAGGAAGAAATAAGAGCACTGCAAGTGTAGGTGTTGAGAAGGAAGGTACAGAACTGATCAGGCACACGTCACCTGTGACCCAAGGGCAAAACAGGCAACAGGATGGGGAATTCAGAGCTCCAGCAGTGTAAAAAACCTTTAATTCTTTATTGTGTAAGTCAAACTTTAATCAGCTAATAGCTCTGATCCTCACAGAAATTCAGGTCTGGTTCATATCAAATATGGAATTAACTGATGATTAAATAAAATCTGTAAGTTGAAAAATTGGTAATGGGATCCAAGAGTTCGAGGTTAAAACCAGATGAATTCAGGTTCTAAATGAGGTGCAGATTTTTAGGGATGAGGAAAATTACCTGCAGGATTACTTTCCCAAGAGATGTAGTCTACTACCATCATTATATTTTTTACATCAGGGCTGGAATTTTTTTTTTAAGAAGAGGTTTCAAATACAAAAACTTCAAGGCTTGACCAAAAATCATCTTAATTTTAATCAGCTGAAACTCATTGTTCCATGTTTTTCAGCAACTCCTTTCATACAGTGTAACAGTGAACCATCATTCAGATTTTCACTTCCTACCCTTCTTATTTATTTCCATATCCTCACTGAACATTACATCTTATTTTTATCCACATCTGACCAGGAATTGTGATTTTTCCTTCATTTATGCCATTGGATTACTGTCCCAAATTGTCCAGAAGGGCCTGACTGAAGTGAACGTAAAAACTAAAAATGGCCCAAAAGGTAATAACTGAGGCAGTAACTAAGACGTCTGAGGATAAACACACATTACTCATGCTTTGACTTCCATCCATGGACTATCTGATCTTTAAGTGCAGGTATATTCTGTTTCTGGCCTTCCTATCCATGAAATGCCTGCTCACTCACAGAGCTCTGATGCAGTTCAGAGCTGCTCAGACTTACACAGCTGAGCCCCACTGAACTCAGAAGAAATGAATGCCAAAATAGTCTCAAAGTAAACAAAACCATATGGAATGACTTGAAATTATCTATACTCTGTACCAAGAGACCAAGGATCTTGAAGGGCAGTCCTTTATAAATCTCTGTATTTTAAAATATTAAATTTCTATATTTTAGTGGCAAAAATGATTGCCTTTGAAAAGCTAAATAGACTAAGATGGGAAGAAAAAATAAAAAGTTACCTTTCAAGTCTATTGCTGTAAAAGAATAAGATATTTAGCATCAGAACAGCTCTGAAAATCCACATGAATGACATCATGGCCACAATAAGAACTTTACCTCTTATCAGAAATTACTTTGTCCTTTCTGTTCTTTCTGGGGCTAATTACAGCTGTGTAATTTGGATTTAGCAAAGGCTACATCTTGATCATTATTAGAGTGAACACATTAAACCAACTGATTTCCATAGCAGGTTCCAGCAGTGATCCTTGCTGGCTGAGCTGTTCTTAAACAGCTTGGAAAGAGTGAAGGAGGAGATGACAGTGTCTGCAGATGCTCCTGAATTATTCAGGCATTTAAGGACAGGGGTTACAATAAAGAACTGCAGAAGAGCCATAAAAGACTGAGTGACTGGGCAGTGGAACAGCCAAGGAAAGTCAATGCAGATAAATCTAAACTGATGCATATGGAGAGCAGCATCAATTTTCCACATAAACGATAGAAGGTGAGCTGACAATTGCTACTCAGAAATGGATCTTAGGACTCACTGGGGAGAGTCCTAAGAAAATGTCTGATCAGTGCACAGTGGAGATCAACAAAATGCATCAAATGGCAGGAACTAACAGGAAGAGAACAGAGATCTAACCAGAGAACACCACTGTTCCTCAGTGTAACTTCATGTGGGATTCTCCTCTGATATCATTCACTATGCTGGTCCTCCCATTTCAGGAAGGGACCAGTAGAGATGGAGAAGGATTTACAGAGAATCAGAAGCCTCCAAAGGAGGAGATAAAAACAGACTGTGAATATTAAGCCTGGAAAACAAAAATTGATGAGGGATATGTAGACTTATAAAGTCCTGAGGGCTGTGGAGAAAGTGGAGAGATACCAAGTGTCCAAAATGCCTGCTGACACAGGAACCTCATGTGGTGAAAGTCACAGGTGGCAGGTCCAAAGCAAACAAAATAAGCATTAAACTGAGAAAATCTCTGGGGCTACTCACATGTGTTCAAAAAGCCAACAAAAAAAAAAAAAAAAACAAAAAAAAAACCAAAAAAACCCATGAAATAACAATCCATGCAGAATTATTAAACATGAGACACCACTTCTTTCTCAGAGTTTTCAAGACATAAATTGCCAGAGGCAAAAAGAGTTTTATTGTCCTGTTCTTGAAAGTCTTTCCCATGTATCTGCTGTTGGCAATGAGACACTGGGGTAGACAAACCAGCACAAGTCTGGTGTGCAATGATGATATCTATCTTTTCATTCACTTCAGTTACATACTTGGAGAAAATATTTTCCCAAAGAATGATATGATTTACTAGGTACATGACATATACACACTATATTTAAATTGTATTAAATAGAATAATAAAAATAATGGTTTTAGTCACAACTGTATGTAACCCTGCAAACACCATCTTTGCTTTCCAACATCTAGAAATTACCGACATATGATAGAGTCATTAATATCTAAATCAGGGTTCAATGCTGCTTAAGAGATTCAGGTCAACAAATTTCATGTTATTTTCTCTGCTGTCAGTCTTCTTTTTGAAAAGAGAGTATGTCTCCACCCTCAAAATTCAAAACTTACAGGGAACATTCACCTAATAGAAATAGAATTGATTTTAGGTGTAAGGAGGAGATAAATGGGCTGAGTAACTAATCAGCACAAGTTGGATTTACAACATACAAATAAATGCGGACTTCTAAAAATAGAAAACTGGTCACATTAAGGCAGGAAAATCAGTGGTCTGGAAGTTGAATGATTCTGGACATTTTCAGGCAGATATTTCTCTTTCTGAAGAGATCATCTCCAACAAGTCACCCAGGACTGGTTTTTGGGGTAGAGGGACTGGGTCTAGGGGAAGAATTATTAAGCCCAGCAAAACTTGAAATTTAAAGCACATCTTCAATTTAGAAACTAGAAATACAAAACCAGTAATCTGAGAGCCTCTTAAAGCCTGAATTTCTGTGCTCTGCTCAATGCAGAAGAGAACAGAGGGTTCTGATCTCTAGCTCCAAAGAGTCAGGATACTCTTCACTTCCTAAGGTGTCAGCTCTTATCCTGGGATCAGCTACATGAAGAAGATATAAAAAAGAGAGTATAAAAATAAAGGACATCTATTTTGCCTTAGCTTCTAATGTGGATATTTCTTTTCTTTTTTTTTTTTTTCCCTTGAGAAGAGCCTTTTGAAAATGTAATGCAATTACAGAGTTCTGGTTGGAGAGGAGTCCTGCTTGTCACTTTGTCAACTACTGGGTTAAAGCAATGCTGACTTAAAAATCAGTTCAGGTTCCTTGAGCCATTGCAAATGCAAAGAAAGAACAGAGCAAGAATCAAACAACCACATGAACTCATCAACACAAGGCCTAAGTCACATTACCTGCAGTCTTAGTGCACTTTTCATCTGATACCTCTCAAAAAATTACAGTAATTGCCACAATTTAATTCCTGACTCAAAGATAATTGACATTTTAAAATTATCTGCATTGGCAATATGCAAGTTTTACCTGAAACAAGCACCTGTGCAGTCTTCACTGGCTTCAGAAGTTTAGCCAGTAAGATTATACAAGATTTCTGTAAGATTTGGAAGAAGCTGGTTGCTCAATTTAAGCTTTTCTTATAATTGCTTGCTTTCATATGAGAGATAAAACTGATTTCCTTACTTGCTGTGATTACTTGAACCCCCCGGTTTTTTCCTTCTTCTTTTCCTTAAAAGACAACACTCGAAAGTTTTGAAACATTAATGCCCCAAGCTAGATTGTGGGAAGTGATAACTTCAGGCACAATCCCAAGGGACGTCACACTGGTCATTCCAGTTTTCACTGCCAGTCACAGGTCCCTGAGGGAAGGGGTAGAACTTTCCCACGATCAGCAGGACCTAAGGTGCTCAAAGACAGATGACTGCTCTGACTACCCCCACTTCTCACCAGCAGAAATTTCTGAATCGTGCCTTTAACACAGAAAAAAACTTCAGATCTGATTTTAAGGTTCTGGTGCAAGTGGTAATTCAGGAGAGAACTGCTGGGCAAAATCTGAGAGGGGTTAAGTTAGATATCTTGCCACGGAGGGCAAAGTGAAAAAAGAAAACCTACAACTGATTATGTGTTCCTTAAGAATTGAAATGTAAATGTATACAGAAGTACAGCACAATTTTATTCAAAATTTGTGCTCTTACACAAGTTCCCTTCTAAAGTGGGGAAATAGTATTCCTGACTAACCAGAGGGTTCCACAAATATTTCATACAAACATAAGAGCACAACATTTTCCTCAGACTTACCAGAACAAACAGATTCTTGAGAAATAAGAAAGTACAACATGAATACAGGAAACATGATGTGACCTCTCAAAGATCCAGTCACCTCTGGAGGTGATGCAGAAGAGAATGGTTAAGATACTCTGGAGTTCAGCAACACTGAGAATATTGGGTTATTGAATAAACAATGGAAATGGTATCTATAAACACTTCAAGGGGACAAAAGCAAGTGTGACTGGTGCTGGAAGGGGACTGTTCAAGCTGAAGGACAATGCTGATGTAAGAGTAGCTGAGGGGAAAACCATCAGTTATAAATTTAATCAGGACTGAGAGAAATGGCCTTCCACCAGCAACTCTGAAAGTTGCTGGTACAGGTTCTGAAATAGAGGCTGTGTCACAAAATGGCAGTTCTTCAGCCCAGGAGGTCCTTTTCAGTCCAGACACAGAATGAAATAAAGGTAATAAATAACCCTCCGTATCCAAGGTAATTCTGACACATTTTCTTTTAAAATACACATCTGCCATCCCTGCCATTGTAATTAGGATGCTGCTCCCTGATGTCTGGGACACTGACTGACACAAAGATCTTAGAGACTGAAAGGTGCCAGCAGAAATAACCAAGAAACACAACTGCCCTGTTTGTGCAATAGTCAGGTATCTCCTGATCACATGCAGAGAGGAGGAGTGTCAGAACCCACAAGCCCTGTTGGAAATGCTGCTCACCTTGACCTGAGTTCAAGGAATGACATAGAAAAGTCCTGAGTTTAAGATATTATAGGGACCACAGTAAATCTCTGTAAGATAACAAATCACTGGCTGGAAAACACAAGCAGTAACAAAAAAAAACTTCCTCACTATTTTCTGCCCTTTTTCTTTTCAGTATTATAAACCTTCCTGATCATAACTACGGCTTTCCTCTAGCATTAAGTAACACATTTTTTTAATAGTCACACAGATTAAAACTCAGTACGCCAAATGTTGAACTTAAGTATTGTAGATCACACACTTCATGAGTAGATGAGCCCTAAAAAAGAAAGGTTTGGACATGCACCTATTTTTAAAGCCTCTGGTTCACTGTTACATTTCCAGTGACCATGTGCTCTTTCTTGCCTTTTCAGGACTTAGCAGCCACTACAGTCGTGATTCTAGAGCCTGAATTCTACACAATTATCTATTTTAATTCTTGCCTCAGTTTGCTAATTCCAAACCGAAGTTTGCCTTCAGCCAGTTTTGCCGAGTTCTAAGATCATGAACAAGATGTACGAATTAATCAGTGAAATCCCTCTGGTGACCAGTGACAGGACCCGGGGAATGGCTGGAGCTGTGCCAGGGCAGGGTCAGGCTGGATCTCAGGGAAAGGTTCTTCCCCAGAGGGGGCTGGGCACTGCCCAGGCTCCCCAGGGAATGGGCACGGCCCCGAGGCTGCCAGAGCTCCAGGAGTGTTTGGACAATGCTCCAGGAATGCACAGGGTGGGATTGCTGGGGTGTCTGGGCAGGGACAGGGGTTGGACTTTGATGGTTCTTGGGGGGTCCCTTCCAGCTCAAGACATTCTGTGAAATACAAAAATAGGAAAGAAAGCCTACAATTTATTTCTTTTTCTAACCATAATTGAGGATTTTAATGCTTTTAATTTCCAGCAAAGAAACAAACTGTTGATGACACGTAGGATTAGGAAGAGTGCTGGCACTGGAAGGGTATATATTCCTTTGTCATTCTCATTAATAGTCTTAATTGGGATTTTTAAACTGAAAATATCAATGCTGTCTGTTAGGACGTTTTAAACCACAGATTTTTATGCTGGTTTTTCCCACACTGGAGTTCTCTTCACACGCCAGTGCTTCGCTGCATTTTCCACTACTCAGAAAATGAGAGGTGAGTAGTAAGGATTTCTACCGGCTCGGGTTCCTGCAGGGAAATTCAGGTGCAGTCCCTACAGGAGGCAAGTCAATGACTCCCCGTGTAAAACAGTGCCACCAGCTGGGGACCCTGAGCAGGCTGTGAAGCACAACATTTGGACGTTACAGAAAAAATCGCCTCGTTTTCCTTGAATAGGAAATCAGATTAATGCCCAAACGATGGCTTTCACAGCTGAAGAGCCTTAATCCTCTGGCTGCTCATTGCTTCAAGCACACTCAGAATGTGGGAGAAGGAAGAGGAAGGGTTCCTGCCTGTCTCAAATGTTTATTTGCCTAGGATGGCTGCACCAAGATGTCTCAGGCAATTGGTCACAGAAGTAGTGCTGTCATTTTCAGACTAACAAGCATTCACTGTGAGCTCCAGCAGCTGGAACCGTGGGACACAGCACTGAGTGCCGGAGAGCTCCAGATAAAGCTTCTCCTCCCTTGCTACTGAGTGAGGGATTTGGATGCACACACTTCGATAGAAGCAAGGAAAATGGCATTTACACAATAAAGGCTCCAGTATTACACTGATGAAGGATTTAGTATTCCACTGATTCCCTTATCTAAATTTAAAATAACCCAAGAGGTTGTGGATGAGAGATTAATTGCTCTGTTTAAACAAAGAACAAATCCTTAGGAGTTGTTTTCAGTCACTCCAGAATCAGAGACAAACAAGAGCTTTGAAACACAGTTTTTAAGGCAGTTTTTCTGCAGCATACTCAGGTTCTGTAACTTGAAAAGAGCAGCACACTAAGCCACTTTGCTCTAATGATTAGGAGAGATTATGAACACATTTGAATAGGAAAAAAAATCACTTCAGTTCTCAACTATTTTCTTCCCTAACAGAAGAGCAATTCTTGCTGAAAGCAAATTAGAATTCTAATTCAATTGTCCGTAAGCACCAGCTCCATCTCCATGCCACTGTGGAACTGTGCTCTTAGGTGAGTATTTCTGACTTACTATCTTATCTTTTTTACCTCGATTTTCTTTGTTTGACTGCATTACAGAAACACTTTCTCAGGATAAAACCTCCTTTACCATTTCTTTAGGGTCTATTACTGCAGAACAGGCAGATACAGCATACACATGCAAGAAGAACTGCTACAAGCAGAATTAAACCCAACTCTTAAACTTAGAAAATAGTTATAAATAAGAGTGACAGATAACTTTCCTGAATTTTCCTCCTCTGGAATATCCAAACAGAAATGCTCAGTTGGAGAAGCAGCATGTCATGGGATATATATAAAATGAAAAGACTGAACACTTTTGGTTAAAAGAAACTGGGCTAATTATTCAACAGAAAAAAAAAATCCTTATTTGCTGTATGGCAGCCATGCATTCTTTCCAAAGTTATATTCTCTAAACAGCTGTTCTGCTGCTAACCTTGGTTCAACCCTTCCCTTCACAGCAGCAGGAAATGTAAAGCAGGTGATCCCAAAGCCATCCTTCATAACTAAATTGAACTAAGGTCTCCTTCCCTGAAAACCCTGTCAGCCGTCCTCAGCTCTGTGCCAGTACCCTTCTTTTTCTTTCTTCTGTAGTTGTAGGATCTGTAAACTGGTACCTCTGCCTCCTCCCAGAAGCTGTTCCTGCTATGACAGCAGCAAACTTGCTGGATGCTGGCTGCGTTCTTCCTTTCCCTTCCTCACTATCATGCCATGACCTACCAGATTTCCCATTATTCATACTGGCCCTGCAAACTGGAGTATTAACAAGCCCCCACAGTTGCAAATAAAACATGAATCAGGAAGAAAAGAGCACACATTTCCCACCCTCCTTTTTACAAATTTAGATTTGTGTAGGAGCACTTCCCTGGAAAGATATATTAAACCAATTTCCTGTTTATAGGAGTCTTCATTAAATACATGCACTCAAGTAGAAGAGTCACAACCCTGTTTTCCACATCAGCTGTGTAAAACACAGGTTATTTTGGACACTTCCTCACCATAAGGACATGCACCATCTCCAGTACTTCACTGATGTCACCTGCCCTCAAGCTGGACTCAGTGATCCTTTGGGCCCCTTCCAACTCAGGAGATGCTATGACTCTGTGAAAATTTACATGTTTGAAAATTTCAAATTGCTCTGTTTGTTCACAGCAGCATATGGATGCACACTCCTGGTGTGCAGCACCCTGCCACAGGATTTTGTGCCATAGAAGCCAAATCTCTGAGAATTACTCATGCTGAGTAACTCCATCAGTTGCTGTTTGCTCTTTCTAGGAAAATGACTGGGAAGTCCCTCTGGAGGACCAGCAACAGTGCAGTGGTTCTAGTCTGTATCCCCACTATGGGGTGGGTGTGTTAGGAGTGACAGGTTGTTCTACCCTGAGCTTCAGTCTTGGTTATTTCTGGGAATATCATTTGCACCCAAGGGTGGCATTTCCAATTCCACACTGTGTGTTGCATGTGGGCTTGATTTAGCTGGAGCCAACTCCAGCTGGAGTCAACTCCAGTGGAGGTCAGTGTGAGTTAGCTCTGAGCTCATCTCACTGCATCCAGGGCTTCACCTACAGGTTCACTTGTTGAGGTAAACTTTGTGTCCAGGCCAAACACAGAAGTTCCCTGCATTAGAGAGAATTTCTATTCTTCTCTCAGTATCACAAATGCATTTGATACCAGTCAATCACATTTTATACAAAAGAACCCAGACACAGAACAGAAATGCTGTGAAATTAATCTGAATTGTTTTCTTAACAGTAATTACATTGAAATCTTTAGACTGAATCCCTTGTTCCACAAGCTTTATGATATGATTAAGTTTCATAAAAGCATATCTATCATAAGTACAATTTTGAAGACACCTCTACCCAAATGGATATTTCTCCTTCATTCCCTTCCCCAGAGGTGTCACTATATTGTTCCTTTAGACATGATATTAAGATAATCAGTATTTTAGTTTAATAAAAAAAATAAATTTAAAAAAATTACTTACCTTTAAAAGAGCCAAAGCCACATGGAAAATTATGTTCATACCCTGAAAATAAGAAGAAAAAGACTTCAATCAGTCCTAGCATACAAACCTCTTTTCATACTTACTATTATGTGGCATCAAAACTCAGTGCTGTAAGTCCCTAGGGAACACTTTCCTTTTGCTGCTACACTTGGGAGTTACTCATTAAAGCCCCAAGGCACTTTCCAAACTCCCACACTGAGGAAGATGAGGCTCTTTAGGAAACTTCAGTGCCTCAGGTGCTATGGATGTGACAGGCTGTCCCTCCCCTTGTTTCAGTGCCTTTCATGAACAGTGCAGGATATTGGCATGAGCAGGGCATCAGCAAACTGTAATAAATATTCTAGGTTGATAGGATTTTTGTCAAGTAACCCAGCTTAGTAATGATTTATCAGGTACAATCCTTCATACTCAAACTGTAAAAAACCCCCAAAATAGAACAAAGACAACCTCACAGGGACACAAGACACCTTTTTTTACTGCATTTAGCCAAAAGTCAAAACTATTTCAAAGCTAAACCAGCTGCCATCTGTATCCAGCAGCTGCTTACTGGTTTGCAGAAGCTGGAAATACAAACGTAGAGAAATGCATTCAGTAAGAAACACAAGGACAAGAGGCACTTATTTGAAGACTAAAGAAAGTCTGCAGCCTACATATGTTGATAATTTAAGATTATAAATAGCTTTGTCTTCATCCAAATATGAAAAATATCACATGAAGTTCTTGTTTGCTGTACCATGTACTTCGTGTTCAGACTGTTTTCCTTGATTATAGTTCCCAAATCTTCTTGCCTTGTTTAATGGCATGATAAATATTTTCTTACAATGGCTCCCAGAGCTGGTATCTAGAAACATCTCAACAGATTTGCACACAAGTAATACTGCAATTATATTATATTGTTGTGGGATAACAACAAGAGTTGTGACAAGGCAACGTTCTCCAAGCAATTTCTGCTTCTGCAATTGAATGTGCTTCCAATCCTCTTCCTGAAAGCCTGAGACTATGTTTCTATAAAAATTAGCTTTTATAAAAACATGCTGAGACTTTACAGAAGCTTTCTCAGGAATAAACTGTATTTTTAACATAGATAGGAAGGTGCCTGGAAGGGATTGTACCATTAATGTGTCCTGGAAATGCTGCAACATCAGACATAATGGATATTGCAACACTGAATTACTTTGCAATTCACTGCATTATCACTGAGAACTGGTTTTTCCCACTAGAGGTCACAATTGCAGCAGGACTGAATCTTGCTTCATCACTAGGAAACCCTTCTTCCAAATGGTACAACAATTATTTCAAGTCGTTTGGCTTCATGTACTTCTTTTTAATTGAGAAATGTAGAAAAACAGAAGTCTGGCTGTGACTTTCAGTCATGATACTGATAATACCAGAGCTTCAGCAGTAGTGAAGTAAATTCATAGTATTTTCAAATTATTAATATTTCAAATATTAATCTGAAGTCAACAGTTAATTCTACACAGTCATGCCATTCACAACTTTTACTTTCTAGCAGAGAGGATTGCCAAACATACTGTCTGTAAATGAGAGAAATATCAACAAGCTATCACAAACACTGCATTTTATTCTTAACAAACTGATCAGACTTTATATGAGTAAGACTACTACATCTAATAGTTGGATTACTGAGGAATTAGTGTTCTGTGTATTTGCTGGCAGAACCATAAAAGAAATGTACACCAGTTCTCACTCATTTTTCTAAACTTTTTTTTTTTCTCATCTGCCTGAAACTAATGCCATTCCTGAACTCAAATGAATCAAACTCTCTCCTGGTACACTCCTCTTATACCATCACTCTTCACAAGGACAGCAACTGCAGCAGAAATAGGTTTCCACCTGCCTTGAGAATCCCCAGCTCTTTTTTAAGCCCCACCAGGCAAGGAGCAGCTCACAGACCTGCTCCTGTTACTTGAGGCAACCTGTTCAAGGCTCAAGCACCCTAAAATCAGACATGAAAGACTTAAAACCTTCCTATCCAGCTGTCCTGAGCAGCACTCTGCTATTCTCAGCCACAGAAAAACACTTGCAGCCTCCTCTTTCCTCCAAGGCAGAGATGAGTCCCAAATCAATGCAGCACTTCAGAGCTGAGGCACCAACAGCTGCAGTTTGATGCTGACCAGTGAGGACCTGCAGGGCCACCACACCCCAACAGCTGAGTGCCTTGGAGGTGGATGCTCTAGATTTCAAAGCAGTGAAACATCTCAGCCCACGTTTGAACAACACACTGATCTTCCTGCTGGACTTATTTGTCCTAATTCATGCATGACTCTTCTTCCACAGCCAAATTTAATGATTATGAGTATGAAAAAGAAGGCTTAGCTCATTTTGCCACAATCTCTTATTTAAAACCCTACTTAATTTACCACACAGTGATTTATAAGCTTCAGCTTAAACTTCTTCAGCTATTTTAGAAGAAAGACCGAAAATACCAAAGTGCACCAGACATACAAATCATTGGTAGCAATATCCCTGCAGCAATTTTATAATGGAAACATGGAAGTACATACAAATCATCCATGAGGGGGAAACAGAAGAGAGCCCGTAAGAAATGAGTTTTTGATAATTACTTTTTAAAACCAAAGGTCATATGCTTAACTAGGCATTTTGAAATAAATGCTGTATGTCTTGGGGATGGTTTCTATCCCATATCTGGTTTGGTTTCTGTTTTGGGTTTTTTTTGTGTGTGTGTGTGTGGTTTTTTGTTGTTTGTTCGATTGATTTTTTGGGGTTTTTGCCTTTGTTTTTTTTGTTTCTGTTTGTTTGTGTCCAGAACAGTCACTGCCTCTTTCAAACCAAGACACTATAATATCATAGAGATCTCATATTGAGATTTAAAAGATTTGCATGTGTGAAAGTTGTCATAATTACCTTAACACTTTTTTAAATACAGAGCAGTCAAAAGTAAAATTATACACTCACAAACAAGAACTTGTAAGAGCACAGGAATGGCGAGGGGTTTATCCTCATGTTGTATCACAGAATCAGGTGTTATTTAAGAACCCTCTTAAGCCTGTGTAGAGGCCTGGAGAACTAAGAGAGCTCATGAAACTGGAATTTTGGAGAAGGAACAAGCCCAACTCAGAGAAATGAATGTGGTAAGGTAAGGGTCAGCAAAGGGACAATGTTGGAGTTTGTACCATATTTCAGTCCCTTAAAAAAACTGCTGACTGCCACACTGACCATGCTCTGCTTTACTGGAGCACTCACTCCAGAAGAAAGAGCATCACTGAGCAGAACAGCCCTTCATACCTACTGCTACTGGATGAACACTCACCAGGAAGTCCCTATTTAATTCATAAAGATTGTGCTTCATAGAAACATCTGCTTCTTTGAACTCTATGTCCAAAAACCTGTGATTTCCAACCACTACTGGGGGTAATGTTGCCATGGGCAAACCAGTGAAACTCTCTCATGAGACTGCAAAAAGGAAATCTCACATGTGCACTGAAATTAAGACTGGCTGAAAGTAAATGGAAAACTTATGATGTTAAATCTGGTCTAGTGAGAGGCTTTCCCAGTTCCTTAACTCCCTCCAAAGCCAAGATTCCTTCTGCAGATAGAATCCTCTTTGAGGAGTCCTCCCTTTGAGTCCCTCTGCACTCTGAAACAAGATGACTTCTGAAAAGGTCTGAAAAGAAGGCTGGGAACACAGAACAAACTGAGAGTGGTAATGATGTGATTCTATGGGACCCAGTTTGCATTCAGTGAGACCTCTGTGACAGAAAGGCTGCCTGTGGCTTCCTGCTGAAGGGAGGAGGCAGATTTATTCATCTGACCCACCAAATCTGCCCAGAGGCCAGGAAAAAAGGAAGTCAAGGAGCAGCAAACCAATACTTGCTGTGAGCAAAATTCAACAGCCAAGCACAGAACTGAGTGAGGCCAAATAATTTAGTCATGTGTATCTGGACAAGATTTGCACTGGGGATGACTTGAGAATTTCTCTCCTGTTTTAAAGCTTCTATTTAATGACAGAAGCCTCAAGAGAAGACAGGATATGTTCAATATTAGCATCTCTCCCTCTCCAACCCAGACCCCCTGACAGACCTTCCTCTGGTTACACAGCAATACCCTTGCCACCATTGTCACCAACAAAAGGAAGTGAATCTCTTAAAAAAAAAAAAAAGAAAGTTTAATTCATCAATGCTCTTATCTGTGTTTCTTTCCCCTAGATATGCAAGACATGTAAAAGGAAACAGTGAAGGTACTGATAAAATATTTCCAAAGTTCAGCATCAGGTAGAAAGACAGATACAGGAGTCCATTAAGCACCTCCTTAAAGGCTGAGAAGTCTCAAGCCCCACATGACATGAACCACTTCCAGCTTTCTAATAACTGAATTTTCCTTTCTTTAAAGGGAGACTAGCTAGTCAGCTGAAGTTAACTTGACATTGTTTCATAATTCCAAAGTGTTTCATAATTATGTGTTCAGTTGCACACTCTTTCAAAGGAGCTACAGAGGGTAATTGGGGTTACAGACTCTAAAGGAGAATTAAAATTCTATTTATGTTTTGGATGGGTTCCAGCAAAACAATTACTTGGCAACTCTAATATGCTGAGAACACACAAACTTGAGGAATGTCACAAATGTCTCTGTTTTGTTGACAAGATGAATATATGGTCTGAAGCTCAAACTTTCCTTTGTAAGCAAGGCAGATGCTCTGCAGGGGCATGAACATTAATTCACATCTTTTAGGCAGAGTTTGTGTAGCTTGTACATTTATTCTAGCTCAATGACAAGATGACTAAAGGAAAAAAAGGTTAAAACTCTTGTTCAAATAAGGCACAACATGAATTAGCAGGTTTTCTGTAAACAACAGATACAGCTTCCGTAGTAAAGGAAAGGACCAAACAAAAAAACAAATTACACAAGAGATCTTACTGCTCACATATGAGTGCAGTGGAGTTCTCAGCCTGGGCTTCCCCCAGTGACTCCATATGCACTGCCTGTACAATAACTGCCACCAGGAAATGCTACAACACAGGAAAGGAGAAACCACAGAAATCTCCTCCCTGATCCTATGATACCATGAAAAATACACACACCCAATTAAAACCAGTTGGTGCAATTATTAGAGAAGCAGGCACCAGGGAGATTGAAAAAAAACAATGCATGGAGATGGGGATTCCACGTTGATTTGTGTCACTTTTCTGTATTTTGCAGCATAAACCAGCACAAAATAAATACCAGGCAACCATAATCCTGTATTAGTATGATTTCACATGAAACTTTGTTTGGCAGCTTTTAATAGAAATAAATGGGATTTAGAAGTGAATATTTGCATGTTCTGGGTGGTTTTCATGTCATTTGCTGCGGAGATGTTGCTATGGCTGAATGAAGGTAGAGGCTGCTGTGAAATGAACACTTTTTACCTCTCCACTTTCTGAGACTGTTTGCAAAGAATAAAAGTTACAGCCACAGAATTTTAAGTCCTTTCCACATATCAAACTGCTCCCTTGCCTGAGGTATTTCTGCAGTGATACATTCCTAATTCACCAGCAACTGACTATGGGCTAGCAGCATTTGTCAACAAAGTCATAGACTAACTCTACTTTTCTGGTTTGCAAAGCTTTAAATTGTAGGCATTTCTGTCCTCTTTTCTGAAACTGATTAATACAGGGCCAAAGAAAGGGGCCTAAATCCAAGGCCATAGGATTGGCACCACGCTAGGCACCAAGGGTGATACACAAGGAGAGAAAAAGAGGTCTCATCTCTTTAGGTAAGGCAGGTCCTCCAGCTCTAGGATGGAAACAGGGCATGGTTCAGGGTTAGATGTGCTCAGAGGAGAAGGAATCTTCCAGATCCCAGCTTTCAGGAGAGCAGACAAGGTGAGGGGTTTAGAACATCTCCTGACAGAGTTATGCCTCGTTCCCCCTCTACCTGTGCTCACACACCACAAAGAAAAATACACACCCACACTAAATCAATATCTGCCCCCCTGCACTTCCTCTGATCTTCTTCCCAGGGTTATTCCTCATCCTCTCCCTTTCCCTGCCACAACACAGCCCTGGCCCTCATTTCTGAACCCTGACACTGGTCTTCCCTTTCCAACGATGAATCAAAGGCAAAGTTCACAGTTTGATTTTACGCATTTAGAAAATTTGTAACAGCCACAGATTCCAAGCACAAAGCAACAGAAAGCATTTCAGCACAGGCAGACTGCACTACCTTCTTCTTTAAAAACACTTCCCAAATTACCTCAGATTCCTGGATTTGTTCACAGAATATCACTCTCTCATTTATGATACTTTCCTTCAGTTATTTCTAAAGTGTTTCTGAAGCTTGCCAAGACTGTTTAGGATATGCTGCTATTCCAGTACAGCAGATGGCACTAGTGTTAAGTAAGCATTATGGAAATCTACTGTATTCCTAGAAAAAACAACCAAGTGAACATCAACTAGCAGGTGGCTAAAATATTTCATGAGCCATGGGACAAGTAAATCAGAGACATAGTGTGAACATGGCATTAGATGTGCCACCCCTCTGAGGCCCAAACGAGGTCACTCAAACCGGTCACTCATCCTTGGTACCTTTTGCGCCCAGATCTTAGAAAATTTCTAAGAAGCAGCCTTAACATTTAGGACCACAACATTTATCAACATCACCCAAAAGGTACCTTCTGTTCTCGTAAGTTATCTTGGATTGCAGACTGTTGTGAGACTGTTTTTGCTTTGCTCATGCTGAGCGTTTTATCATCAGCCTTATTATTTTGGGGATGAACAAGCAGCAGCCATGACTGGAAGACACAAATTATGGATGCTCACAGGAACAGCTGGACAGCCTTGAGTCAAGGGTTATGCTAAACCCTCTCCTAGAATCTCTCAGATTCTGTTCTCCATTAAAATCTTCTTCTTGGTCCAAGCCTGAATTATAAATTCTGTTAGAACATTTTGTGTCCCCAGTCCCCATGGCAATACAGAACATGGTATTACACACCTCCAGCATTTCTGCTGTTGACTGAATTTTACATGCAAACACCTTGTACTACTTGTAACCTTCACTTTGAAAAGAACTTAAAATTGTTTGTCATTATAACCTGAATGTTTTAAATACACACATCCAAAAGCTTTAAGAAGTTCTCATGCAGCACACACACAATCAAATCCCACACCCTTCTTTCTTTTTTACATTAATTTCTGTTCCAGTGCTGGAAAGCCCCCACAGTAGATTACAGCTGTAGATCATCAGATGAATTAGGCTAAAATTACTTTTCCTGTGGATTTAAATAACTCATCTAACTACGTAAAAGCCAAACATCTGGGTCTAGTAAACCTGAGGTTATCTCCATTGCAGACCTCCCACTTCTGCAACAAAACAGATCATGATGATTGACATGTCAATAGATCCTTCAATGCAGCAAACCAGAAGTACTGCTGGACATCCACATTCAAATTCTAGTCCTCCATCTGGAGTCTGAGAAATCCTATTCTCCTTCTTCTAAATTAATTAAAAGCTAATTATAGCAGTCTAGGAAAGAAATCCTTTCCAGTCTCTTTACATGAAACAGCAGTGGCTGATAAGGACTTCAGCAGGACTCAGCTCTCCAGCAGCTGATGCTGCCTGATGCAAAGGGATTGGGCAGGAGGAAAGACACAGTCTAAATGCCAAAATTTATTTGCCTGTTTTCCTAAAAGGAAAACAAACAGACAGCTCCTGGCCTTTTCCAACTATGTATGACATTGACTTCACTCTGGTAAATAGTACTGAAATAACACAGACAGCTCCAGCACAGATCTCTGCCTACTTAGAATTTAAGGACAGCTTTTAATAGGCTGTCACTATAACTGATTTTATTTCTTGCAGGTCCATTCTTCTGTTTTGTAAGATTCCTTAAAATATTCGTATCTGGAAGGGTTAACAAATGTGCATACCATAGCAATAAAAGTCAGTCCAAAAAGTTCAGTTTTTCTTTCCCTATAGATCTACAAAAGATAAACAACTGTGCACAGTCTTTTATTTGATTCACATTTCATCTCAGCACAGATTTACAGAGGAAGTGGGCTTGTTCTTGACTCAATTCCTGAGGAAGTTTAATAAATTGAAATGTTAATCTGTTCTTTCTCAACTCCGTTGAAGGCATCAACAGAAGTATCTGACAGTGACAGATAAAAAATAGCAGGCTATTATGGTCTCTCCTCCTCAGTCAGCACGAGCGCGGTGCCGGCCAGCCCTGAGCGCTACCATACGGCGTTTCCTGGCACATCCATCCCCAGCAAGACACACACAAGACACAAATCAAAGCCTCAGCGTCAATACTTGCAGCTCTGCTCTGATTTGCAATGTTTCATTAGGAAGGAATGCTCCCAATAACCAGATCTCCACAACGTGGTGCCACATTTTAACTAGCAGTAAGTTACCAGCACCGCGTTGTTCACATTTTAAAAGATTTTTAAAGACACCTATCAGCCTTCATTATAACAGACAATTTCTCAAAACTGATTATAAAATATATTCTACGCAATATTCTGAAAGCAACAGTTGATAAATAAAGGCCAAGGAGTGATGGTATCCCAACTTTCAATTCCCCCTTCCTGCACTGGGCTATGTGGTCCTGTGAAAGGCACCTTCCCTTCTTTCCTACTAGCTGTATTAGTAAACATTAAATAACTCCATATTCAGAACTGATGATCAGCTGCATCCCTTTGTATCCAGTCATGATCCAGTCAGAATGGCAGCTTAGCAGTCAAAGTTTTAACTTAGAAGGCAAATTACATAGTCAAATTAAACATTATGACACTAAAACAACTATCTGTGCCAGCCCAGGAAGGGCAGCGTGCAGGAGAGGTTTCTGCATATTGCCTAAAAGGAGAGAAGTACCATCCTTTAGGATTTTATATCCCCCCAAAACTGCACACAAAAATAGCCAGATCAACTTCAAATGGAGGTTACCCATAGTGTTTCAAAATTCTCAGCTAATAATGGAATGATAGCTTGAGCTCTGGACCTCCTTTAGTTTTGGCAGCACTGTGTATATCACAAAAGGTTAAAGAATTTTCTTTTTTAAGCAGAAAAAAATTAATTACAATTTTAAAAACGTTTACAAATTATCTGCCAACTGGTTTGGGTTGTTTTTCTCTTCTAAATGCCTACTGAAGGTCATTTATTTAGTGTTTTTAGAACAAATATTTTCATTTCAAATTGAATAGGTTAAAATGCAAAATGAAGTGAAAAGTCAGCTGTTTGATATTCTGTAGCACAGCCAAGGTGCAGCTATTGCACTGGGGACAGCTCTGAGTGACAAGAGCTTTACCTAGATGAATTGCTATTTCTGAGCATGACTTTAAATAAATAATTTAAAATAGAACAAAAGGAGACAGCAAAACAGAGCAGGCTTGCAAAGTGTTCAATAACATCGTGTCATATTGACAGATAAGACTGACAACTCCAAATACAGCTCTGCGTTTCATCAACAAAAATGTTCCTCAATGCAAACAGAAATAGCAAAGGGGAAAAGACAAATGAAACAGCTGTGACAGGCAGCTGAAAGGAACCTTGTAGAAAGATCTCCAGGCTCCAACCCACACAGTTTGCTGTAATCACATGAAAACTTCCACCTGGATCAACAGGTTTATGGTTTTTATTAGAAGCAGCTAGGCCTCATAAGTTGTACCATAGCACTTGGTGGTGTACCTCCCTGGAAACCCAAAATTCTCTTCAAGCTTCTGTCACAGGGGAGAAAAATAATTCCAAAATATTTAATTTCTGCATGGGGATGGGTGACAGATTCTGCCCCAGAACTACTCAGGCAATATTCTAAGACCATTGGAAATTGAAGTAATTTGGAGGGTTTATTCACATCTTCAAGAGCCTGGTGACAACTTAAAAAATAAAAATAAGGTGCAAAGAAGAAAACAGAATAAAATAACTCAGTCACACAGAAGCCATGGCAAATCCCAAATTTGTGACAATTTACATAAAACTACTCTGAAGCAATATATCGTGTGAGAATGATGAGAAGACCTTGACTGTAGTGATGCTCACTGTGATGGGATTTTAAAAACTTCTCCCCAAAACTTAATTCCCATCATAACTTCAGCTCCTTTTTCATAGTTATGCTTCTGCCCAGGAGCTCCATCTTCAGCTTGTGCCACTGTTCCACTGTGCAGGCAGGGGAGGGAATGCTCCACCCTGGTTAGCTGGGAAATTACAGCACTTCCAACAGGTATTTTTCCTCTCTGGACTGCAAGTTGAGTGTCTGTAAAGACTGATTTCACTCTTACAGTCACAATCAAAAATCAAAAACCCAAGCCAATACAAAAACTCTTGCTTGACATGGAATCACTGAATGGTTGGGGTTGGAAGGGACCTCTAGAGATCAGCTATTCCAAGACAAATTGTTCATCTATAATTCAAATATTTTTCTAGGTGACCAGAGAGGCTTTCTTAAAATTACTAGTTGCCAGGATGCGTTCAGCAATGGTTTTAAATGGTTTTCTTCTCCTAATTTTTTCTTTCCTATAAGAGTTGCATAGAATGTGAACATTTTGTAACCACAGACAGGACAAGGATGTGGAGAAAGGACAAATCAGGAACTCGAAGGGTATTTAAAATTCATCTGTTTCTATGACAAATTAAGGAGAAGGCTGGAAGCTTGTTTTTAAAAACTTGAGACAATTCACTTCAAAAGCTTCTTGCTTTTCTGGGGATTTTTTTTCCTGGAGAATATGTTTCAGTGTTAGCAGCTGCCACTGTTTTTTCTCCTTCCAGTTGCCAGAATTACCAGCATGCTGGTTGTTCAGAGATAAAGTAAGGAACAATTTAATGCAGAAAAGAATTATGTTTTGATTTCCCCCATAATTCCTCTCAGAGGCTGACTGGACACACAACTTCAGTCCTCTGGCAAGGAATGGCTTCTTCCCAGATCTGCCTGTGGCCATAAGCCTACAGAACTGACTTGCTGTCTACAGTGAGGGCCAGCTAGATTTTTATTTTAATATGGCTTTAATCTATGCCCCTCCCACTGATTCCAGAACTGCCTGTCACTGGAGAGTGGCTGACTCCTGACTCTTAGGAGCTTTTTTCTGATAGCCCACACTGGTGCCTCAGGACGTTGTCTCCACATTCTTTCTCAAGATGTCTGCATGTATCTTCTCACTTGCGATAAATTTTCTAACTCTTTCTGATTTTAGCTGTACTAAAAAAGAAGCTCCTTTAGCTGTGTGTGATTATCCTCCACAAACACTAACAAGTTTCCCTAGCATGTTCTAATGTTGCACTCTTACTTTCTGCTTAGATTTCACCTCAGATTCTCCTTGGATTTTCACCTTCTTTCCCACTGTAATTGCTTCAAACACATTGAGATTAACATTGCCAATATTACCCTACCTTACTTTGATAACTGAGCACCAACATGCAGAATAAGAAATGGTCTCAAGGACTGAATCTTACCAAGACACATGCAGCAAGCCTGAAGATTTTCAGAGGAAACACTTCACAATAACAAAAAAATAACAAAACGAACTAGAGTCAACAGTGTTTCATACTCGTGAAGCCTTGACTATTTAAAATTATCAAGTATTTTATCTACCTATTTAATTTTCATGTTTGTGTCCCCTTGAAATTGGAGAGGAAATCAGTGACAGGTTTAAAAGCAGGTGTAAGGCCATGGATGCTCTGACTTCCCATTTACCAAAGGAAGGACTGGTATTTTACCGAAATAAATATTCTAGATTATCAGCCTATTCTGACTGGCTTCTAAAATAAAGTGTAGATATATCTACAGCACAGACACATACCATTTTTTATCTGGAGTAGTGCATTCCTAGTTGGAATAGCAGGGAAACAAAAGGAAGAAGCTTCCTTCACTTGGTGTTTGGCCCTTTCCTTACTAGGTGTCTTCAAGAAATTACAATTCCTAACTCTGAATAATCATTTAACAAATTAAATGAAAAACAGGTGTGTGCATCAGATATTCTTAAGTACACCCTTTGGTAAAAAATGAGGCAATCCACAGTTCTAATTTTAAAAATAAACCAGTGTTTCACTGAACATCTTCTGTTCAATATAACCATGGTTTCTACATAACTTAGTTACACATATTTTATAATTAAGCAGTAAACGACTTCAACAAAATGGAATAAAACAAAAAGAAACACTGATGGAGTGGAGGAAAGAATTTCTGATTCAATATTTTTTTTTACCTCACAAAGTAGTAAGTCAATGATGTGGAAGACCATGCAGAGTGGAAACTTGGCAGTAAAAAGAGTGAGGAACCACTGGGATGCATACATGTGAGCTTCCAAATTGAGGTCTGAGAAATGGCTGTGCAAGTCTGGTAACTGCTCCTGGAATAAAGGAAAAAAATAAATGTTTTGCTGTTACTCATTAATTTGAGTTCTTCATCTATACTTCCAGTAAGAACCAGGCTTGCTAAACACCAAAAAACTCAACAAAGTGAAAGCCTGGCTTCTTTTGAACAATGAAGATGTTTCTTCATAAATTTCAGTGCCCATGGTTACAGTTTTTAGTAAGATATCCACAGTGGATTCTATCACAGTATGGAAAGAGCATATGAGACTATACTGAGAAATTACAGAATCTTCAACACTCAAAAGGCAGAGCAGTTGCAAAATCTATGCCATGGTGTATATTTTTAAGTTATCCCTTTGCTGTGTCTTGCTAGAAATGCTTCTGCCACAAAAAAAACCAGTGGCTACTGGAACCAGATCACTTTGCAGGGTTTGCAAGCAACAGAGCACACAACTCCATCAGACCATTTCTCTAACTAGGAGCACATACAAGCAACACAAAATAAGCACCAAAAAATCCTACTGAACAGTGATGATAGGGTGACTCAATGAAGTATCTTTGTTAAGAGTACATCTGTTAATAAAATCTGTTTTGCTTGTTAACAAAAATCTTTGTGGACATAAATAAATATTGAGAAGACCATATGTTTAAGTATCACATTAATTAGTATGCAATTCCACTCTATCAAGTATGAAATATGCACAATTTGACATCTGAAAAAATACCATTAAAATTAACAATAGTGTGGTTTGTTTGGTTTCAGTGTATCCCACAGAGGTACCCATGTTTAGCTGTGAGAATTGACTTCAGCAAGCAGCTTTTCACAGTGCCAACAGAAGGGGAGGGCTTAAGAACTGTCAGTAATTCCTTATTAGTCAGAGCAGCAATGTAAAACATTTGCAGCCCTTCAGTCATGCTAAACTGCTCGATGAAGTAATTCCACCTGAAAAAAGAGCAGAGTCTTGGAACAGACAGTAAAACCTGCCCCGTGGTCCACACTTGATTGGCATTTCATAAGCACCAGGATATCCATATTTGCCTGACCTCTTAACACCCACATAATTCATGGAAAATAGGGCACTGATGGAGGCAGGCCAAAGGATACACTGGCCTCAACAGCACAGAGACATTCTCATCAGAAATGGAGAGGGCGCAAGCCAACAGGGAGGGGAGGAAAAGGCAAATACCTGCTCTGCTTGGATACAAAGATTAGCTCTAGAAGTGGTACATCAAAGACAAAAGAAACTGACATCTGACTCATGATGGCTGAATTCAGCTATTAAACTTCCCTGCTTTGCTTTACCTCACCTCTAAAAGGAGAGGGGATTTTAGCGTCCAGTAACTTTTGGAAGCAAAGCATTAATTTCTTCTTCATGCCAATATTTTTATTTATGAAACAAATCAAAGGAGAATTTGTTACTCCAGCCTCACCTGCATTAACTTCTCCAGTTGGAAAAATTTGCAATGGAGATCTTCAAAGTTATTTCTGTAGAGGTCCCTCAAGCCATAGTCAAACATTATTTTCACAAATACACAGAATGCCTGCTCCTCTGGCATCTGTTTGGAAAAACACACAAAAATAAGGTTAATAAGGGAGCTAAGGCTGGACATGCCTTACACAGACACACACACCTAAACACCTTATGCACTATGAACTCAGAAGCAGGGATTTATTAAAGTTTTCAGCCAAGTGCTGAAGTACTTGGCTGAAAATGCCAAATTAACCGACTAAAATCTCAGTGGGACTGTTGTCCTTGATGAGCAACTGGATTTGGCTCTGTAAGGCTGCCTTTGAAGAAAATGTGGGATCATATCACAGCTTCATGTGTGTCTACATCCCTAGAGCAGCACAACTGTCAGCAGCATTCTGTCAAACAGGTATGAGAACAACCAGCACACAACTCTCAGGCACATAAAAACAATTTAAAAATCAAAAATAAAGAGAATAAAAAGGCAACAAGTCATGGTAGTGATGTCTACTGAGAGATACTTGGTTAAACGGGAAAAATTCAGGATAACTAAGGTACAACCAACCTCTGGTGAGAACAATGCTCATCCACTTTCATCCAAACCCCAGGACATCAAACTCTGAAGTCAATTTCCCACAATCCCACTAATTAACACGCTGACTTTTTCAGAAGCCCTACATTCATCATCTCTTTTCATTCTGACCAAAATTTGTCATCCAGCAGTGGTTTGGAAGCTGGTACCAACACAAGCTGTCTGAGCCACTCCACACTTCTATTTGTTGGCTTGGGCCCACTGAATGCTGACTTGGTGGGAGCCCTGTGTCACAAAACGCCCACATCATCTTCCCCTGTGCCTTCAGGTAACACAATAATGACAGGCACAAACAGAACCCCAATCAACCTTCCCATCACATTAAAAACCTGCTGCCTTTGGGAAGCACCAGATTGCAAAAAATGGAAACAATTCCTGACAATCAAAAACAGCTCTTGACCTTTTAGTGTATTCACTCATTTGGCCTACTGCCCGCTTCTTATCAAGTATCAGCTACAAAGAAAAGCTCAGCATTTTCTTCAAAGAGAATTTTAGGTTCTTGATATTTCCCTTGAGGGTTCCATCTTACGCTCAGCCTGTGATTAGGAACTGTCTCCAGGGCCATGGGCAGACAGCTTCATTTTCATTTTCAGACAGCATAAAGGAAAGTAACTGGTTAGCACAAAGTATTACCACATTGGCTGATGCCTGTCAGTCTGGCCTTGATTTACCAAAGACAAATTCTTAGGAATTTCAAAGCTCTTAATCACAATTCTATCTGGATGGAATGATCCCTACTGACAGCACATAAAAGCAGCAGACAAAGTAAAGGCAAGAAATAATTTTATCCTGACCAAAGGCTTGAATCTGCTCTGTTACAAAATGAATGCAGATTTCAGAGGTTTAGGTAAAATACAATTATTTCTAATAAATGACAGGTGCTTATGCACAGGCTCATCTACACTACATGCTCAGTCAGATACTTGTGCTTTGTCAACCAGCTCTTCACCAAGACAGTGAGATGGAACAGCGGTCAGGACTGGGTCAAAGAGCTCTCCAAGTCTTTGCTCTCAGTGAACAGAGGTTCTGCAGTATTACCAACCCTGAGAATTCAAAATCATAAATCAAATTTAATCAATTTTTTTTTATTTAAGCAGAACACAAATTTTGGGCATTGCCATTCTGATTTTTAGCATTTAGATATTTGCCCTTTGCTATCTTTTCTTTGAAATCACAAAACCCAGAAATTTGTAATTTTTCAAAGTGAAATTTTAGGTGGAGGTTTTTTCCCCACAAACAATGACTCTGAAAAATAGACAAGAAAAAAGCCAAATACTGTGATCCTCCCAGTACAATTATTAGAGTTGGCAACACTGCTTCCCTGTGATTAGAAGTTACCTGCACACTCTTGATGAGAAATTCATCAAAGAAACAAAAATCACAAAATCAGAGGATGGAGGGTCAGGCTACCCAACCATCCCTGAAGCACCTCTACACTGAAGAGAAAGGGCAACCTGTCCCAGGAAAGAAAGGGAAAGGAAGGGATCTAGAAATCCCTGCAAAGGTAGAACAGTTAGGGAGGATCTTGCAAGATTTCACAGCATACAAATTGTTTGGAGAATTTGAGAGAAACGAGAGTTTGACAAAAAACAAGCTCCCCAAAATCCCATGGGCTCATTGAAACTCCTTGCTTCCCCTTTCTCCAAGCATTTCCCTTTAATATCCTCTGATGAAACACAATGTTATAAAGGGCATACTAAAATGAGTGTAATTTCCATTTAGCATTCCCTGTGTTTTTTTAGTGTTTTAGAAACACTAAAATCAGAGTTGATTCTTTGTAGTAAAGACAGCACAGAACTAAGGCAGAGGAGCTGAGATATTAGTCAAATGGTAAGAATGTGACACCCACACATTTCTAAACAACTCTAGTATTGAAAATGGCTCCTTTCTCCAGTGGAACTTCAAAACCTTGCTTTGGGTAAAAAATTAATTGCAAAATAACTGTTAGATAGGCTGTTTTACAGTATAGGTTAGACTGCAATAATGGGACTAATTTGGTTTATTCTTAAAAGATCTAAAGCTTCTCTGTAACACTGTGTACCATGTTTCTCAAGACTTCAAGGAGTCACAGCTCTCATTAAGAATTACAACAAACTAATCTGAATTTGAGTTCCAAATGCCTTAGGAGGTGCATGTGTAACATACATAACACCAGCAGCTGGCTCAAACCCACACTTCAAAAGGTATTTCATTCCTGACTGATAATTTACTAATTAAAACCTGAGAGAAAAAGTAGGCAAGTGCTGAGTAGGAAATGGGGTTGAGCTTTGGGGTGGCTTATTCAGATAGACTTTATCTCAATAAATACACTATTTGAATCTGCTGCTTTTCCACTGAGACATCAAATGTCAAGCATCTTACACCTATAAAAACTGTCAATTTATTTATATATCTCTGGACATATACTCATGTATAAAGGAAGCAACAGATCAAAGTTTGTGCAGTTTTTGATTACATGCTACAATATCAAGGTTAAAAATCAGCCTTCCCTCAGAAGATATTATAAAATGTCCCTAGGAGAAAAAAAAATCTCTCAAAAAATTAGTGAAACTACTTGCTCTTATGAGCTGCTCTCAGAATGTCTCCTGGAGTTAAATTTCCCATAAACACAAAGGGAGCTCACTTTGGTGACAACAAAATTAAAAGAACAAATTAATATGTAATAAATTGGTTTCAGGTTTTGACACAGAAGTACTTAAGAATTTAAGAGACTTCTCCCAGATAAAGGAAATCTACATTCATGAAGATAGAAGCCATTAACCTCTACGGCCAAAAAGCAACAAGAGGAAAATGAATAGAGAAATAAATAACAGCAAATATCTGTCAAATAGCATGGCTGCACTACTACTGATTTTACAGCTGCACTGGTTTCAAATATCAAAGCTTTCATTTTGCAATGAACTCACATGAAGTAGAAGCACAGCTGCAAGGAAGGATTGTCCCTGGCAATAGCCAATATCTTCATCATAGACAGAATAGGCCTAGAAAAAAAGAAAAGTCAAACTGTATTTAAAACGCATACAGGCATCAGCAAAAGTGTGTTCTCATCAATGAGTTATTGAGGACACTTCCTCCCAGTGTCTGAAGGGCCTACAGGGAAGGGGAAGAGACATTCCACCAGGAACTGGAATGACAGGACAAGGGGCTTGCCATGGCCAGAGGGCAGGGTTAGCTGGGATTTAGGACAAAACTCCTCCCTGTGAGGGTGGGGAGGCCCTGGCACAGGGTGCCCAGAGAAGCTGCGGCTGCTCCATCCCTGGCAGTGTCCAAGGCCAGGCTGGACAGGGCTTGGAGCAGCCTGGGATAGTGGGAGGTGTCCCTGCCAGGGCAGGGAGTGGAATTGATGCCTTAAGTTTTAGCTTTTATATTTTTCAGATTTTGGGCTGGTTTAGTGTGTAGTTCTGGCTTCATATTGAGGGTTGGGAAGCTCTCTGCACAGAGTAGGGAGACAAAACAATTCCTTTCTCGCTTGGGACCAAGGACAAATTTTAGGTCCAAGAGTGTAAAAAACAGTGAAGGAAGAGAGGGAACAAGGAGGATGGAGCTTCATAACCTGAAGCTGTAATTGGACAATTAACTCCAATATGCTGATGAACCAAAACCTATAAAAGTGTGAGGCCTCGTGACTGGGGATCCATTTTGTGACCATTTGTGGGTTTGACTTGGGTGCAGCCCCAGCAGGGTTCCTGCACTGCCCAGGGTGGATCCTTCCAATAAATCCCTTTTATCCTTTTATTCTACCTAGTCTCTGTTTCCAGGTCATTCTACCCAGGCATCAGAATGGGATGAACTTTAAGGTCTCTTCCAGCCAAAGCCATTCCATGATTCTCTATGTAACATCACTCAGGCTAAAATAATATAGGGGGTAAAACTGTAACCACTCTTGCGCTTTCAGGACTTTTCTAAAAACACTCACAGGTCACCCTCAACCCTCCACAAATGCTGTAGTTGTAAATTAGTATTTTCATTTTTCAATCAGCCTGAAAAGAGATGGATGCAATTTCCTTTCACCTAAATCAAAGATAATTCTGCTCAGGTGATTAATGATAGAACTTTACCAGTGCGACATATATAACATGAAAACCATGGTAGTTTGTGGTGTGGGAAAGCTGAATGTTTGTTTTTGGAAAAACAAGTTCTGACATTATACAAGTAGAGGACTTAAGGTTAGAAAACTGCTGAGAACTACTCTAACCTGAAGATTTCATCAGAAACAGTTTCTCCATGCCCTTGTTATGCTGAAGAATGAACAAGACTCATTTTCCTATGGTATGACAGACATGCTTTTTCTTACTCTTAAAAAAATCCCCAAACTAAAATAACTAACCTTCCCTTCCCCTTTACTTTTCCAAGATGAGAAGACAGATAATGTTTTCAAAGAGCTGTCAGAGGATGTTAAGAATTTGTGGAACCTGTGAAAGTCTAAGCAGCAGCAGAAGCACTGACACCAGATGGAGGGACATCCTGAGAGAACAAGCAAGGTACTGAGGTTACAGCCAGGGGAAACCATAGCAAAGGGCAGAGCCAGAGGGAAGAAGGAGCCACAAGGATCAGAAGATCCACTTTTCAACCTGCTGGGGAGAAGGTAGTATTTGTGAGAATTCTGAAATGCCTCCAGAAGCCAGGATTTCTCTAAGTGCAGCCTGAGTACTCCTTTAAAGGTCACTATTTCTGACCAATTCAGCCCTACATTTCCTTTGGGAAAAGCTGCCCTGGCACTTGCAGCTCTCTGCCCTTTGTCTGTACTGCTCACCACTATTTTGAAAGCTGTTAGATGGGATTAGTTAGGAGCTGAGTGAAAATAATCCATTGCTCAGTTTCAGTGGACAAGAAAATGCAAGAAGTCCCAGGAATCACTGAAAAATGTTTAACGCACCATTACAATCCAGCTTGCCAGTTTAAAACAGCTCTAGTCACAAAAATCAAACATAAAAACTAACCTGTAGCTGTACAATGGTAGATACAAAATTCAACTGGAAAAAAAGGATGCTCTCTATAAAGAAGTTAATTAGCTACTAAGTACTAAATTCACAGAAATTGCTTTAGACACTTAAATTAATATTTTATGTGACTAACTAGAACCATCCACTGGTTAATCACCATCATGAGTCTTTATCTATTTGTTCCCCAGATCTATCAGTTTACAGATGCCTAATGTCTTTTGTCTGTTTTTTTTATAAATGATGTATTATTCCTGCTTTTGATAGGCCAGCTTCCCTTAGAAACAGATGTGCAGAATTACAAATGAGGAATTTGATTTATGATTTCTTCATACTATATAAAACCACTTCTAATTTGCTTTAAAAAAAAAAATCTAGGCTGAAAAATGAACATCAAATTATCAATGCCTGGGGGTTCTCTGTTGTGAGAAGCTTTATAATGAATAATTTGCTGAAAATAGCAATAAATTAATCCAAATGAGTTATTTTAAAGTAAGTATTGAGAAACCAACACACTGGAGAAAACAAATTGCTTCCAAAACTGACATAGATTGAAAAGTGCAGAAAGTTGTAAGAAATAAAAACATATTACTTATGAGATTCCGAAAGCAGCTGAAGTTACCGCAAAAGAGAGAAAACGAGGAGGGTACCAAAAAAAAATTCTCCTTCTGCAGTTAAATATAAAAATATGAAGCAAGAACAGCAAAGTTTCTCATTATCAACTTTGTAAACACATTTGAGCTTGTAATAAATCCATTTCAAACACATTCAGAGCAGGAAGGCAAAGTCTCTGCTTGGAAAAGATATGGTCAATGTAAGAAAATTGTATTTAATCTCCAGCAGAAAATCCCCATGAACTTTCCTTGTGTTTGTTTTATAACAGAAGAATCATAGGGTTTGTCATCCTGCTGGAACCATTTCTAACAGAGCATGTGTTGAAGGATCTGTGTTCAACTGAGTATCAGAAGAGATCATAAATTAAAGGGAATAAAGTGACTGAAAATTTATTAAGAACTGACAGTGTTCACCCAAAAGGCTTGAGGGGGAAAGTAAACTGGTAAACCACTAACTGCCTGATTAGAACAGAGGAGATGAAAAAATTGAAGCTTTTCTAAAAAGGTTGATTCATAGAACTACAAATCAGTAACTACTGGATAATTTGGTTTAAATAAAAATATGAAATGGATTAGTGGACACTACCTATGCAGGAGAAATGTTGAAGGGCTCCAGTAAAAAGATACAATTATTAAAATGCTTTTGTAGCAACCAAAAACCATGGAAAAAAAATTACCTGCTTGCTCCACTTTTTAAAATTTTTTTGAAAATGAATTTTTTTAAAATTCACTTCCACCAGGTCCTTCCCCAAAGTCTGATCTTGACAAGCAGCTGTCATCAGATACTTGGACACAGACTTCAGTTCTGCATCAGAACTAGATCAAAGAAAGATTCTGCTCTTAACTCAAAACATCATAATCCTGACAACTAAAGGTTTAGTTTTTAATGAAGTCTCTAAAATTTACATGAGTTCATTGCATCTACCCAATGCAAAGAGACTTTGGAATCCTAATGCACATCACATTTCCAATTATACTATTTTATTTTTAAGCAACCTATGGGATTTGATAGTGCTGAAATATGATGTAATTAACCAGAATAACCTCAAAAATAAGGATGCTGCCTACAGATACCACCATAATATCATATCATTAACTAACAGTCTAAGATGAACTATTTCAGATTTATGCTTCTAAGGCACTTTCATTCTGCACATGAAATATAAAGAGAGGGCAAAATCCCAAATCCCCTATTTCCACTGCAGTCACTGTAACTTTTTAATTTTAAGAGGATGGGATTTTTCCATGTCGCAGTTTTAAACTTACTATTCTCCTAAGCTCTTGAGGAACTTCCAATTACAATTCCCCAGTTAACTGAGACTTTAAATATTGTCTGTCTCATAAATGGGATTTAATGAAGACTCTGACTTGAAGCCTATTTTCATTCATTTTAACTAAGTGGAGTCTCAATTCTATGAGATCATCTTTTTAATAATTATCTGTATTCCGAAGAGAAGAGCTACTATGCAGTTATTAGTACATCATCATTAGCAAGTGAATTCTTTGGAAGCAGAGTCCTCTAAAAGCCTATGACAGAGAAGCACCTGCTTGCTGGGAAAGTGAACCAAGAATCCAGAGCTGGGCAGAAACTCTTCTCCAAAATAATTAACAGAGGAAAATCTCCCAAGATCAGAATCTTCTGTAGACAGAAAAATTCCAAGTATGTAGCATTTAGAAGACAAAGGGAAAGCTGGCTGAATTTAAAATTTCAGTTTGGGATTTCTGTAACTTCTGTCTGTGAGTGCCAGCAGATTTAAATAAGGAAAAGGAGAGGTTATGATCTCTATGAAATGACCAAGGGAAGTGTTTAATACAGACACAGCTCTGTGCTGGTCTGCTTGAGGAGACTTAAAAGGCTTACATGGTGTCTGAAACTCAGGTTGTCACAGGAAAACATCCATACTTTGATGTAGGCTTTTCACCCAGCAAGGTGTTTTATCACATGATCAGTCACGTAATAAATAAATAAATTAAATAAATAGTTTTAGTAATAGCACAACTTAAAGCTCCATACCTAACTTTATTATAAGACTAACAGTCTGAAAGTAATAATATTCCTATGGGCGCAGCACTGAGTATGTATCACATTATACAAGGAGCTTCTGCATTAACTGAAAACCATATTTTTAGACATTGGTTACTCATTTATGGAGTATCAGGAAGAGGCACGTGGCTGTTACACAATGTGCCTCTGCCAGAGCTGGCAGAGCTGAGAGAATGAAGAAATCTTCACCTTCCATCAGGCAGGCCCCCAAGCAGACTGTTCCAAACATTCAGGATTCCAGAGCTGACCTTCCCACTGGTACAGGCTCAGCAGAAACACCATTGTTGGAATTTTGATTACTGAGAATTTTAAATTTTTTTACTATTTTACTATACAGACATATTGTTAATTTTTAAAATATTTTTAATTTTTTATTTATTTAATTTTTTAAAATTAAATACTTTAAAAATATTTTAAATATTTTAAATCAGCTTTTTAAAATAAAAAAGGACCACGGATA
>VXBQ01006744.1:34192-170670 GCA_013400175.1 Phainopepla nitens | reverse complement strand
ATTAAAAGTAAAAATAATAAGTAACATTTCTTAATTAAATAATTTACCCTTAAAAGGCCTCATAAAAAACACAGCTCCATTTTTAATTTATTAACTTAAAGTGCTATAAAATTCACAACTTATAAAACTATAAATAAAAAATAATCAACAACATCTGAGTCCAAACAAGAAATACCATCTCACTCATTTATCCCAACCTTAAAAAAACAAGATAAACCACAACACCCCGTGTGCAAGAACAGTGCTGCTAAGCATGGATACACTGAGAAGGATCCTTATTAAAATGTAAATGGAAGAAGACAAGGTAACACTAAAAATCCTTTGAATGAAACAAGACAACAATATTTACCAGCACGGCTCCTTCAACCTAGGAGCAAAGAAAATAAACAACTAAAAATAGACGGAAAAGTAATTTGTAACTGATCGTGTTTATCCTGTAATTGGCGAATAGATTTCTGCAGGAACAAAAGAGATCTGCTCTCTGACAAATAATTACACCTGGACAAACACTGAAACTTCTCATTTGCAAATCTAAGGAGATACTAAGGATTGAAAAATGTGGAAGAATACATGCACAGTGAGGAGACTATTTGAAAAAGCATGCTGCAGTGAAATGGAAATGAAAATGTAAAAAAACTATAAAAATTAGACTTTCAGCTTACAGGCCAGCACTAAGCAGCAGCTCTGCAGAAGCATAACCCATCATTCACAACTTATCATGGACATAGAAACTACTGATTACAGCAGAGCAACTTAAAGATACTCAATATTTCCATATTTCAATATATATTTCCATATTTCAATATACAGCAACAAAAGCTAAAACAGCCCATAACGGAGCCCACTCAGTGTCAGCATTGCTGGAAAGCAGTTTGTAATTCTCTCTGCTAATGTGAGTACCAAAACACAGACATGGCAGTGTTTGGTCTCACAGCAAACCAGCCACCCCACTGATCCTGCACCTAAAACCTTCAGGCAAGTGAGACCAGGATTGGGGAAAAAAACTACAAATCTGGTCCACAAAGAGCTAAGTATTTAGTAACAAAATATGTCCTGATACAAACCATTCATATCCTCCTGCAAGGGCTCAGCTTATTGAGAAACATTAACACCAACTCTGAATCTCTGAGCAGTAATTAAACCATTTTCTGAAAACCACTGTGTCTGTTTTCCCAGTCTGCCCAGTCTCTGCACCCACCAAGCTCACCAGATTGATTTTCCTGCACCACGCTTCCTTTTCCTCATTAAAGTCCCAGTGGTTGTTTGTTGAATAGGAGTTACTTTAATCAGAATATTTGGGAAAACACATCTTGTGTTAAATTCTACACTGCACTCCAGAGAGCTGAGAGGATTAATTCTGCCAGGTGCTCTGACTCCCTGGAGCATGGAGCTCTAAGGATGTACAGAGCATGGAAGCAGGCCCTGAGCACGACTCAGTTATGCATTGCAACACTGAGGTGAGCTCTTTAAACAGAGCTAGAATTTGCAGAGCATTTAAACAGAAAGCAGGCAAGAAGCAGCAGTTTTCCCAAAGATTCTCCAAAATTTGCTCTGTGAAAATCCAGCTTAAGTGGTGTCCTCAAGTGAAATCTCCAGTCTAGAATCTGAAACTTTTTTCATTCCTTATCACCACTGTCAGTCTTGAAGTTTATTTTTAGGTACTTTGTCACATAAATGTTCTGCAACAGAAAAAGTTTCCATCTTTCCTGATTTCCTACTGTTCTGAAGAGGAGATAAAGAGTTGGAACAAAAACTGGCAGACCTGTTAAAATGAGGCAGTGAGCTTTTAATGATTTTCCTTTTTATCTGACAGCTCAGATCATCTCTCATTTCAGTGGAGAATGAAGAAAATGCTCTTCAGCTTTCTGCCCTCTCACTTGAGGACAGACCCTTCCCAGCCATATTCAATAATCTCATTCTTCAAACTTTTTGCTTTCACATTAGAAGAAGGGCAAAAGTGCCCAGCACCTCTGGTAAAAGTTATTCTAGTAATACAAAGCTGTCATGTTATTATTTCCAACACAGATTATTACTTTTTATTTCCAACAGAATGACAAGTGTATAAGCAAATTAGTTAGGCTTTAACAATATTTCTTGAAAACCACACACTGGAGAAAACAGTTTATTAATCATAAACTTGAGGTCCAGTCAGACCCAATCAGCCATAGGTCACAGCCACAATCATTTAAGAGGATGAAGGAAAAGTTCCTGCCTAGAAATCTCCCCAGCAGTTGCATCTGATCTCAACACTGGCAAGCAGATATAAACCCTTCAGTGCAATCAGTACATCTCTGAATAATTCCATGTTGAAGACTGGATATGGCTGTTGTACCAGAAAGCAATGCTTCCCAAATCCTTCTTTGAACCAAAGAGCACATAAAAGAATGGGGGAATCACTAAGATTACCAGGGTTTTTATAAACCCTTCAACAAGATCCCTATCTAAAGGGATAGTTTTTTGGGAACTGAGCTGCCATAGAACATTCCCTTAAGCACTCAAATAATTGATTAATTAGAGAATGCAAAAGGTAGGAATCAGTCAGTTCTAGCCCAGAGTGAAGGTGAGGTCACTCACAGAACCCAGCAGAAAGATGTGCAGCAAATATTCACAAACCTTAAAGAAAACATAAAAATAGCACAGTAACAAAGACTGCTGATGAGACAAAGCTGTTTGGAGCAGGGAATAAAAAAGTGACTGCAAAGCTGCTATGCAGAACATGTTCTATCCAGACAAAGTGGCTGAGTGACAGAGGTCATTCAACGCTAAGTAAATACAAAATGTTTACAGTAAGACCAGCCCTCAACTTGATGGATACATAGAGAGATCTCTGATCAAAACTTACATAATCCCAGAAGGGTTTGGGTTGGAAAGGAATCTTAAAGCCCATCTAGTTCCACCCCCTGCCATGGGCAGGGACACCTTCCACTATCCCAACTTGCTCCAAGCCCCATCCAACCTGGCCTTGGATACATCCAGAGATGCAGGGATGGGGCGGCCACAGCTTCTCTGAGCAACCTCTGCCGGAGCCTCACTGCCCTCACAGGAAAAGAATTTCTTCCTAATATCCTGTCTAACCCTGCCCTCTGGCATTGGGAAGCCATTCCCTGTGTCCTGTCACTCCAGGTCCTTTTCCAAAGTGTCTCTTCAGCTCTTTTGGAGGCCCTTTAGGCACTGGGAGGGGCTCTAAGGTCTCCCTGGATCCTTCTCTTCTTGCCTTTTTAAAAATGGGGGTCATGTTTCCCCATTTGCACTCAGTGGGAACTTCATAGGATGCCCATGACCTCAAATATGATGGACAGTGGCTTAGCAACTTCATCTGCCAGTTCCCTCAGGACCCTCAGATGCACATCATCACATTCTGTGGGCTTTCAGGCTCCTTGGATCATCTCAGACCTGATCTTCTCTTACATTGGACAGATTTTCATTCTCTCTGTCCCTGCCTTTGCCTTCTGTGGTCTTAGCAGTGATGTTGGAGCACTTGCCAGTGAAAACAGAGACAAAAAAGTCATCGTGTATCAGCCGTCTCCATGTCCTGAGTTAAGCAGGTTTGCCCTGTCCTTCTGGAGAGGGCTCACATTTTCTCTAATCTTAGTTTGATAACAGATGTATATCCAGAGAATACCTTCTGTCACCCTTCAGCCAGATTTAGTTCCATCAGGGTTTTAGTTTCCCAGACCTGATCCCTGTCTGCTTGGAAAATTTCTCTACTCCTACTAGACTACCTGCCCTTGCCTTTCTTTTGTGTTTGAGTTTGTCCAGGAGCACTCTGTTCATCCATACAGGCCTCCTGGCATTTTTCCCTGGCTTTCTGTTTGTCAAGGATGCAGCACTTTTGAGTTTCAAGATACTTCAAGAAAAGAGAACTAACAGCTACAGCTTTCTCTGCAGGAGCACTAGAGGCCTTGGGAGCAAGGAAAGCTCCCAGATTTAGAAAACATGCCGAATTATTCACATTTCCTACAGAAAGGAAATTACCCAGGAAGATCTGAGATCTGTGCCACTCTGAAGCTGCCTGCTGGACAGATAATTCCTCTAAGTTGCTTCCAGTTCAGACACATTCACTCCCTTATTTGTTCTTTATTAAACAAAACAGACTGAGATACACCTTAATGAAAAAGAGTTTTTCTTTTCAAAGAATGTTCCCAAATTCTTTCATCAGCCTCATGGAACTTTGCAGATTCTTTCCAATGTAGAGTAGTTGTCTTTAATTCTGCACACTGTAATTAAAAGCAGCTGCCAAACACTGAGTTGCTCAAGTAAAACTGTTCCTGCATGACGTTCATCCATCTCCACATCCTTTACACCTCATTATTTACCATCCCCTTTTTCTCTGTGTCACCAAGATATCTTCATGAGAAAGGACTTCCTGGTTTCTTTCAGGTGGCTTACCAGCGTACATGGAATGAACAAGGCATATTCATAATACTTTGACTGAAATCCATTTATTCAGTGCTTGTTTAGGACCTGCTGGCCAGTCTTTAACTCTTTAATGTCTATCTTGTTCATGCTCTACCTCATCCAGCATTTATACATTCTTGTGTGCCAGGCTACAGGAGCTACAGAATTTCAATCAAAACACCTTCCCCAAAGAAACCTATACTTCAAGGTTTTTGTGTTAGCTTGTCATGATCGATTTTCAGTAAACTCATAGGCCATCATTACAACATACTCCTCACACTTAATTCTTGAAAAATTGAATTATTCCATCATTTATCACTTAACTGATATCAAAGAGACAAGCCCACAATTACTTGCATTGTTATTCTTTTCACAGACTGGCACAGAAACTGTCTCCTGTAGCCCTCTAAAGCCCTCCAAGATTAGGGAAAAATCATTACCATTGGTTCAAAGTTCTCTCTGTTCCCTAATTTTGTACTAATGTGAATTACTCACAATACTGAATTCCAGTACCTAAGCAGCTATATTTAACAGTCATACAAATTATTATTTGAATAAGAATTTGTATCACCACAGAATTTATCTGGGGAGCAGGAATATGTATCATTATAGCCCTAAGGCTGTACACTTTTTTCTGCTCGCTATGACAACTCCATCATTTCTAGTAATCAGTAGGAGATGGAAACAGCAACAAGGAAAAAGAAAGAAAAGGGAAATGGCTTTGTCTAAGGTAATCATTCATTCTACATGAACAGAATGAATGCTACAGAATATTCTACATGAATTTAACAAATTTCAGGAAAGAAAAAAAGTGAAACAAAAACCGACTGCCAAAATCGCAGCAAAATCTACAACTGTCAGGCAGAAAAGTGCCTGCTTGGCTGTAATATTTTACCTTCTGGATCTCTCTCAAACAACAGAAGTCTGTCTGTACAAAATGGACACATCTCTTGATTCAGCACCTCAACTTTCCCACGTGCAAATAGGAAAATCTTAGAGTGTTTTTCATCGGAGGTGATCTGGCAGCTCTGGGTGAAAAGCCCTGCTCACACACTGCTTGTGGAATGGGCAGCAAACCTGTTCTCCAGGTAATTACCTACAGACATTCCTGTTTAACCTCACAGCAGAGCTTGCTCTGAGGGTTTGTTTCTCTTCCTCTGCAAAGCTCTCCACCTCAGAGCAAAAGAGGTTCTCCTACACCCCTCCCTCTGAAGAGGAGCTCTCACCTCAGCAATCCAGCCTGAGCCTCTTCTCACCTGCACCTCAGGAGGTACCAAATACAAGCTTGTAAAAGGTAATGCAGAAACACCACAGCCTCCACATGTGATCTAAACAAAGCTTTAAAATCTTATTGATTAACAACTTGGACCAGAATAGGGTTAGCAGGGCAAAAGAAAGTCCCAAAAAATACGGAATACGCTTTAAAATTCAAGAGTACTGACTGTACCTTACAGATTTTGTACAGAGATTCCTGCCCATCTCCTTCTGTATCCTTAAAATAATCATGTGCTGGGTATGTACGATGGATATCTCGTTTGATGACACTCTCTTGAGCAGAATCCTGTAAAAAAAAAAAGAGAAAAATCCTGACATGTTAACCCATTAACAGTGTAATTAAATGTAACATAATAGAAAATTCAATGTGTACTCAACATGGACACATTAGGTAACTGCTTTACTGACTTCTCCAAAAAATGCTTTGAGAAGAAACTGAAAATCCTTTGTAGTCTCTTATGCAGTTATAGTTTGGCACTTTAACAAGAGCAATGTGGCATGTTTTCTGTGCTGCGGCTTAAGGTTTAGCTTTAGAACTCTGAGGAAACTGCCAGTTGTTGAATTGCTGGTGTGTTTTTACCACAGATCATATACTTACTGTATTGCTGTGGCGGGAAAAAACCAAAAGCAAACAAAAACCACCCAAAACCCCCAAAAAAACAGCCAAAAAAAAAAATCCAAAAACAGAACAAAAAAATTAGGCTGTCTCTATCTTGCAAGCTTAAAGCTACTAATTTGAAATGCTTTATACACGAAAAAGTGTTAATTAAAAACTCAAAGAATTTCTATAAAAGATGGGAATCACTGCAAACAGACTTAAAGAACACCACTGTGTGGATGAGGAAATTGTATCAAAATGTCAGAGCTGGAACTACAACAGTTAATTATCTTCAGGTTCCAGTGAGCTGTACCTTTAGGTTGGCAAATATCAAATGGTGCTTTTCTCCACTACCTTTGTAATACTAAAGGAAAATCCAACAAAACCTTCTCCTGTAACTTGGAATATAAATCCCCTACAAACAACTTTTATCTTGAAAGCAGAGTATTTCTGTTACAGAAAAGCTTCTAAACTCTCAGACTTGGTCTTGTTAACCAGGATTCTCCAAAAAAAAGCTTCTTTACACCTGCTGGAGTCAGCAACCAGGCAACCTCCTGTATTTTGGTGGTTTTCTAATCCCCTGAAGTCTCTCCAGTGAGCCTGTGCCACACAGGAATACAGCTGCCTGGCAGGCTTAGCCAGAAGCCTACAGCAATTCACAACTCCAGTTTTTGTTGATCCATATGTAGCCAATACACTCCAAGGAATCCCTCCAGGGTAGAGGAGGCTGCCCCAGGGATGAAAGCCCACTGGTGCATTTCTCCATTCCCTTCAATGGCAGCCAAGGAAATGGAGGCAAGAAGCTTACACATCACTTTTTGTTGTCTCCCTGAAGCTGGTGGCTTCTCTGAACCTTTGCTATCATTTATTTATCCAGCTACAATATTCTAATGTTCGGTGATCTCAACTGTGGCTTTCCCTTTTTTTGACATTAACACCTCTAGTAGCAGAAAGTAACATCGTCTGTATTTTGTTACGTCCCAGAATCCCAGAATGGGTTGGGTTGGAAGGGACTCTAAAGCTCATCCAGTTCCACCCCTAGCCAAGAGCAGGGACACCTTCCACTATCCCAGCTTGCTCCAAGCCCATCCAGCCCGGCCTTGGACACTTCCAGGGATCCAGGGGCAGCCACAGCTTCTGTGGGCAACCTCTTCCAGGGCCTCCCCACCCTCACAGGAAAAGAATTTCTTCCCAATATCCCATCTAACACTGCCCTCTGGCATTGGGAAGCCATTCCCTGTGTCCTGTCACTCCAGATCCTTTTCCTAAGTGCCTCTTCAGCTCTTTTGGATTCCCTTTAGGCACTGGGAGGGGCTCTAAGGTCTCCTTCTTTTTTCCAGGCTGTACACCCCTAGCGCTCATCCATCTTTTCCTCACAGGAGAGGTGTTCCTGCCCTCTACAATGCCAGGCACATTTTTACATACTATGAAAGAAAAGATTACTAAGAAAGGTGCTGGTTTTATCATGCCAACTTGTTGTGGTTGCCCACAGCCACATCGAGACGGGTATGATACTTTTCAGAGAACTAAACTTTGTTCAGGCAGCTTCTCTCAGCCTTCTGTTTTCTTCTACAAGCAGCATCACTCAGCCCTTTTCCTTAGGCAGCACCACACAGCCTTCAGAGGATTTAACTTTCCCCAAGCAGTATCACACACCCTTCTGATTTGCTCTTCTTTCTGCATGACCGGCTAACTCCTTTCTGTTTCTCACATAGCCACCCATTCCTGTCTGTTTCTCGCTCAATATCTTACCTTTTCTGTTCCTCTCCTGGCCACCCATGCCTGTCTATTCCTTGTTCAACATCTTACCTTTTCTGTTCCTCTCCCAGCCACCTCTCCTTGTCTCCTCTTAGCACAACAGCAGACTCCAAGACTCTGGCACATCTTTACACCTCAGCAGGCAGATCCCAACTGACTCAGGATCAGCCAAACCCCTCTTTGTTAGGGCTTGTCCTTATTGGTTACACCTGTGGCCCATCAAGGGCCAGACTGCTTCTAATCCTCTTGTAATTAGTACAGCCACCTACACCAGCTGGTATCACTGGAGAAAATGAACACATTTTTATGCTTTTGCTGTGTTATCATGATTATTCTCAGGACATCTAAGCACCATGCAACCAGCAGCAACCAGAACTAACCACACTGTCTAAATGACAAGCAAAAAACCACAGACTAATAATGAAAGAGTTATAACAAGCAGTTCTCTAATCAGACTTCTTTAATGATTATTTTCATTTACATGGCTTCCAAATACGAGAGAGGCTGGAAGACTGCAGTCTGCCTCCCAGATCCATCTGACCATTCAGTTGTGAGGAAATGCCTGAAAAAGCCTTTAACACCTACCAGCAAAGTTCCAGATTCTATTACAGCAATCTCTTATATGCATTTTTCAGCACAAACCTGAGGAGATCCAGGGAAAGTTTCAGGAAGATCCCCACATCCAGCACACACAAGGTTTTCCAGCCAAGCTGAGACATATTGTGCTTGACTGCCCCACACTTCTCTTGTCCTGATTGGGGAAGCCAACGTGCAGCTGAGCACACAGAAGCTGACAAGGAGAATGCCTCTGGTAGGGCCAAAAATATTTGTGTAAAGGTCCAAATGCACATGAACTTTTACTGAGTTAAAAGGAGCTTGAAGCGGTCTTCATTCAGCCCTGTTAGTGAAAGATGCTTCTAAATAACCTAGAGGAAAATAATTAAATGGGCCCCAAATAAGATTTACATTCAAAGAGTGGAGAATTAACTCCTTCTCAAAAGACAGTCTCTCTCTGAAATACGATAAACTCATAATTATGAAAACCAAGTAATTAGTCTAGAGAGAAGATCAGGGTAGAACTACTTCTTAAAATATATCAAAAATACTTCAGTTAAGTTCCTATCTTTTTCCAGGTAGAGTCTGTAGATAGCACTGTTCTCAAGTACCAAAGCACAAGAGTTTACAGACACCTTCATGTAGGTTTTCAGACAATTTTTATTTTTCTGAAAGTCATGATTAGTTAGTTTGCCAGGAAAAAAGCTGAGGTGAGATGGCTACCAAGGCATTCAGGGTTCTAATAATCTGACTTCTAAAATTCATTTCAGTGCTGCCAACTCAGAGAAAATATTCTACTGAGGAAAAGAATTATCTTCATATGTCAATGCTGTGACAGCTGCCATGCTGCTGAACAAGCTCTGCCTCGAGTTGTCTCTCTTCTGGAACAGCTGAATTTCTGCAGTGGAGCAACTGTACTGGAATACTCCCTCCTTGACACTCCTGCCATTTCCAGCTATCAAGAAGCAGATGAATATGGGCAGTTGATGCCAGAAGGCAGATCAACACAGAAATAAAATGAAGAGAACAGAAAACTGTTTATATTGAATAAACGTTAAAAGAAAACTAGGGGTTTTCTTTTATTGTGATTTCTTTATCACAATAAAGAAATACAGGGCAATCTTTATGCATGCACTTCAGGAATTGTTTTTTAATTAAGAACATCTCACACACACTCCAGAAAGAACGTCTACTCATTTGTTGTCACAAGTGGAGCCACTCTGGTGATGAATTATGATTAGGGAGCAGAAGAGACTCCTGGAGGTAGAGCCTTGTTTATTTTGTTCCAAGAACTGGAGGATAAGCATTGTATCAGCCAGAAAAATTTATTAAGAAAGAAAAATCTCTTGAGGCATAACATCTCAATGCTGTGTTGAGACTCAATACTTGTCCCACTTTTGCCCAAAATTACTTTCAAGAAAACAGGCACTTCCCTAATGAAAAAAATGCCAACAGCTTTCGGCTGAGTCTTCCTTACTGTACTGCCTGCATTACAACTTCTGACTCAATATGGAGAGATGCAGAATTACAGCTGCAATTGAAGGAATTCAAGAGTCTAATGTGACTACTGAATAAATAATAAACTGGATTACAGGTGTCTCAAACCTGGCATTCAAACTGAGCAGCACTTCTGACCTCAATCTCCTTGTGCTCCATTTCCCTGGTTAATAATAATTCCCCATCTCAGTGGGGTGTTTATGAAAATCAATTAACATCTGAAGCATTGAAATCCTGTAGTGATGAGTGCTGCAGAAATGCCTAACAGGAGAATAGTAACTCCAGCCTCAAATCCTGATCTGAATGGTGTCTAGTAAGGCACAGGGTTACACAAAGCAAAAACAGTAAGGGGAAAGAAAAAGAAAGCAGCTCATTAGATATGCACTATTCCTGGTGTACAAAACCAGGCAGAGATCCCAGGAAGAAAACAACCTTAAACAAAAGAACTACAAGGGATCAAGAATATAGCATTATGTATATGAGTAGCCAATTTTCATGCTGTACTTCACTTCCAAAGGCTCATCTCTACCCTTAAACTCATTCAAGTTGGGCTTTACCACATGTGTTTACACACAGAAATAAGATTTGCATTTTCTAGTGGAAGGTATCACTTCCTATGGCAGGGGGTTGGAATGAGAGGGGATTTAAGGTCCCTTCCAGACAAACCAGTCTGGGATTCTCTGTGCTGTGAAGACGCAGTTCAAGTTCATCTGCTTGGCCCATTTAAAAGATCTGCATCTCTGATGAGGCTGAAAGAGCTGATTTTGCAGCACATTGTCCTGCCTGTACTTCATTTCCTCACTAGCTAAAAAAACCGAGATCCAGAGTACCAAGGAAAGTAAGAAAAGGGGAAAAAATCAAAATGGGCTTTCAACAACTAAAATTACCATGCCCCGGAAATCTGGTGTGCCAGGTGCTTCTGAAGGACTAGATACTGAAACTTTTCTACATGTTGTATGGAAAGTGAAAATTCCTAGGCCAAAACAGACATTCACCACTTGTTTAGCCAGGACATGAAACACATCTGCTGCTGCTATCTGGAGTTGGAGGTACCCTCAATAAACCATCTCCTAGTCCTGAAAAGCCATGAATTTAAACTCTGACTTGCCAGCTGCATGATACTGACATTATGACATTTCAGCAGCCAGTTTCAGCCAGTTTCAGCAGCCAGTGTTTGCTGAAGGAAGATTTTTGACATATTTTTTATTTTATTCCTTAAAGCTCTCTATGGTTCTGTGCAGTTCCCCATATGTGTGCATGAGAATATGAATAATAACTTTAAGCCCTTTAAAACACAATCACAACCAGGCAAAAACCACAGAATACACAAAAGTGATGAGGTCAATCAGCTTGGGTTTGAAATGATCAGCAAAACTAGCACATAGCTCTGTTCCCTGTTATTACTGATGTCCTTCCAAATTCCTGCTTTGAGTGAAATCTGACAGCACATTGTGCCACACATCTTGGACACATTATCAATCCCTTGCCTCTCCTCTCCTCATTTGCCATACATATTACAACCCTCCAAGCAGAATGTGTGATCTCAGGTTCCCTACTAATCAGTATTTTGAAAAAAACATCAATAGCTCTTCCTTTTAAAGACATTGAATAAAAGATGTATGGTTTATGCTCATTTCTTCTGTAGTATTTTTATAACACACACCTTGTTGTTCAGCTCCTCTCTATAAAAAGATTTTCTTTCAATCAGCATCAGCTTTTATTCCACTGAGAGCATCTAACACCCAGAGAGTATTAATTAACAGAGAAACAGAAACTGAGAAAAAAACAGAGGATTATTCTTTAGAGTATTTTTTTTAAAGTTACATATCAATGTGCTGAAAGTCAACATACTATTTAGGTTAATTCAGTAAATACCCTGGTCAGCTGAACTTTGCAAATTCTGGCTCACTATCTGCTGTATTAATTGCTCTTTGGACAAAATTGCTTTCCACAAGCAGAAGGCACAGAAGGCTTCCTGGTCACAGGGCCAGATCAATAGTTTGTATCTGAGCAGCCCTGGCAGGTGACACCTGGAGCTAAATTTAGTATCAAAGTCTCTCTTCTCTCATCATTTTGGATTAATAATATAGCTCTGCCCAAAGGAAGCAAAAATCTTCTTTCATCAAATTATGTCCCATTCTTCTCAAGCTGGGAGAGCAGGTAGTGGCCAAATTTTGAGAATTTCCAAGACAGGATCCTCAGAAACAATCTACAACATGTCTCTTTTTAGGCCAGGTATGCAAATTTACCTATGATTTCTAAATAGACAGTTCTCTAATTGTTAAAAAGCTAGTGGGATGGGACTCTGCTGCTTTTACATGCATTACCAGTGGGACTGCACTAGCCAGGAGCTTGGTAGGAACTGTTGTATCATCCACATGACTGCCAAGGAAATGGGAAATGATGCTCACTTTGGAAGGCTGTCAAAGTATTTCACAGAATCATAGAGGATCATTAAGATTAAAAGAGACCTTTATGAAAGATCACTGAGTCCAACTGACAACCCAGCATTGCTGTGTTCACCACTAACTCATGTCCTCAAGTGCCACATCCACCTACCTCTTGAAGGCTTTCAAGGACGGTGCCTCCATCACTGCCCAGGGCAGTCTGCTCCAATGCCTAATCACCCTTTCAGTGAAAAATTTCCTAATATCTAATCTAAACCTGCCCTGGCCCAACTTGAAGCCATTTCCTCTCATCCTGGCAGACAGTTTCTCTCAACACTTAAATCAGTCTTAAAACTACTTGGGAGTGGGATGATAAGGACATATTGACCACCTGTCCAGCATGAGGTTTTTAACCCTCTCAGAAGCTGCTGCTGCTGATAGTTTTTAGCTACAAGATGCTGGACAAGGTGGGTGGACAAGACCTGGGTGACGGACGATGACAATTCCACGGTTCTTAAAGACTGTGGAAGGAAAAGGAAGTCTGACAATAATACTAATATCTATGTCAGTACTATTCTGTAGGCAGCTTTAAAAAACAAAGTGATGTTTTGTGATGTCTGTCTTAAGGAGAAGCAACTGTTGGAGCAAGTCCAGAGGATGCCATGAGGATGAAATGAGGACTAGAGATTCTGCCCCACGGAGAAAGGCTGAGAAAGTTGTGGCTGCTCAGCCTGGCACAGGGGAGGTTGTGTACACACCTCACAGCACATTCCAGCATCTGAAGGGGCTACAGGGAAGCTGGAGAGGGACTCTGCATCAGGAACTGAAGGGGAAGGACAAGGAGGAATGGCTTCACACTAACACAGGGCAGATTAAGATGGGATATTGGGAGGAAATTCCTCCTTGTGAGGGTGGGGAGGCCCTGGTACAGGTTGCCCAGAGAAGCTGTGTTTGCATCGTCCCTGGAAGTGTCAAAGGCCGGGTTGGAGCAACATGGTCTAGTGGAAGGTGTCCCTGCCCTTGGCAAGGGAGTGGAATGAGGTGGTCTTTAAGGTCTCTTCCAACCCAAACAATTCTGGGATTCTATATTGTAGCAGTCACAGACGTAAGAAACAGCTCAGCCCTTAGCAGGGCTGAGCCATCAGTCAGCAACAGAGAAGATGAAATTTTCCTTTAAAAAAAATCACAACAAAATTAGATCAGACACAAAACAATTCTGCATAAACTCGGTTGTTCTGAAAAATAACAAATATCCATGACCTTTACTCTCTTTGTGATTTTTTTTCCTTCTCCCTCTCCCATTCTATACACACTCTCTCTTTGCTATGCTACTGATACATAATTTATTCTCCTCACTCTGCCATATCCTCTCTGAACTTAGTTGACAGAAGAAAAACAATATTTGTGCTACTGGGCAAGAGGTCAACTTGTGAATGTGCCCGGCTTGATGTTTTACTACTGGCATGGAATGGGATGAATTCAGAGTTACTCCTAAGGACTCAGCCTGGCAGCTCCCTGATCTCCCACAAGAGCTGGGGCACTCTGTACACACCTGCTGGGGTTTGGGGATGTTTTTGCCCACATGATACACATGTTTTTCCCCACAGTTGACGCATCTGTTTGTAGATCCCACAGTATTTCCATTTCTGTTTTACTATGTTAGGGGCTTTATTTGGGTTATGTGAACTTTAGCAGATAGGATATCAAGCATTCTTTTGTTAAGTGCTGGAGACAACTGTTTAAGCATTGGATTTTGTCTGAGATTTGATCTGGTTTTTAATGGCTAGCACTCCACAAGGTTGGCTCTCAGGAGGACACCAGGATAGATTAGGCCTAGTAAATGCCACATTACCCAGTTTATTAATGACCATTTCACCTTTTTCTCTGATATGTGTATAGGCACTACCTTACAAGCAGACAGTTTGAAAAATTGACAAACAATAAAAAGGTAACCCACAGATTCATCCATGTAGCAAGCAATTTTGTCCAAGTTCCTTCTGGTTTGCTGATTTTTAGATTAGGGTTCTGATTATGTCTCCTCTGGTAAAACCACAAAGGTATTTGTAAAGATTGGAAAAAACGTTCTTGTCATCAATCTGCAATTTGACATTCGAGTGTTTCTGACTCTACCACCAACTCAAAGTAATCTCCAGAAGCAAGTGAAAAGGTTAAGGCCTGGTTCTAACAAACAATACTTAACTGCCTCAGTAGCAGATGGTTGTGGAAAATTCATGTGAAACTTCACAGGAAATGGAAAAAGTGGTGTATTTGAATCCTTGACTCCTACTTATCTACCCCAATTGATGGTGCTCCAAAACTCACTATGATTTTTCACAAGTGCCTAGATATTTTCCTTACAAGAAGTATAAAACCCCTAAAATATAGTAATTCTTAAAAAAAAAAAATCTTTAAGAAGAAAATCCTAGGTCTTAGAAGGTAAGTTTCCTATAGCATTACTGACCAAGCAGATGTCTGTCTAGTCAGGGTTTCTTTCAACACATTTTTACAAATTCTGAAATTAGGCCTACTTTTGCCATCAAAAGATAACATGATCAAGGTAACCAGTTCAAGTCTCATTTTCTGGAGTTCCTTGACTTGTCCTTTACAAGCTGGGTCTAAGAAAGAACTCCAATAAAACCCACAGCTACACCCTGCTAGCAGATCCTGACCTTTGGCATCTGGTATTGCTTGCTGCTAGCAAAATGTTAATAAAAGGAGAAAATGCTGCAAGTTTATCCAATTCAGTGACACTGATTTTAACAAGGAGGAAATGCCTTTCAGCAGTACGCAGATAAAGAATTGCCAATACATTGTCTTTAAAAGCTCCTTAAGCTTGTAGTCATTGAAATACACAGACTGTTTCTTCAAAATGGAAACTCCTGTCCCTCATTTTCTTAAACAATGGAGTTCTTCCAATAATCCAGGCAGAAACACTTAAGCAAGACTCAATGCTAGCTGTAATGTTTACATACCAACTCAGCTACATCCCAGACTCACTCCCTGACAACAGCTCCATAATTCAGCAATTTATAGCATTTGCTGTCCTGGACATCTCACTTTAATACTTGCTCTGACAACATCACCATCACCTTTTCTTTGCTGCAAAAGGAACTTGATTATTTGGAAGGACATGTTTTTTTCAAGCATTCATCTTCCAGGACTATTAAGATTCCATTACAGAGCAATCTTCTTGATTCTCTTTTCAAGAAATCCAAAAGCTGGTGGGTTTGTTGACATGAGAGCCTTTTGAATCACTCAACATTGACACCAACCAACTAGACCAAAGACTCTGGCTCTTTGGGAGCATAAGAGATCAAAATCACTTTTTGACAAGATCTGTAAGTCTTCACTCCAGACTGAGGAAACAGTGCACAGCAGAAGATGAAGGTCAGTCAACCAGTTAGGGAAAAGGAGAAAAACACAAGCACATGGGTTTTGTGCCTGCCTCAGTCAGAATGTGGCAGCAATTATGAAGATGCCATTGACACTGTACTAAAAGAAAAAGTTAGATAAAGCCAGCTATCAGTGCCCGTAACACTTTATTCTGTTTTATTCCTGGTTTTACAAAACTTACTTCAAAAAGTCCTACTCATCTACAATTCCTAGCTGAATCCTTCACAGTGTGTGAGGCACTGCAGACAGCTGCTGAGGCTGCATGCATTCAGGTGCTGCTGAGCAGCCAGCGTTGCTGCAGCGGGCAGCGTGTACTGCGAGCGCACCTCTGCAGCTGCCTGCAGCATGAAGCACGGGCACAGGCAATTCAGAGGTGCTGACACAAGGAGATTACAGATTGCCCTGAACCCTTCCCTCAAGCCTTCTCCTGCTTTCAGGGAGGGGGAAGGCAGCACACAGGAACACTACATATAGCTAAAAGTAGGTTTGGGCAGCTGCTGCTTAGGCTTACAGGGAGTTGTCAGCATCCGAGCTTATTGCTAGGAGTCTTTAATGCAACTTTAGATGAATTAATGAAGAAAAATACTGGAAGGACAAGAATCACAAATATTTGATTAGGAAAGGACATCTGGAGGTCATTTGGTCCAACCTGCGTGGCAGGGCAGGGCTTGTTGCCCTGGGCCATGCCCAAGCAGCTTTTAAAAGTCTCTAATGGTGAAGACGCCGCAGTCCCCCTGGGCAACCTGTCCTGCTCAGCCCCACAGTGAAGGAGTTTCTCTGCATGTTCTGTGTGCCCACTGCCCCTGTGTCTCTCACGGGGCACCACTGAGCAGAGCCTGGCTCTGGCTTCTTTACAACCTCCCTCCAGCTATTTACCCACATTGACAAGATCCCCTTGAGCCTCTTCTGCTCCAGGTTGAACAGTCCCAGCTTTCCTCACAGCAGAGATGTCCCAGCACCTTCACCTCCTCACTGGCCCTTGTCAGGCTCCTCGAGTTTCTCAGGGTGCTACAAATTGCCATGCCCACCAGCTCATTCTGTGTCTCCAAGGCATGTCCAGGCTACAGAGATTTCTGGATCCAGCTTCCCCAAGCTCCCGGAGTCCCACTTGTCCCAGCAGAGAGAACAGCACCACACAGGACAAGGGAAGGGCCATGCTGGAGATCTCTGCATGTAACTGGGACCTGTGGGGGCAATGTGTGAATCACCACAAGAAACTCTATTTTTTTTTTTTTTAACATTGATCCAGTTTATTCCTATTGTTGGAAAACTGGAATTCACTTTCGATTGCCTTCTCAGATTCAGATCAATACAGCACTGACATCAGACATTATTTATCTGGTCACATATGGGTCATAACCATGAAGAACCAGACAGTGAAAGGACAACACAGTACACAGAAATAATTCAAACTTAAATTTCAAATGTTATCAGTCTTCTATATACTGCTTTTTAGTGCATTTGAACATTTTTCAGTGCATAGGAAAAACTAGATTTTAGGGATACTGCAGCAGCTCTGCTTGTTTGCATGTCAGAAATCAAGGAACCCTATGGCCACCTCTTATTTACTGATTAAGTTCAGTTATTCAGATTATTCTGACTATAATGGGGAAATGATCTTAATTTACACATAATCCTTCACAATAATCTCTTACTGACTCCCTTGATTTTCAAAATAAGACATGAACAAAATTTCTGTTGGTATCTAGGCAAACTCTCTCAATGACAAAAAAGAAGCTAATCTCTTTGAATATGCTAATTCAAAGTGTACCAACACTGTCTCCTCTGACATTTCTGCCAATGAGCAATACAAAATGGAAAATCAATGATTTCCCATCCCATAAGAAACAAGGAATAACCATGAAACATATAAAACCAACTGCTTTCATCATCATAAGATGCAATTAACTCATTTCAGTATAAACCCTTCCAGGCAAGGAAGAGTAAAGCAAAGTTGTAACAATAAAATGAAAACAAACCACAGAGAAACATTAATCCCTTCATGTAAAGGATATTTCTAAAAAAAAAAAAATGGGACAATGCTTGTTTTTAATTCTATAGAAGCACCTTCCATAGATTTGGAGTCATAACATGGCTCATTTATGTAACTCAGGATGTTAAAGGCTACATTAAAAGCCAGCAACCATGGACCTTTTTAGTAAAGCTAAATTTACTTTAATTATTAAGTTTACCACCCAAGAAAAGCCCCACAGCTGGACTGAAGTGTATTTTCCTACAATACTTTCCAAGGGTCACCATCAATTAAACGCAATTTCATGATTTGGGGGTTATATTTACTGTATTTCTAGATCATTACATTTAGCAGAAAGAATATCCCTTCCCCATTTGTTAAATAAGGTTGTACCCATCACCAGTTAAATCTCATGCACCAGGTTGTGCTGCAAAGTCTTCCAAAACTCCCATGGAAAAAATCTCCAGGAAACTAAACTGACTTAGCATCCAAGATGTTACTAGCAGAAAGCAGAAGCAGTAACAAAAAGGGCACCCTGTTATCAGGAATGACAGGAAACAGGAAAGGCACAAAGGGGACCTCCTGCATGGCTCAGCAGGGCTGGCTGGAAAGAAACCTGAACCTCCTGAGGCCTTCTCCAAACTGCCAACATAAATGACTCCTCATAAATCAAGAGAGATCAAGGTAAGCTACAGAGACAAGGTTACACTGAGGGGTTGAGTCGCTGATTTGTGAAACCTTGATTGTGTTCTTCCTCCTCCTCTATTTTCCCCTTTTGGATTTCTAGACCAAGTACTTCTGATGAAATTTTGTTGCTGTATGCCATGTATATTTGCCTGAAGTGAAGGAGAGGCTCTAATCTGTGCTTAAATCACCTCCAGTGCTTCACAAATGTGATTATGGTCAACAGCAAACGGCAAAAATGTTCTCTTGGACTCTCACTGTGCCGAGGAGTCAGTTGGCAAAACAAGCAGCAAGCAGGGACTGAAACAGAGGACAGAGAAAAATGTAAGGTAGGAGGGAGGGAAACTGAATTAAAAAGAAAGGGACGGAAATGAAAATAAGAAGAGGTGGTGAAATGGAGAGGGCTGAGAAGAAATAAAACAAGGTAAAGGATGGGAGATCCAGGAAGGATCAGAAGTACCAGATAGGTTGTATTTAGTTCCCATTGATCCATAAAAGGAATAAATCAAATATCTTCATTTAAATCCATTAAAATGAGTTTTGGTTTTACACTATGCAATCTATAGAACTTTATAAGATCTAGTTACAGCCAGAGAGGTAAAAAGACTTTTACTTTTTGAGTATTACAGATACTAGACTATTAAAGCAATCCTACTGATTCAAGAATTCTTCAAATCCTACAATATGCAGCTGATGGAGATCAAAATATAAACTTCTTAAAGCTGCTTATATTTGTATTTATTTAAGTGGGTATTGACTTTTTTGACACTGCTGCTTACTTCTTGTAATTAATTATCACAGGTAAAAACATTAGCTTATAGAATTAATTATCATAGCTATTTTTCAATAGCTAAACTACTGAAGAAAGCCTTGTGTGCACTGCAGTACTCTGTGCTCTGGGCACTTACAGGTATTCCTGAAAGGAACACAGATAACCAACACTGGGTCATGTTTCCATCACTCTTTGTAAGCTTTGCTGTATTTGCATTGCACTTCCCCATCATGTTTCTTGATGGACTCTTTAAGATCTCACTTGGTTCCAGGACAACTGTAATTCCTCATCTGAGTGACCTTTGCTCCCTCACACTTCCCTTACAGGGCTTTAATGGCCTATTTGCCACTTTTACCACCATGGACAACTGCTGCCTCACAAAGGGAAGGAAGATTGGAAGAGCCATTCAAAAGAGTATAAATGCATACCAGGGAAAATTACAAATAAAGATAGCTTTCTACTAGCTCTGAATCCACATTTCTGGAACATCACATTCATTTATACATCCATTTCCATCCATTTATACTAACAACCACATTTCCATGTAAGCAGTATTTGTGAGTCACATGTGGTTTATAGTTTTTGTATTTTCAGAGGCTGTTCTTTCTGGAAAAGTGAGTAGCCTTTCAGCATCTGTGCATTTATGGACTAACAGACTATATTACTTTGGGTCACTTGGCTTGTAAAAATGAGATCCACACAAGGTCTAGAACATATGAAAAAAATGAAATTAATTTCACATGAAAATTTTTGTATTAAATATGAAAAGTTCAACGGAGAACATAAAAAGCAATTGATTGTGTTCTCTTTTATTATTTAGTGCTGATTTAAAACTGAATGCCATACCCTTTGGTCAGTCAGTGGCATGACACGCCTTGCAGTGCAAGGTCCCAACTGGAGCTTGGGGATTAGGACTCAAGAGTTTATGATCCTTGTGGATCCCTGCCAAATCAGGTTATTCTAGGATAGGTTTGTTGTGTACATCACCATTTTCAGGAAGCACACAGCATGGCCAAAGGATTAAGTAAGTCCTGAAGAACATGACATGATACTCAGATACATTCTGTTCCAATGGCAAAGTAAGGAGAAAATTACTTTACAGAAGTTATTGCCATTGCTGACATATGCAAGCAAATTAATTAAAAAACCAAAAAAGTACCAACAAGCAGGAGAGCTGACACCGTTTCCTTAAAATATGATGTGCATCTAAAGTAAGATACAAACAACCCCATGTAGCAGATCTGTGAAATCAGGACTCTCCTGTCACAGACTGTGGCAGAGTGGCCAAACCTCATCTTGGAAGCTTCAGGTCAGGAGGAAAAACTGCCAAGGAGCTGAGTTCAGCGCAGGGAGAAAACTCTCCTCACTCAAGGGGTCTCATATTTAATACTGGCTGCATGTGCTGCTGGCAGTTGCTGAAACTTCAGTTCATGTGTAAGAAACAGTGAAAAAAAAAAATTTCAAAACCCACAAAAACTGTATTAAGTCTTCATAAGGACTGCAACACAGCTATCCCACTACATTACTGCAATAAAAGCTGATCTTTGGAGCAGAAGGATGATGATAAAGCTGCAGAACCCATTTTTGCTGCCTTACACAGGATGTATCCAATTCTTTTCAGTGTATAAAGAGCATTTGAACAACACCCTTGATAACATGCCTTAATTTTTGGTCAGCCCTGAAGTATTTAGTTAGACTGGATGATTGTTGTAGGTTCCTCCCAATAAACCCACTTTATTTCATTTTATTCTAAAACTCCAAAGACCCAGTGCACTTCCACCCGCTCCTCTCATCTCACAATCCCTGTGTGATCCCTTCAGCAGAGCACAGGGGCTCCCAAACCTCAGCAAACTCTCTGAGAGCACACAGCCCATCCAAGCACAGAGCACAGCCACAAGGACATTCCTACCAACTCAGTGGGTCACCAACACACACCTGCTTAGGAAAAAATTAGATAAAACGAGCACAGTTCTTTTTGCATATACTAATACTAGGGGACAGCATTATGGTAAACATCTTTAATGTGCATTTTGGCATTGTAAACTTCAACAAATTGTTTTATAACTACAGTCCAAAATCTTGTCTGAGGATCCATCTAAATGACTTCATTAAGATAACAAGTATGGTTTTCATAGGAACAGAAAGAGCAAAGGTTGATCAGGGCATTAGCAGTATTGAGTCTCAACAGCAGTTTCACCTTCTCAAGGCGAAAAAAGAAAAAATAAATTTACTGAAACAGAAAGTAGGTTACAGCTTTTCACTGAGAGATGAAGCAGAGGGAAAAGATTAATGTCCCATTATAGAAATGCCTTACTAAGAATATAAAATCAAAACTAGATAAAACCAGATCTGAGTCTAAACACAAAATGGTACGAAGTTTTCCATAAAGTACCTGCAGCTTTTTCTGCAATGCCTCAGTGAGCATAAACACAGGTTTCCATTTATAGGAAAACCAAAAAATGTGTGTCCAGGAAACACCTGGAGTATCTCAGCCTTCTGCTCTCCTACATGACAGTGCCCCTTTACCCAAGTTTTCTTTTAGTCTGAAAATATTTTATCACCAAAGAGTCCAAAAGTATTTGATTTGACGTGCAATTTCTTACAAATTTAACAGGAAACTAGGATATTCTATTCCTAATGAAAATTTAAATAAATAAATTACTATGTATGTCATAGTGTAAAGTAGGGAGCTAATAATTTAACAGATAATTCTAGTTTTATAATTGAAAAAGCTTTTATCTAAGTTTTTTTAACCCCATTGAATCTCCCAATGAAGTGCCACAGTGGCTCAATCAGCAGTTAACAATATGAAAGTTCACAGCCTGTTATTTTTAGTTCAGCCTTGCTTTGTGTGATAGGAAAAAAAGACAAAATATAGAAGTTCAGTCTCGAGACAGATTTTAAAATTCTCTCTCTAGTTTTCCTGAAGCTAAATTTGCTGTTTCAAAGCAAGTGGTAGAAAAATGACTTACAAGTTCTGCCCAATCTGAGCAGCAATGTCAGTTACATGTTGAAAAATGGGACATTAAAGTGATAAGAAAATTGAAAAAAAAAAAAAAAAGAAAAAAGAACAAAAGTGGGGGAGGTAAGGTTCCAGGTTTAAAACTCCAGGGATTTATCATATCTAAAATCCAACGATTGTAATTTTTAAGTTGCCTTATTTTACTTCATATACTGAAGTAGCATATGGAGACTACTTCATACAGTAGTCTTACTATATGAAGTGTTTAAAGAACTCATCACAAATCACAGTGGTGGGGAGAAAGAGAAGAATTCCCAATTTCACCTGAAAGATGACTGAAAACTCAGTATAGAGCAGATGGAGCCTCCACCGTCCCTCTGATAACACACACAAAAAGTGCAGTTTTCACAGTGTCCAGCAGACTTTAACGCTGTGCATTTCCCAGCTGACCCAGGGGTAATCCCTTTCTCCATGAAGCACACTTTAGGCTGGGCTATGAAGAGTTAAAAGTCACAGCACCCACTGTCTCTAATTCTCAGGCCCACCATATAATTAAACAATTCATCTGATCTTTTGCTCGTATGTCCTTTAACACATACAACCAAAATACTAATATTTAAATTACTAACTTAAAAGCATTTGTTATTCCATTTGCAAATCACATAATTCCTATAATTCTTAGTCATCTGAAATATGTCACATATTGTAGCTTCACAGAAAAAAAAATACATATAATGCATAAAACTTCAAACAAAATAGCTTTTGTTTTGGATTGTTTCTCCTCATGCACTGTTCCAAGAAAGCAATATAACACACGAAAAAAGGGCAATACATTAAATATGCACAGGGGTCTTTTATTTGTCTTTGAAATTATTCATAACAAACTAATGCTCCAAGAGCAGACCTCGTCAATAATTGACAGGATGATAGGAGGAACCTTGCAAGACAGAAACAAACAGTGCTGGGAAGCCTCTGGGCAAGAATAAGGAAGAAAAATATGGAATAAACACTCAGGAACTACACTAATGTGGGTTAAGATAACCTACATCATCATTGACACTGACCATCTCCTGGGTGAAGCAGCAAAGTTCTGATGTTTAGGGCTGGCAGAAGTCTCTAGCTTCATGAAATATTATGAAAGTGATGACTGACACAAAAATATTACATTCAAAGTACACTGAGCACACCTTAAATACAGACTGAAGTGCATGACTATCATTGCAGGTGCAAAGCAAATGTATTTTTCACACCTATTTTCCAGCGGATGACCTAGGAGTAGCCAATGGTGTTGTGGAGTTGTTTTTTGAGAGAACAAACATGTATTTCAGGAAGTTTGGGGGGAAAAAAACCAAAACCTCAAACCAACAGCCCAGACTCTTAAGTATTTAGCTGTTAATTTGTAGGCTTCATTAAGCTTACTACTGATTTTCCAGCTGCTTCCCAGAGAGAGAAGAGCAGCTCTTACCAGCAGGCTGCAATTACAGCCTGAGTGCTGGGAACACATGAACCAGCTCAGAGGTTCCCACACATCACCTCCAAGAGAAAGGAAAAAGCCAAGAAAGGATTTAGTCCAGCTAGTCAAAATAAAGTTGCATCCAGGAGTTGTCTAAAAGCCACATTTTAAGGGGTTTTTAGAGAAAGCACCAAGGGATGACTGAAATCACTGAAGACAATGCCTGGGTTCTGCTGTTACTTTTTGTCAGCAAAACTACTGGAATTTTTCAAGACCTCAAGGAGTGTCTGTAACACAAAAGTAATCTTTTAATTTCTAATGATAAAACTGCCATTATGGAAATGTGTGCAGCTCCAACCTGCATAGCCACTCACAAAACCTAAAGTCAACAGGTTGTACAATTGTGTTTCATACTTCAAAACTAATTTTGTAAGGCCAAATGACAGCAATTTAACCCTAAAAAGAAATGATAATCCTATTGGAAATTAAGGGGATTAAACATACTGAGTATCACTTTGAGTCAAAGGGCAAATTAACTTAAATTAATCTCTGCCTCGATCAGCCATCCCTTTCTGAAATCCTGCATCCCAGCACTGTAATGAGCTCATGGCAACTGCAGTGAGCATGGATGGTGCTGCCCCTTGGCTGAGCATCCCACACACTCCCCCAAGCCAGTAGCAGCACTTATCTGATCACACACTGAACTAATCTAGGCCACAGTTACCCCAGAGGAAAACAGAGCATTAATTTCCATCCAGGTCAGCTCCCTGATGGCCCTTCCCGGCTGCTCACACGAGCCACAGTGGCAGTGGAAGAGCAGAGGAGGTGGGCACGGTCAGCAGGGCAGGCCAGGGGGCAGGACTGCAGCCACCCCAATTTAGAGCAGCTGCAGCGCTCAAGGAACTCCCTCTCATCTTTACCAAAAGCAGCAGTTCTGTGCCACTTCATATTTCATGGAGGAAGAAGTTTAAAGATCCTCTGCAACTGAAAGTACTGGAAAGAACACGGCACAGGAGCTGCTTCCCTAAACAAGAGCTGAGGCAGGAGCTGGCAGGATTCATCAGCAGCTGTGACACAGAACCTCCCAGATCACCTGTGCACCTCCTGTGCTTACCTCCACCATTTAATTATGTGTATACGTCCAGATGAGGAGTTCTGTCTGCTGAAGCAGTGTAGGAATGGACATCTGCTATCAACAGAGAGACTGGGTTTGCTTGATTGGGAGCTCATTAACATCTCTTGGAGATTTATTCCAGTGCCTCCTACCTCCATGCAGTGCTCCCTGTAATACTAGTTAGCTCTCTACTCAGGAAAGTTTTCTGCATCTCTAGGAGCCAATCCTATTTTATTTTCCTCCCTTAACTAGTTTCTAATGTATCTCAGTATTATCGCAGATGACATTTCTAATGTATTTCTAAATGCAGCAGTAACACACTGTGGTGTTTCTTAATCTTGAAAATGCATTGAAACCAACACACTTGAAGCTTAAAAAAAAATAATTTACACAGTAACCAGTCAGGCACAGAAGATCAAAACTTGGCCAAAGATTCCTCTGCCAGGTAACTGAAGCCAAAAATAAAAACCTCAGCTACAAAGAAATGGAGTCCAGCCAAGTTAATTTTGTACAAAACCACACCAAGTAAGAGGGCAATACACTGAGCGGAGAATTGGATTCCCAATCTCTCATCTTTTCTGTGAAAGATGCACAACGCTGACAGCACAGATGGCACCGACTCAGTCCTAATCAAAACTAATGAAGTTGAACTTGATACACAACTCTTTAATGAGCAGAATGTATTTTTCTTTTCCCATCCATTTTAAAGCTATCACACAGAAATAAAATCATTTAGACAGCACAATAAATGTGCAGTGTATTATAACAGGGGTGGTATTTTGTGAACACCTGAGAAAGTTTGTAGCAAATGATGAAATATAGAGATATAATTGAATGGAATTGATTTGTAGGTAACTTTCCTGTCTCAATATAAAGATCAATTAGTATCATACCATTCATCTTTAAAGGCAGAAGTCTTGTTCAGTTTTTCTGGTTTTAAAAGAAACTTTACAAGGCAACACACTAAAAAAATACCCTCATTAGCATTTAAATTCATATAATGCACATACACAGGAAAAATTATGGTAATGACCTAGATGACATCTCACTTTGCTGGCAGTTACAGAATTAAAATCTTCATGCTTGAGGGTCAGAGAGAAACGAGGAAAACCTGGAATAACTAAACAGCTGTACCCCATCTAGATCACTATGTCAGTGCTGCATACAATTCAAAATGAAAAAAATCTGTATTTTTATTGGGTTGTCTTTAATTATTTTCAAAAATAAAAATCTAGAATATCTAGAGTATTTAATAACAAATAGAACACAAAAGAAGAGAGAATTAGTGCATGGTTTACAGTGAAAAAAAAAATCAATAACAAAACAATAGAATGGGCTTTAATTGTCAATAAGATGAAGCAAGAAAATTCACCTCCAGCACAGATCAGGCACAGCGCATTACGCCTCCGTTTTGAGTTATCGACAAGCCTGTGTCTGCAGCTCCATGCTATTCCATGAAAACATGGCCCTGATGCTCCAGGCACTGAGGGAAGCACAGGGAGGCTCTGGCACAACAGCACCAGCACCAGGTTTGGCCCCTGGCAAACACCTGCACAGCACTGACAAGGCAGCAGGAGCTGGGAGGTGAGGGAAACTTCCTTGGATAATACAAAACTTCAGGTCAGCTCTCCTTATTCTTCCTCCTCACAGGCTTTTACCAGGCAGGCACCTGGATCTGCAGGACTGCAGGCATCCAACTGCACAAGTCCTACTGCTCTGGTATGAAATGATTCTATGAAATCTTTCTTACAGCTTTTTATAAATGTGCCAGCAAACCCCAAATCAACCATACGCACATAGTTTAAACACTGAAATAACTCATGTTTCATCTGATCTGATTTTAAATAAAAAAAAAAACAAACATCACCTCAAACTTCATGACAGAAATGGTAAAATTAGTGATTTTAACCCTCCCTGCCTCACTTAACTATTGTGCAAATGAGAGTGAAAAGCACATTACAAAAGATACTGCTAATGTAATAAAAGCAGCCTGTTAGCATTTTTATTAATTATCTTCATAAATATATATTGTGCCTTGCAATTAAAATTCCGTGTGCCTGAGTTGCCATGGCAGCACAACTTCCCCAGCACAATAAATTCTTCCAGCTCAGCCAGGGCCAAGGCTACAAAGCTGGAGGCAGGCTGGATTTGGAACATTTCGGGGCAACCAGTGGAGACAGGGCAGAGATTATGAGGAAAAAATAGCTTCCACTGGATGGAAAATGCAGGAATCGATCCTAAGCGAGCCTTGGGCGTTTCCAGGGTGACTTGTGAGGAATGCAAATCCTGAGTTCTTTTTCTTTTCTCCCCCATATGAAATTGCCTTCCTGGTGCCCTAACAGCTAAAAACAACCCTGCCAGACTCTTTGGGCAGCGCTCACCTCGGGCAGCCCGGCTGGAGCTATAAATAGTGCTGTGCCATCTGCCAGCCTGTCCCACACCATCCCCGTGCTGCCAGCGCTGCCAGCGGATGGCCGGACCCTTTGCCAGGCCTGCAGGACCACACTGCCAGGCACACATAATGAGGTGAGGAGCAAAAATGGGACCACTGTAATTAACTGCTGCTTTGGTAGTCATTACTGTAAAGAAACAAGATGAATGCTAAGAGTAAAAGTGCAATTACTAATTCTGTGTACAGTGCGTGCAGGCGCTGCTCTTACTGTAGAGTTCAGACATGGTTCCTCACAATGACACCATCCTTGCTCTCAGTTTCATAGAAATAACTAATAGGTAAAAATAAACCTCTAATATCGACCACAGCAGGCAAAAATAATCCAGTTGGGGAGCCAAATCTAATGTTCTGAGTGAGTCAGCACCAAGAAACTGGAGCGAGTTGAGAGACCGTGCTTTACCCTCTCCTGCCCTTTTGCCCTGCCCACCATCCCCACAGCAGCACAGACACTGGGGCAGGCCCTGTCACTGCTGCTCCAAGACAAACGATGACAGGAAGGCATCTTTTCCCTTCCAGAGTAATCCAGACAGCCTGGAATTTCAGAAGCAACCCTCATGCTGTTGGCATGTCTGTGGTTTAACATCTTTAATGCCTATCCTGTGGAACAATGGGACCCCTCTGAGCACGTGTGGCCACCACGGCTGAGAAACACCTGATTTCACTGGTGGCATACACTGCACTGAAGTTGACTACGCTGCCAAATAACAGTGCCAATTTGGGAAAAAAACATTGCATTGGAAGCGTTCAAGGCCATGTTGGACAAACTGGGCTAGTAGGAGATGTCCCTGCCCATGGTAGGTAGTTGGAACCAGATGAGTTTCAAGATCCTTTCCAAACCAAACCATTCCATGGTTCTATGATAGTTTGATCTCATCTTTTTTTCCCCGATTAAATACTTTATGGCTTGATTTGGTTCTCACTGTGGCCAGAGGCAGAACTGCTACTGATTTAGCTATACTATGGCCACACTGTTCATAAATAAAAGTAATATCTACATAAAGATTTTGACATAATTATTCAGAAATTATATAAAATTCAGCAACATGTTTCTTATATTTCTATATCTGTCCTTGTAGAGTTGCAATCAACTGATTCAGAAAAAGCACACACTGCCCAATTTTTTAAAATGGTGTGATTCTGAGTACATTGGGTTCCCCAATATTACTTTAACATTGATCTCTTGTTTCTCTGCTTGCTCCTGTGTTCATCCCATATTGCAGACCATGGGTAATTCTTCTGCACTCAGCACCTGTGGTACTGCACATGGAACATGCCCCAGGTCAGGTCCATCAGTTTCATCTCTTGTCACTACAAAGGGGAGAAGGAGCAGCAGAGATCCACCAGCACAGCTTAAGGCTGAAGCCTATGACACAAGAAAAGGCCAGGACTGCCTGGTTTAAGCGGACAAAGAGAAGGCCAGAGTGCAAGCCAACTGCAGTCTATCAAGACGGAAACATCCTTCTCTGATTCTCTATGTTCTATACTTAGAGAATCTCCAAGTCATTTAAGGCAAGCACTTTTTTCTGCAATTAGGACACGGCTTATTTGCATTGGTACAATGGTATCTTCTCAGTACATCTATCATCTCTATCATTTTGATAGAAAAACTGGTTTGACATAAACCATAACTGCCCAAAGCCTTTTCAGTTAGAAAAAAATCACAGCAAGGGACAACCTTTTGTTTACCACAGAAATACCTCTGAATAAATGAGTAACTTTATAGCCTCTACATAAATGTCTCTAGCAGCGCTCAAACCTACTCAAAGTGTTCTGCCACCAAATCGAGCAACAGCTCCTAATGCTTTCCTAAAAGATCATGCTAATTGCATCATTTTATGATGATGCATTTTAAGCTCAATTTTGCCTGCAGTCTTCCAGCTTTTGGGGGTCTATCAAATTCTAAAGAAAATACTTATTTCCTCTACTTATAAAATCTAACAAGTGCAGAATGGGAGCTGGAGTTTCAGACCACGTCTGTGCTCAGTTTTAAATGCCAGGTAAGGCCCAGTGAATTGCCAGCACACGCCCTGCTCACACCAACAGCTTTGTGAGCACGGTCACACTGACAAAACTGCCACTCACCTCCACCCAGGAGATGTGAGAGTAAAAAAATCTCATTTACCCTGGGCTATTTTCCTCTGAGATGTCCTCTACTCTCACAGAGTACGCCCCTGCTGTGCAGTGATGGGGCACTGGGAAGCCAGTGCACCAGCATGTTATCCAGAACAGATTCAGAGGGGTCTGTCAGGTTTTCCTAGACTGAGCTGTAGCTGCCTTGATTTAGTGATAGCCAGGGAAAGGCCTAACTGCACATCCTCTAGAGACCCCTTCCCCTTCTTTGGATGTGCCTCCTGGATGGACCCTGCTTGTCCTGTCTCTGCATCTATTTAAGACCTCTGCTATAAAGATTGGAGTTCTTCAAGTACGCTGGGAGTAGAGAAGAGAAGAAATTGGCAAATGAACATTCCACTTGGGACTAACGAACGAACGTCACCTGCTGTGTGGGCTGAGAACATGTTCCAGCTCAGCTCTCTAGTTCATACAATCAAAGAATGGCTTGGGTTGGATGGGACCCTGAAGATCATCTTTATCCAACCCCCTGCCATGGGCAGGGACACCCTCCACTAGACCAAGGTGTTCCAAGCCCCATCCAGCCTTGAACACTTCCAGGGATGCAGCAGCCACAACTTCCCTGGGCAGCCTGTGCCAGGGCCTCACCAGAGGCACTGGTTCAGCAGGATGACAGCTGGGGATCAGTGCTTCTCCCTGGATGGTAGCCAGCATCTCCCAAAGCTTTCCCAGTTCCTTGGAGTGAGCGTGCACCACGCCTGCCTCCACACAAGGATTTGTCAATAGTGAGGTACCTCAAGAAGTCACTTCAGTACTTACAGAGCAAGTCAACAGGAGGAGATAACAAATATTCACGTGTATTTTTTACAAGGTAATCTTTCTGACAAGGTAATCTCTAATGCATTCTAACCCACGTACTGTTAACTTGCGCACTCTTGGCACTTTAAATATCCACTTTTGCTTCACATGGGAATTCGCCTCAGCAGTGGAGCCAGTGAAACAGGAACATGACTGTTCTCTAGGCAGCCAGCAGATTTGAAGTTTCTCATAAGTGAGTCTATCAACGATTTTGGTTCAATTATATGTTCAGACTGCCAAATTGGATAAAACGAATCCTTTGTTTAACTTTCATCTCATCCCTGAAAAGATAAATTCACCTGCCTGAATAAGCAAAACAAGAACAGATGAGTTTTTTTCTAAGCACAGAGTAATAGTAAGTCATGGAAAACTGGAGGTATAATCAACTAGCTTAAAAAACCTCTTATCAGTACAGAAAAAAACCCAGCCAAATTCATCTGCAATTTTAGAGTTCTTCGACTAAAAGAGAATTACAGAGGTGTTGAGGTTGGGAGGGACCTCTGAAGATGGGCCAGTCCAAGCTCTGCCCACAGCAGGGCTACTTAGGACCACATCCAGTCAGGGTTTGAGTATCTCCAGGGATGGAGATTTGGCTGCCTGTTCCCTTATTTCACAATTCTCAGAAGTTTTTTCTGAGCATTAAACAGAATATTCTCTATTTCAGTCTCTGACCACTGCCTTTTGTCCTGTCATGGGATAACTTCCTTACCACCCCTGTCACCTTCCCTTCCCTTTCCCATGCCCTTCCGTTCCCCCTTGATGTGTATTTGCCACTAACATTTAAAACCTGAGCACTTGGTAAGAGGTCACATTTTTTGAGCACGCTGGCTCCCTGTGGACACTAGGCCTTCCAAAGCTGCAGCACTGCTGTGAATGGGTAAAACACACCACACTCACAAGCCAGTACCTTTGGAAGTAGGAAACTTCTTTGATAATGTCTGTAATTAGAGGAGATAAAAAAAAATGTTTTCCATTTTTGCATCAGACAGGAAGCTTCAATCACAGTGAGGTTTCCAGGCCAGAAACCAATGTTTTGCTTGTAAAATACTAAGCCTGAAGCACTACAGGAGAGTAGCAGAACAAAAGGGTTTTATCATTATTCTTCATACTTTAATTACCTTTATCAAATGCCAACTGAGACAAGCTATTTTTAAACCCTACCACTGATTCTTTAATTACATTAACTTAACACAGATTTTATTCTTCTCTACTTATACAGGTCTATCCTAAAAAAAACCTTCATATATTATTGCAGGAAGTACCACAGGATATTTACACACTAATCAATTTGAAAACAGCAACTTCCAGACACAACTTGAAGTTTAACTTGTCAGTTGAACACCCACAAATTATAAAGAAAACCAAAGGATACACTGAAATGATTTAGCACTTCAGTAGCAGAGACGGGTAGTCATTAAAAGATTTGCTATTATGTGGTGGAAATACAATTTGCAACAGTGCAAATACAAATTGACATGGTGTCATTTTAGTATTACTTATGCGGTATCATTTTTACACATCCCTTGAGAAAACAAACAGCGAAAACACCTTTTTCTTTTTTTATCATCGCTTTCAGAGTTAATATCTGCCACTAAAAAAAATAGTAATATTTTCCAATAAGCAATAGAAGGTTATTAAATTCTTTTATTAGCTCATAATGATTGATATTAAAAACGTTCAGCTTTACTTATCATCAGTTTTGTAAGCAAGCTTCTTTACCGTAGATAAATCTATATTCTGAGTTAGATGAGTCTTTCTGGAGGCCCTGGATAATCAATGTCTAGCACTGAAGCCACCTTCAGCACTGAACTGTTGAGAGAAATTGAGAAAAAAAAAACCCAAACCCACAAAAAAAAGTCCTATGAAGAACAGCTGAGTGAGCAAGGGTTGTTTAACCTGAAGAAAAAGAGGTCCAGTGGGGACCTTTTCTCTCCACAGTTCCCTGACAGGAGGTTGTGGCCAGGTTGGGCCACAGGGGTTGGGCTCTGCTTCCAGGGAACAAGTGACAGGAGAAGAGGAAATGGCCTTAACCCAGCCAGGGGAGGTTCAGGTTGGACATCAGGAAGAACTCATTCACAGAAAAGGTGGTCAGATATTGGGAGGGGCTGCCCAGGGAGGTGGTGGAGTCCCCATCCCTGGAGCTGCTCAAGGAGTGACTGGACATGGCACTCAGTGCTCTGGGCTGGTGACAAGGTGGGGATCAGCCATGGGCTAGACTTGCTGACCTTGGAGGCCTTTTTCCAGTCTAAATGATTCTGGGATTCTGCTCTATGGATAGGGACACTACACCTGGATACTGAGAAAAGGCAGGAGAGCAGCCCACTGGGAAGAAAGGAAAGGCTGCCCACTAACAATGTGAGGAGGCAGAGCCCAGCAAGAACAACACAGTGTTTACATCTAACATTTCAGAAGCAGGGATAAAGGGAGAAAAAGGAGTGAACTGTCATGGACTAATTTGAACTAGTCCCAAAAGGTCTTAAAAAAATTTCCTTTTCTGGGCAAGCTCCTAACAAGGATTTGGACTCACATTCAGATGGGCTTCTTCTGACCAAACCACCCTTACAATGATTTTTAATGCCTGATGGCTGAGCACACCAAGAAAGGCAGAGCACACCCATCTCACATCTGCTGTCTGCCTCAAAGCTGGGACCTTCAGACATGAGAAACATCCATTTAAATCCTTCTTAAACCACAGAGCAAATTTAATCCAATTCTTCCGTATCCTCCCCAGCGAGTGTTCAAAGGCGTTTCTCTCAAACATTCAGCTCTTTCTCAAACATTCAAAGAAAGCAGACTATCATCACAAGGGGGGTCAAAGAACGGACAAAGGAGGTAGAAAAAACTCAATCTATTACCATGAAAAACTATTTTTAATAAACCCAGATCTTGCTAGACAGTCTATTAACACAAGTTTAAAAGGTGAAGAAGAGAAAGAAGGAGCAAAGATCCCAAACCATAAAATATTCATGCTGTTTGATTTGAAAGCTTTCTCTCCTTTACACATTTTGAGCTGAAGCAATAAATGCTTTTTAGGAATATACTTAGCATTGTGTAACTTGCACATATGTGCTAACTCAAAATATAATGCAACCTTTCATTGTTCTGGAAAACTAAAGAAATGCTAAGTATAGCTCAAATCCTGACAATGTTTTTTAAAAATACCTAATTCGTTCATTTTCTGTTCTTCTGCTTTGATAATTATTTCTTTTCATCTCTCCCTGACTCACACACTGAGGCGACCAAAGGAGAATGAACAAATAGAGGTGGGAGGGGAGTTGAGAAGTGGCATGGACTTGAAAAGCTCTGAATGCCTTCAATCATCTGGAAAATCACAAGTACCAATCTTTTAACTTCTGTAATTAAAGACTCATGACATGAGCTGAGCAGCTCTTAGGAGTTCACTGCTAGGTACAATTACATTTTAAAGGCTTTTCCTCGTTTTTGGTGTTGCTTTTAGTATCCAACACAATATTTAAACAACTATACTTTTAATTCCATACTGAAAAACAGAACCTGACTTGCAGTGGAGAAGGGCAAGAAAAAACTGTAGGGGAGGCACTGGAGAGGGGCCAGAGCTCTGCCATTCCTCAGCCATGCTGGTTTGAGACATTCCTACTCATCCCTCGATGGAAAACTACACCTCAACTTTATGGGAGTCAGAAATGACAGTAAACCTTGCTGAAACTCTTAACCAAAAGCGAGGGGAAGTTGCATTTTCCCCACAGTGAAGTGTGATGCACCAACAGTGCTGCATCCATCTCTGCTGCCTTGGGGGGTGCCCCAAATCTCTGAGGGCGTGCCATCTTCTTAATACTGCTAACTGCTCTCATGATATGAAATAAAAACTGAGAGCAGAAAGAATCTAAAAAATGGGGAAAGAGAATAGGCACGATGGTGTCCACCACGTTCAGATTTTAACTGATGCTCATGTACAAATCTCTGGCAAGATTTTGAGTTGTTGCTTCAAGTATCTCCTTTACTCTCAATTTTCCGCCTAATTTTGGCAGCCATTGTCAGCAGGTATTGTAGAAGTACAATACACACTCCTCAAAAAGGATATTGCATGTCACCACTCACTGTGCCACATCCACACCAACCCACACCCACAATGAATTGTATTGGATAATTGGTAACATTTGAAGAATAAGAACTAAATTTTGTAAGGACTAAAAATTGCTCAGCACTCCCTACAATTAAAAGACAATAGTATGTACAATATGCTGTATTTAACTCTAAATTTAGAAAAATCACTATCTCCAAGTCCAACACAGAAAGTTTTAAAGAAATTATATGCACCAAACACACAAGTAACATTTTATACTTTAGGGAAAAAAGTGAAATAAAAATGAAAAAAAGAATTGAAAATTGCAGTTCAAATCAAGTTGAAGCGCTTGAAAATAACACTGTGGGGCCAAAACACAAGGCTGTAAAAGAAGGAGCTTGCAGGCTCCTTTTTTTCAAGAAGAAAGAGCAGTAATTCTGTTAGTGCTCAGGCCCAGGAGATGGGAATCAGGAGAAAGGGAATGCATTTAAAAATAATCCATGTCAGACTGCTAATACTAACATACATCTCTTTGACATTAACAGAGACCAACAAACACAAATAATGTGCAGACAGTAGATAATCTGTTTATATTTCTACTTTGCCTTTTAGTAAAGAATAGATTTTGTGAAATGAAAGGGTTTACTGAAAGCTACAGACAAAGTTCTGCAATTTTTCAGTAATCATTTAGCAATTGTTGCAATTAAAGAGACGAAACTAGTGGCTGATAACTTCTCCCAAAGAACAGCAATCTCTGTTGATATCAGCAAGGTCCTCCATCATTCAATTTTTAATCCTGATTCTGCTACACAGATGCATTTAACAAAATCAAGTAACTATTAATTTTTAACTCCTCAAATACAAATTTTATCAAGACCTTAATAAATGCTCAGACCTTGTGGATTCCAAGTCCTCTGTTTTTTAGTAATACAGTCATACCCAGAATTGGTTTGGCATGTAAATGTAGCAAAATAACATGTTCAGAGAGTCAGTTTGTACCCAGTGAAATGACTATATAAATAAATTTATATTTTTTCTTCTCCAGTATGAGAAGAATGCTTCTAAGTTCTGCAAACAAAAAAAATCCCAAATGTTTTTTTGTAAATACCTAAGAGCAGAAACAGAACATAGCACTGTTCAAAGGGCTGTGGACATGGAATTAGTACTGGTAAATCCTACCAAGGCAGACTTTTCCCCACTTTCACACTAGAGATAGGGCAGGCAAATGGACTCAATTTTTCACAACAGTGAAAAGAAGGAGAAAGGTATTTTCAGGAGAGAAATAAAACCAAGGTTAGTTTTTAAGAGAAACTCTCACCTGAGACCTTCTTCTTCCAGGATTCCTACCAATAATTCCTCCTAGCAAATATACACACAAGAAAATCTAAACCCTAAATAAAGGAATAAGAAAAAGCTAAGAGCCTGGGCTGGTAGGGAAGTTGCACAAAGCAAACTAATGACTTTTATTAGTAGCTGTACACTCTGGGAACCACAACATTTATACCCAACCCAGCTGAGTCTAAGCAGGCAAGGACTTGTACAATATCACTTAGTTTATCTTTCATATAAAATAGAACAAATGATTTAACATAAATACCTGAGTTTGAGCGGCTACACTGTGGCCCATGTCAGATACTGGAACTGAGCAGTTCAGTGACCCACAAAATATTGGTCTTGTCTAGAAAACTGAAAAAATACCTGCAAATTTTCAGAACAGATAACTACTCAACTCGATTGCATTCAGCATTATTTGGAGATTTCTTTTTGCATACATTTCCACAATGATTCAAACTCTTCCTTACATCAAACAGTAACAAAATAAGCAGATTTTATATATATATGTGTGTACTGTGATGACATCATTTGCCTGTTTTGTGCAACTACTGGAAAACGTTCAGTCTGAGCGAGTACATTACCCCAAACATCCTTGCCTGCGCTATGCGGGATATTTCTTGTCTTATTGAGCAGCCTCACTGAAAACTCCTCCCTTTGTTTGCAAATCCTCAATCTCACTAATAAAAGAACTCCCACATCAGTAAATACTACCTAGAGCCCATATTATTTCCATTACTAACACTAATGGTAATGAGGTTGCTGCCTCATTTTAGCTTCATGAGAGCAGCACAACTCTACCTCAGCTCTGACTCAGACATCCTCATTTTACCATCATTATTCTTCAAACTCTCAGGCTGAGCAGTGCTCTAAGTCATCATTAGTCTTGGTTTTTACTTTTAGTTCTTGATTTTTCACACAAAATACACTTGCTTTGCTAAGGAAAAAATACTGGTTTTCCACATAATCATGGAATATTTTCCAAGTCTTTTCACACGACAGGCAATCAGAACTATGGAGAGATGCATGTATTAAAGAACAAGATCAGCAGTCAACTGAACACAGTAATACAAAAGCTCTTAACAAAAATGGGGAATATGATAATAACTATTAAAATCTGTGCAACAGTTGTAACATTTGATTTAAATTGTGTATGTATATATTTGATATGCTAGATACTAAAGGAATCTGAACAGTATAAAAATGAAAAGGAAAACTGTATTAACATTTGACTTCTAAGGAGAAAATGACTGACTAAAATTAAGACAAATGAGTACACTACATTTCCATTTAGCATACAGAACATGATACATTGTCACTGGATTTGGAACATTTTATGCTAAAACCTTTCTTAAAACAGACAGGTGTCATTTCCACTTAAGGGCGGTTAAATTTCTTGGCAGTAGTACGTGCATTAAATATGACCAATGTTAACAGGAATAAAGGTCATTTTCTTTTAGACAGCAGCATTCAGAAGAAGTAATTTTCTCTAATTGGCTTCTGCCTACGAGCACCTACTCTGTTGGAGATGACAGAGGCAGAGAAGCATCGCTGCCATGCAGTACACCAGCAGGGTAAATGGTTTGTAATAAGAAATGAAGATGAGACATTTGAAAGTCTACTGACACTCTTATGGTGCAAATTACAAAGCAGTTTCTGAGAAAAATTGAAGTAACTTTAAATAATTACTAATGTAAAGTCATAAAATTCAGTAAGGTAAACTGAAGTTGATAAATTTCATTTTCCTGCCCCTCCTTAAGAAAATTCACTTTCTGCTGCAAGGAATCTCCGTGGTTTCAGCAACCAAACAGCCTCTATTTACCTTTACAGCAGTATTATTCAGCAGTATTTTCTATTTCAGCAGTAGCCTGAGAGCATCCCAACTGACATCTACTCGGCAATATTTTCCTTCTATTTTATTGGCCAACCTGAACAATCACCTCAGATAAAGCACAGCACTCTCACAGCCATCAGGATCCACACTGCACCCACGTTCCCTGCATGTTCCCTGCAGTGGTGCCCAGCACAGCTCAGAGGCTCCATCATCTGCCTCTGGGCAAATGCACGCCTAGCGTGACAGGATGAAAGCTCCTTCAGACCCCTGCCCTATCAGTTATTCCCTCCTAGTAAAACTACAAGAGCAGGATTTGGCAACATGGGGAACTTCCAGACTGCTCAAGTTGAGCCTATGGCTCCTCTTCTGCTTCCACTCCCACGTAATTTAAAGTTCTGTTCTGTAAATGGTTGCATCAAGAGCTAAGAACAGCAATATCCAGAGGAATCCTCACACAGTGCTTCAGGTAAAAGCAGTCCATTATACACTCCACTTTCAATATATTTATTATCCCTTCTCTTTATTCTCCCAAGTGTTTTGTTGTTGAATCAGTTGAGCAGACTCTACAAAACTCTGCCTTCCTCCTGAAAACATGCTCTGTTTCAGTAACTTTAATAGTGGTGACTAAATGTTAGCACTGACACCACTCGCACGCCATCCTGCAATTAAAAGTGTTCCTGGGTACTGTTTCTGTTTCACATCTGTTTGTAAAAGCTTCACCACCACTCTGCGACCTCTCCTTTATCTTTTCAGCTCCCCTATATTTGTAGCAAGAGATCCCAAGGCTGCTTTCAGTGCCCAATTACAGAACAGTGTTATCCTCTATCTGCCTGAGACAGCTTTTCATGAAACTTGCTCTCGCCAATACATCACTCTCAGCAATGCATTAAAATGTATTTTTAGCCTCATTTCTTATGGAAATGAATCTTTCCCACCTAGTCCAGTCTTCTCTCAGTTTGTATCTCCTTCCAATATCCACGGCCAGGGGGAGCAAGAGGGGATTTTCACTGACATATATTGGAAAGGCACCTGGCATTTTTAATTGTTGCCCATTTAAATATTAGTAAAAACCTTTTTACAACCAGTAGGTCAGAAAAAGAAAACAAATTACTTCAAAATTTATGTTTTCACTAAATCCTTGCCTTTACAAATGTGTCCTGCCCAGCACTGATTGTAAAGTCAATAATGGCTGTACCTGTGAATAACTAGCTAGCTACTTACCAAAACCCACCTGTGTATTTCTCAAAGGCTGAAACACTACATTTAGAGTGGGATATTTTTTTTTTTTCTGGTGGTGTGGTCCTGAGGACTTGAGTAGAGGTAGCTTGGGAGGTTAAAATCCACGACAAAAGTCAGTCTTGTTTTAAATTTTGGGCAAAACCTTCTTCTGCGTTCTGGTGTACACACTTCTGTTTGATATTTAGGTGACTGAACAAATTACTCTCACAACAATTTCTTCTATGTCATTCACTTTTCTTATTTTTCCAAGATTGAACTTAGTTCTCATGCAGCAACGTACAGCACAATTTTTTTCACAAAAGGAACCACAATTACACCCCTGTCAAAAGGTTTGTACCTTCTTTTTTTTTACTTTTGGGGTCAGCTGTGTTTTAATCCTTATTAAAACAAATTAGTTCTGCTCTTTCCTTGATAACTTCAAGTATTTAGTTGTTCTTTTGGGGGAGGACTGAGACCTTAGCTTCTAAATCTAGACAGAAGACAGTAAAAGGCACAAGATAATTAACAATAATTGGCATCATCTGCAGCACGAGGCACCTGGGGAACATCACTACAGCAATCACAGATGTATCTATTCACAGTAATAATATATTTTCGCAGCTCCCTATTTTGAGTAAACCATCATGAATTACACTACAAACAGTGCTTCAAAGCTTTACATTTATTTACACTCAGTAATTCATCCCCATCCACATTCTCCATAAATATTCTACCAGTTCAATTTATTGCTCATTTAATCTTCCCATAAGCAGTGCTACAACAATCCCATAAACTACTGATTTAAGCCTCCACAGCCACATCCATGTAAGTATGAGAATTATCCTGCTATTTTACTCAGGCTTTAGAAAGCTGTATGTAGTGGTGAGCCAGTACTTCCTGCACCAACAACCTAGACTCTTACGAGAATTTTCCTGCCCTGACCATACAGATTAGATATTGTTCACATCCTCTTATCCACCTTTTCATGGCAGAAATGCCATAAATGTGAATAACTAACTGCATCTGGAAGCCTGGGAAGTGTGGTTAAGTCGGTATCAAAACGTTCATTTTTCACTGTAGAGTATTTCTTTTACAATGGTACCAGAATGACACTCAGTTCAGACAGAGCATCCAGTCACCTCTGCCAGAGGCTGCAGCATCCGTCAGATTTTAGAACAGTGGTTGTAACAAAAGGAACTGCTGGACACCTCCCTGCTTTACACAAAATTTAGAGGCCCATTCTGAAGCATGCTGTCTCCTCAGGACAGAGTTTTCACACCACTCTTCTGATTCTTCAAGTTATTTTTATAAAAAACTTGCCATTAATGTCAGTATAAGATTTTTCTTACTGGTTTTTGTTGCAAGGTATTTTTGGGGTTGATCTGTAGAAAATGCAGCCTCAGCAGAAGCAGAAGTTTGCTTCACACTTTAAGGTAGAAGATTTCCAAACTCTGGAAACTGGCCTGTCTGGTTATCCTGAGAAAGCCTTTGCTAAGCTTTCAGTTTCACAGAGTTACAGAATCAGTTAGGCTGGAAAAGACCTCCAAGATCATTGAGTACAACCTATGACCCATCCCCACTTTTCAACCAGCCCAGAGCAGAGTGCCATGTTCAGCTGTTCCTTGAACAGCTCCAGGGATGGGGACTCCACCCCCTCCCTGGGCAGCCCCTGCCAATGCCTGCGCACCATTCCCATGAAGAAATTCCTTCTGATGTCCAACCTGAACCTCTCCTGGCTCAGCCTGAGGCTGTGTCCTCTTGTTCTGCTCCCTACAAGCTAGGAAAATAACAGTACCAATTCTAGCAAAGCCCTTCCTCACATAGTCCCATAAAAGCTTGGAATTGTGTGATTTTTGGGGACAGTATTAAGAAGTGGAGTTCTAAAACTTAATTTTTTTAAAATGCATTATTGATCTTGGTGAAGTTACATACCTGGCCCACTAAAGCTGCTGATCACTCTGGTGCAGTCTTGCCTCACACCAAGAATTCCCAGGGACTGAGCAAACAAGGTGTTCCCAAATACAGCTATTATTGCTCAAATCAAGACAGTACATACGAATGTAACAGTACCGACTTCTAAGAAAACTCTTATTTCTAACAGAATTGTTTTGTTACATAAACAGCGGGATTGGGGAAAAAAACCAACAGAGTGAAAGAATGTATGTTTTCTGCTTCTTGACATTAACAATAAGTTAAAAAGAAATCTCTACTGGATGATGGAAAGAGACTGGAGAAAAACTGCTGTCTGTTCCAACAGAGCAGAATTGTGATTTATTCCCACCCACCTGTTCCCTCCTATTTTCTTTCTTATACCAATCTCCTATCCAACAGATGCAGAGCAGTGCAAGTCCTCCACGCCATCACCCTTCCTGGACATTGGACAAAGTGGGACTGCTGAGTTTTGGGGCACAGCCAACTTGAAAAATAAGTGTAATGGAAACACAGCCCAGCAAGACCAAGCTCTCTGTGAAGGTGCAATGGGTGCCACCACTGCTCAGGCAATGGCAAACACAGGCTCCAGCATTTGTATAATTTGATCTCATTTACCCCCAAATTGTTCAACCTTTCATCATGTTTGTGATCCAGTTAAAATCTCTCTTTTGGAGTAGAACTCTGAGTCCTAGAAATAGTTTTTGTTGATCAAAATCCTTCTTGGTTTGCAACTGCTTTATATTAATTGTTCATGGCTGGAGACTTGCAGTTCGCAATTTAAACTAAAAAGTTGAAAGTGTGCTATTTGACACTTTGCTGTTAGGAGGAACCACCTAAGCACACCTTCAAAAAGAATTCAAACTTCCATTAGTTTCAGTCTCCTCTTACAACAGCTCTTCCTCATTCCACTCATTCTGCTTCCACTAAAATGGTCTCAGGACAACATGGAGCACTGCCTGCTAGAAAAGCCTGAAAAAACCTGGCTGCAACTACATGCAAAAGAGAGAATCAGAAAAAGAGAAAAATTACAAAATAAACAGAATTTATATATATATATATATATATGAATGAAAAATAGGAGGAATTGAAACCACCCATTACATTTCACTGATAACAGTACTCCTGTCAGCAGTATAACCATCAGTTCCAGGGAGACAACATAACAATCAGAAAGTGGATTTAGGTTAAATAACTGTAATCCTTCTCTTGGCTAAAAAACAATCCTCATGTAATATATGAGTTAGAGGAAAATAATCAAATTTCAGACCCCAGTAAGTTTACAGGCTATCTGTGAAGATTATTTACGTGTTTTAGTAAGAAATCCAGAGCTGCTGAGTTACCTGTATGACATTTTGGGTGGCTCAGCCTGAAAAATCAGGACAGGTCTATTTAGGAGCTTCAAGTGAGTGTCTGGGAATTTTACTTTAAATCCCCAGGTATCCAAGGGCTGTTTCTATCTCTGCTACACCTCAAAGAAGATCACAATATCCTATGCTCTAAAAGCCATGAGATACAATTTTTGTCTCCAAAAGTCCTAGCTATTCTTGATTATTTGCTGCCACTCTAACAGCCATTTGAGAATGACCTTTAAATTTCAAGATCTTTCCCTGTGGGTATTTACCTTAAAATACTGAGGTTTGGAAGAGGAGCCGTGAGGTTACTGATGTGCCAGGAACAGGGAACCCCTGAGAGGCAAACAAGGACCATCAGGAAGTGCAAAATTGGTCAGAACCCATCTGGATCAGTTATCTTAATAAATAAGATACCTTAATAAATGGGGGGCAACAGGGAAGGTGGATTTATCTTAGACATACGACAGCATAGAGAACTTACTCTTGTAATATGAAAAAATATTAGTTGAAGTTTAAACCATATAAAGAGAATATAAGCTTACAGACTGAGAAGGTGCCAGAAAAGATCTAATTTGGATCATCAGGTATTTTCTTAAAGATAAAAATAACGATGCTCAACCAGGAGGAAAAGTGGTTGTTTGAAACCACCCAAAACATCTTTTTTTTTCCTATGTAATTTTTAGTAAAATCTAGGAATTAAAGAAGCAATGAGCTTTTCTAAGTAATCTTCCCCTTCACAGGTCTAAATAAATTATTTTCATCGGGGAAAAAAAAAAAGAAAATTATAGAAATCAAACCTAGTAAAGGTGAATATAGCTGAGTTGATTCTCTTTTCTTTCACGCTCTGCCCTACTGAGAGAAATAAATTAGCTAATCAGAAGTGTAAAAAACAATTGCTCCAGAAGCCAATACTTGATAACAATACAAAGAAACATCCTCACAAATAAGGCGAAGGTTTTAGGCAAAATATCCTGATCACACTCCAAACTTAGACCTTCCCACAGCTTCCCACACTGACTGAAGGGAACGAATTCTTTGCAGCATCACCCTCATTAAAAACCATGTTGTCATTGAAGGGGACAGCGCTGGGGAAACGATTGCTGTGGCTGTGCTTTGTTCTGTTTGCTGCAAGGTTTCGGTAACACCAACTGGATGAGTTCCAGCCCCAATCTGGAGCTCATTTCACGCTCCCAGATGGGATCTCTGCATGTGACAGGCTGGGGAGGGAGGACATTCTCCTTCAGCCTAGCTCAGAATGGATTTGTGCCTTTTCCTATGCACTGATTTACCTAACTATTGAAATGAGTGGGAACTGAACACTGTCCATTTTTACAGCCTTTCACTACATATTTGAACAATATTTCTTGTTCTAAAAACAAGAGATCAAACCAAAACCAGAAAGAAGGGAAGTGCCCTTTCTGTCAGTGTTGAAAGCAAGTTTTCAATCCTGCTGGTTTATCAAAACTACTCATCTGTTAGGAGAAGTAAACAACTGGATCTATGTTCAGTGTTAGTGACATTTTTCTAAATGTTACAACTAAACCAATTACAAATATTATAAACATGTATTTTTATTAGGGTTCAGAGCAAAGATTTTGCTACCAATCTTCCAAACCAGGCCTAAAAAAATGGAAGTTACCAAACCAGGATACAATTCCACGGCACAAAATATTAAATTGCCATTCTAAATCTAACACTGAATCCATCGAACTCCAAGAAGAATGGAATCTAAATATAACACAATGTATGCTAATATTGCCCTAATTTTGAAAGAAAACCATTAATAAGAAAGCAGGTCACTCAAACACTGCCAGAGATGCTGCTGCAAAGAACCAGGAGTGAAGAGGCTGAATCAAGATAAATCATTCCATCCAGTTTTAAGGGCAAAAGCCACAATCTGACCTTGATAAAAACCGATGAGATTATTTTGTTGTGGGCAATTAAAGTGGAAGAATAATAAACTGAAGCGTGGCAAACAACCTTCTGTTATGCAGAAAGTTCTCAAAGGATGAAAAAAGGCTTCTTGCAGCAGCAGCCAAAGAAGCAAATATCTAACAAAAGTTCTACACACTATAAAACAGAACAGTTTTCTGATTTTAAGATTACAGTCTCATAAATAGAAAAGGAGGTTTTTCATAAAAAATCCCCCACATACTCCCTATATCAGTTGAGATTCCAACTCTAATTCTGAATTTTCCAACAGTCCATCAGACAAACCAGACAGTAAAAGATGACAGCAACAAAAGTAAGTTCATCTAGTCATGGAACGGTTTAATGCCTTTAATATTCATATGGTCATATTTCACTTCAAGGAAAAATGGAAATATCCTGTTAAATTAAAAAAAAAAAAACAACAAAGCAATGCACTTAGGGGGAAAGGGAAGACTTGACAAAGAAACTAAAGTAAAATTTAGCCAAACTCTTTGGAGATCCAAAGTAGATATACAAAGTTTTTACCAGTATAACTCAAGGATATTATTCGAGCTGTTCTGCGTTTAGTACAACAATCTGTATTTAAAGGGTTTTTTTACTAATGTGAAATACTATAGCATAATATTCCTAGAAGTAGTGTTTTTACATGCACGAAAAAATAAAGCTGTTTTCAAATCCTGCCTGTCAATTAGCTTATTGCAAAAACAGAAAATGTGAAGTACAGTGTAGCAAACCAGAGCTAAGTGCTCTCTTCCTTTCCTCTTTCACGGCCTCTGATTTTTTAGCAGTATTTTTTAACAGAGATGAGAAATGGGATTTTTGGTACATATGTTAACATACTGTCTCCAGCCGCGCACACAAACACAGATGTGCATTTGTTTCATCAGCAAAGCTCCTGCTCCACTCCAGGCTGCTGGGAAGGAGATCTAGTGAGTCATGGCTGTAGCTGCAGAAAAATCAGAGTTTGGGGCTTGCCATCTCACTGTTAGGCTGAATATGCAAAACTGAGTCAAACTTCCTTGAAGTTCCAAGGTTCCCCTCAGGGAATGGGAATTTTTTTCCAGCAGGAATGAAGGGTGGATATAACTTAGTTATATTCACCTGAACTAGGTTTGATTTCTAGAAAAATGTGCATAAGTAACAGCACTAACACACAATCATACAAAAAAGCTTCAGAAATGCTTTTGGATAAAAATATTGCCAAGTTTTGATGATTTCTAGACTGCAAACGTTGTTAGGAGACATATTAGAGATGCCTGCCAGCGCCTACACCTTCCTTTTTCAGTATTTTAAAAGCTTAGTGATGATATTTCCAGTATGTAACAGAAGAAAACCCTACAGTAAAATCCAAATATCCACCTGAAATTTCAAAATTTTCTGTACAAGCACTTTTCTTTTCAAATAATAATTACTCTGTGAGAAAAAAACAAAAATATTTGTGGTCTTGCTGGCTTCTGCAAGCACTGTGAGAAATTGTACTCTATGAAAATGAAAAAGACAAACTCAGCCCTCAAAATAATTTCAACACTGACATTCAAAACTGCAACTTTGCCCGACGTTTTCCCTTTTTTTCCACAACATGAAGAAGAGCAAGACAATTCAAGCTAGCCTGAAGGTGCAGGAGTACATGGAGCTGCAGAACAGGAAAACAAACTGGAGCAAAGAGAATCCACTTCATGACTTAGGCTCTCAAATCTAGCAAAGGATGGACCAAGAACGTATCTTAAAAAAAAAAATCACATTTTATTCACAAAACGTAAGTATGAATACTGGCTTTGAAACGAAATGAGAAAATGTTATTGGGGCAAATTTATGTTAACTGATCCAATTTTAAAATGAAAGAATAGGACAGAACAGCCTTCCTCTCTAAAAAACTAACAAGGATATATAGTTTTGGAGATTTGCTGACAGCCAGAGCTGTTTCCAATTCTATAAATACATCAGTGACAGTTCTTTCCAGATCTAGTTTGAGTTCTGGTTTTATTTCTTGATAGATAACACATCATTTCAGAAAACAGGTAACATGCTGCTGACAGAGAGTGGAGCAATGTTGTTGGACTAGATCCTCATCACAGCTCATTAAGGTACTTGCCTCGACTTTGCTGTTGCCTCATTATTAACTTTGAAGACTGCAGAAATACCTGAGAAAATACCAGTTAGTTGTTGGGAGTCAGCCACAACCAGCTGTCAGGGCAAAGAGATTTTATCCAGGCTTTTTTTATTCCTTTCTGAAGACAACATGGCAGTCCCTGCCCTTTCTTTTATCCTGTAGGTTTGACACAACAAGTTTTCCAGTGGCATGATGAAGGGGAAGACTTGCTGGACTTCTGCTGAACCAGCTGCAGATTGGTTGGGGCACTCGACTAACCCTCCTGGAGAGTCAGCAACCCTGCTTTTGCAGCATCCCTCTGGCTTCTAAAAAATCCTACTATTTACACAGGGTTAAAATCCCTTTCTGCTATAACTGCCTATAAAATAGCTTGGCTCTAACCTACTATAATTTTTTAAGTAAAAGTATATCCCTAAATACTTGATCTCAGAACTAGCAACACAGTCCCCTCCACACCTGCTTTGTTGGTGCTTTTCCAGAAGGTATTTTGATTCTCTAGCAAGAGAAGATGGGGACAGCTGATGATACTGACACTTCCCTCCCTGCCACCTTACACACACATACAAGACACACTAATTAAACTCTCTGGAATTTTTAACACATTTCAGCTTTTACCATCCAGAGGGTCTTCAGTCAATGCACTCCATGATTCACTATACACAAAGTTTATTTTCATAGTGCTACTTTCTTTGGGGGTTTTTTTGTTTGTTTGTTTTTTTGGTTAGGTTTTTTGTTTTGGTTCATTGGGTTTTTTTCTGGAACAGAAACAGTGGGTAATTATACCCAGTTCTCCCCCAGGACAAACCCAGCCTCACAGATTTCTCAAACTCCCCTGTATCTTAATCCTCTTTTCTAAGTTGGAAAATCCTACAGACTTTAACTCTTCCCTAGAGAAAGGGAGATCCTTTGCCATTCCTCACAATTCCTTCCAGCTGTGCTACATGGACTAGTGACAGCTGAGATTCAAGGTCTAGGCACATCATGGTGATGGTAGAGATGATTTCTAGTAATCTTCTTATTATTTTTATAATTACTAATATCTCAACACTTTTTGGTAAGCCATGACTCCCTAAACTACCATCTATACAAGGTGACATACAGCAACCCAAAATTCCCTGACAGAAAGCAGATTCAATTCATTTTATTATTGTATGAAAAGCAAGACCTGCTTTTCTTCAGAATTAATATTTACATTTCATCTGTTGAATTTCATCTGCCCCTGGAAATCCAAATCTTTCTCAAAAGAAATTATCAGCAGGTATTCCTCACATACAACACATTTCAAAAGTGTACTTTACATATAAATATGAAGAATTTTCATCTTGGTACAATTTATTTTTAAACAAAATCAATACCATGATTACAAGAGCACTTTGCTATGATTTTTATTTTCAAATTACAGGCATTACTAATGCAACAAATTTCATAAAATAAGATGATCACTGAAGTCCAATTGTATCAATGACCAACCATCACATTTCTCCCAAAAAAGGAGGGGGAAGTGGACAGAACTTCCAGCAGCATTTAAGCAATAACCTTCCTGTTCCACCATCAGAGCTAGAGGAAACATGACACACAGAATAAATTATCTCCATAAACTCCATCCAAAATACTGATTCACTACCAAAATAGAGTTTCTTTAGTTAACAACATTTACAAACAAAATCAGAGGCCACTGTTTCAGCCCAAGAGAGGATGTTAGAGAACTTGTTATCAGTCACTGATGCTCTTGCCAAGACACCTGAAATCTGGAGAACAAGGTACAGCAATATTTCTTTCAGATACAATGAAATGCAGCCTGAGTACATTTCAGACTGGATGCAGTTCCCTTCAAGGACATGACCTTTCCAATACTCCATAAAAGTTTTTACATGAGTCAAGTGAAGAACACAGCTACAAAACAGCAAAACTGGATTGATAACTCAGATTTAAAACTGAACTTCAAAAACCCAAATGCCAGAGATCAAGTAAAGCACAGCCAGAAAATGAAAGTAATGAATTGGTTAGGAGCTCCCAAAGTAAGAGATCACAGAAAATACGCTGAGTCCTGAGTTGAAAAATCAAAAATCTCGAATATAATTTCATTATGACAGCATGTAGTTCTGCTTGCATTAGATTTCTTTCTCTTCTGTAAGGCACCCTCATAAGCTAACATGGGATAATTGCCTGGACAATACCAAATATCCAGTGTTACAGGGAAAGCAGTTTTGGATAAGCATCTTGCATTTAAAAGCCGGTGTTTGCTGTCTTGGCTTTGGTAATTTCAGCACACACTTAGAACTTACCCAACTTGAGCCAAAGTGGTCCCCAAAGCCCCAGAAATGCAGAAAAAGCTGCCACTAAAACCTTGCCATTTTATGACTATTTACAATCCTAATATACACACAGTTGCATTAAAACTCCCTATAAAAACTGCAGTGCCTGAAAATCTACCTGATTCTAATAAAATTCTTACATGAAGATCCTTTTGGTGTGTTGAGGGTACAGATGAAAGCCAGACTACTCTGTTCTTGACCTAATAACAATTCACTACTCACAGCACATAGATCTCTTTTTAATTACAACAAATTTCCTCACCATTAAAAACCCTGATAACCACAGCTCTGAAGAAGTTTTGCTGAGGCAGTTCAAGGCATTATTGCCTTCAGTTGTCTCTCACCCCACCTGTAGAGGATTAACTCCATGAGTAACAGTTTCAGCACACCCTTCAGCCTCACACACCAGCACCCAAAAACGGGTTTGTGCAGAGCTGCCAAGGACCCCGAACAACAGAGACATGAGGAGGTTCAGCCAGTGTCTTCCCTAAGGCTGAACAAATCTATTCCATCCCAAAAAACATCATTTGTCCATTTACAATTCTAAATGTAGGTGCTCCACAAGAAGGACTTTTCCACAGTACCTGCATAAGCATAAACACCACTGGAGAGATGATACAAGGACTGGAAACGCTCACCTGGGACAGGTATTTGAAGACATTCCTGCCTAAAATGTATGAAATTTGAAGTAGTACATGTTTTCACAAGTAACTTGGGACCCTCTGTTGTAATTGCCCAAACCGCTACCCTGTCTACTGTTTAATATCTCATAAAATGGACTTTTTCCATGATGAGAAGAATTTGTTCTTATTGAAATAATATACAGAAGAAGAGAAAAAAAAAGACATTTCATTTAAAGGAAACAAAGAACAATGCTGTCAAGTTGCGCAAGTATCCTCAGATGATGACATGGACATCTCTGAGCTTCCCCTTCTCAACGCCTTGGTGTTTGTCTCTTTTTCTAACACTGCCACCTGTAAATTTCACATCCTTCATCCCTGTTTCAAAGCTCACATCCCATAGGAAAAAAGAAACTCTTTTCCCCACTAATCACTGCACTTAGCAAAGTTTCATTTTGCTCCCAGTCACCTTTTTTTTTGTCCAGACAGAGTCACACGGTGGTTAAAAGGAAACCCTGCAGCCCTGCTGTCACAGTCTGCTCCAGAGGGTTAAGTCTGGCAGCAGACGGTGTAAGATTGGGGTAAAGTCCCAAAGATTTTACTGCCTGAAATTATTTTCCCTAGCCCCCCATCAGAACAGCTGAAAGCATTAAGGTTTCGTTATACTCATCCTACCTTTCATAGTACTTGCACAAAGGAGGAGCCTAAAGAAATTATGGATGTAAAAGCTAGGGATTTTCAGTATTTTCTCAGAGCTGTGTTGGGGCATGGAGCCACTAACAGCTTCTTCTCCATTCACATCCCACTCCTTTAGCACCTACAGCTCAGGGGTTTGTCCCAATATCAGATGGAGAAAGGAATAATTTCTTTACAGAATGACTACAAAATCCACGTGTAGCTCCTCTTAAATACCCTTCCACATCGCTTTCATCCCATCAGCAATAACAGCATAAGCTTTGGTTAAAAATGCTGAGATCTACGTAGAAATTCAGTACATCTTTAGAAAAAAAATGATATATGTCTATGTAAAATGGGGTGGGCGGAAATCAAGTTTACTTGAACCCCATATTTGGTTTAGCAAAAAACTTGTAATCTCTGGAAAGTGCTACCTTTAAGCAATGTACCAGGCAACAACGCTGCACATGACAGGCAAATGCTACCTCAGTGATGCTGCCACTTCTGGAAAGGTCTGCAAATTAACTGGCACCTAGTTAACAAAGCAGTGCTTGGTCTGGCCACTCAAGTGACACACAGAAAAATTTTCAGTGGAAAAAAACCCAACAAAATCAATCAAATTCAGTTCTTCAGTAGAAAGATGCACCATTCTCTCCACAAGAAAAAGAGCCAGAGGGAACAGGGGGCAGGGATGAAGTCAAGGGCTTAAACTTCTCCTTTTGGTGACAGGGACAATAAAACTGAAAGATCTGCAAATCAGCTGGCCTTGGTGGATGGCTGGGGAGGCCACTGCCACCTTCAGTGCCATTCCTCCCCCAGCAGCAGCAGGCAGCTGAACCTCTGGCACTGCTCCCTGGCACGCTCAGCTCCAGGACTGAGGTGCTGCAGCTGAGCTGGAAAGCTGTTAAAGGGATACTCCCAGCCTGGGAACAGCAGGGCTGGGGCTCAGACATACACATCCCCAGCACTGCAGCACCAACTTTCAAAAATAAAGAACCTGTTTATTTATGGGCTTAGCTAGAACCATTAGATGGAAAGGTAAAACAGCTCCACGTTGAAATGAAGTAGCTATTGAAATAACTCATCATTAAATCTCAATTTCTAGTATCAACTGCTAAGTTAATTTACCCATAAAAGGACATTTTACTGCTTTTGCTGAGCATAAAAACTAAATGTACTCAAGGATATTCCATTGTCAAACACTAATGAATGAAAATTAATCATAAAACCAATAAAACCATTGTTTTTAGAAGGGCTGACTAAACTACCTGTGAAAGGCAGCTCAATAAAGCAGCTTTCCCCAACTTTTCAACAGAGGAAGCACAAAGACTCCACAAAAATAAAACTTGCCCAGTACCTCATGCTTTACTGAGTACAATTACAAAATGGATTCCTAAGCAGAAAACAGGGAAAGCATATCTTACTATAAGACAATAAATAAACCATAAAAGACAGCAATATGTTTTTCATCACTACAGTTCCCTTTCCTGTTAAAGAATAATATTTTAGGAAGAAAGTTACTTAGCCAGAAAATAAGGAAGCACACAGAATTTGGTGAAGAAAAAAAACTTTTCTGGTAGTTCTTTTGCTGCCATTACACAGTTTTTTAGGCTGCAGACATGATGTTCCAAAAATGGTAAAGCAATTGACCTTGACATTGCCCCTGGTATGCTGCAAGCACAAGCATCCTAGAGAAATGTAACAGCACAACATAATCTACCTACATAAAAGGGTTTTTGTGTATATATATATTTGTTTTGCTTATCTATCAGGCATATAGCTTCACTATTTTGTTCAGTATTTTACGTCTGTTTCCTTTTTACTACTTGTATTATCAACAATGATTTTTTTCCCCATCAACTTCTTTAGTCAGTGTCTGGTCTCCTATTTACCAGGTATTTTGTAAATCATGAAGATCTTCAGGCACATAAAAGTGGGAGCCAGCTTTAAAAGTATCATTGTTTAATCACATTTTCATACAAGAAGATGCAATTTTATATAATGACAGAATGAAAATCAGAAGTGACAGATTGGGTGACTGGAATTTCTGTGACTTTTTTAATCCAATAAAATACCCAGCCTTCTAATTCTGGAAGAGAATTTAGCACCAGCTGGAATCCTCAGACAGCATTAGTAAACAAAATGTCCCTCAAATAAAAATTTTAAATCACGAGTTTAGAAAACACTTCCATAAAATGAAACACACATACTAAATTTAAAGATTCACGTGACTGACCAGGTCAAATCCTGTCACCTGGGAAACAGAAAGAAGAAAAGCAATACTTAAATCTGCTGAGGATGTTTAAATTGACAGATTCCAGGAGATTTATACAGAATAGAGTGAAATGGGACTTTACAGCGAGCCCAGGTAAGCAAATTCGTGTTTCTGCACCAACAACATGAAGCCAGTGTTCAACAAACCAAAAAACCTCTAAAAAGGGGTGAAGAACCTTAGAACCTACAAGCTGGTTCCAGGATATTGGATTTCTCTTCTATTCTCTCTCTCCAAGAACAGCCTGAGGAGAAAGGAAATCCCTAGTTCCAGCCAGGAAATCCACACACTAAACAGGACGGCAAAGAGGAACATATTGCTAACTGTGCCCTTCTGGGGGAGCACACTTTGTGTGCAGCCCCTGAGGCCAAGCCCTACCTCTGACCCAGCATTTTCAGGCAATAAAGCCTGAAGTTGTGTACATCGACTGCACTTGCTGAGGTCACACAAACAGGGTTCAGTTAGGGAACAACCGAGCCAAAGGAGTTTGCTCAGGTGTTTGACACGCCTGGAGTTACAGTACCACAGTCACAACACACTGCTGCCTACAGCCTGGCCTCAGTAAACGTCAGTTCCACTTCAAGCGCTTGCTAGAACTTTTCTTGAATTCCAGAAGGTCCTCGAGAAACTCATCACCAGAAATGCTGGTGAAAATCAGAAGCTCTAAGGGGCCAGCTCTGGAGCACAGATACAAAATAACTTTACTGGTAAGAAACCAGCCCTGTGAATTGCGAGAAATAAGATATTTCATTGCTCCTTTTCTAACTCTTGCTTGCTGAGAGCTTACTAAGCAGGAAAAAATGACAAAAGAATGACAAAACTAACTGAATGCAAGCCATGTTTGCAGGAAGAGTTGGGGTTACACAACGATACAGAGCAGCAGTGAGCCAAAAGAGCCTCCTGAAATAAACATGAACTTGTCAAAAGCAGGCAGCAAATACATTGCTGTAGACATGGAGCATTACCAGATCCATGTGATGGACACTACTGATTTTTCCCTAATACCTGTGAGAGCTAGGTGTCAGCAACAGCTCAGCTCAGCTCGAGGAATGTTTCAAATCATGCCTGAAACTACTTTGGAGATGTGCACTGCCAGAAACCAGAACCGGAAGATTTTAGACATCGAGTAAGCAGCTTTGAAATTTGGAATTGAAATTGTTCACTCAAGTCCTAACCCAAAAGGACTTTCCCAGAGAACAGAGTGTAACATCAGGGAACTAATGCCAAGGCTGAGTTTGATTGACATAATACTATTTTATTCCATTGTTTCAACTTTCTTACAGGTTTAAAAAAATGTACAGGGGTTCAGAACCACCTCAACAGAACAGAGAGTACAGTACTAAGGGAGCTCTAGAGTCAAACCACAAGTGTGCACACGTGGTCAGCTTTCATTACAAAAAGTAATAGGCACAATCTTTACATACGCATTTTGGTGGAAGAAGGAATAATAGTGCAGTATTAAAAGGCACCAATAATCAATAATTGGGCCTTTTTTAAAAGCCAATAACCATCTAAGAAAATTACATTTGGTTCAAAGTTATAATTTAAATATTGTATTGATTGGCATGCATCTGAACCCCTGGCAATTTATTACACAAACCTAACGTGTGCCCTTGCAAAATCAAAAAGATTTCATCAGTGGACCTGAAAGTCAGTTCAGTACAAAAGGACATACTGAAGCTCTTGGTCTGTATTGAACACTAAACTGTCTTGTTCACCTCCTCTGAGAACACCTGTCTAACAAAGAGCTGCACAGAAGTATTTCTCTTAAAGCAAGTGTAAATTTTTTGATCCTGTAGCATTGACCTAATCCATGTGCTATGAAAACAATAGGCACAGACCACAATTTACATTTTCTCTTAAAAAAATACAGTATGTGCAAGTGAGGTTGACACAACAGACTGACAGCTACAACAGTAAGCACTTTAGATTTCCCAAAGAAAAGGGTTAGTCAGTTTTAATTTTCTAAGTAGTGCTGCTGTGTACCATCATCATATCTGCATTAGGAGCATCTGTGAACCAGTGAGGAAAAGCTTCACTACACCCTACAGGACACCCCATTGGCAACGTGTGCTGATTGAACTGGGTCAAGATAGGGAACGACTGGAGAAGTCATGGTACATGGGCAGCTGCAGCCAGCCAGGGAGGGCTACTGCTTCCTGCAGAAGGAATGGTCTGGAACTCGGGTTACCCCACAGGTGCCCTCAAACTCATCCACCTGCACACCACGGAATAGAGGGATGTACAGCATGGAAAAAAAGGGGAAATCAGAGGGGGAATTTCCGTATAAGTTGTACCAAAAGGTGCTATTTTATCCCAAAGCATCATGCCCAGGGTACGGTTTATGCACTGCAGATTTTTTGTACAACTGAAAATTGTACAATATGTGAGCAAAGACAGAGCTGATTATTACCTGCAGTATCTACTACAGTCCTCAAGTATATAATTTACGGAGAGCTGCATACTGTGGTGTTGATTGCTTCCTCTTAAACTTATTAAAATTCTGAAGGCTACAGTATATTCTGACACAAAGACAGCTTGTCTACGAGGGGAAAAATGTAAGATAGTAACTAACTAATTTGTTTTATGAGGAACCTCCTCTGATGTGCTAGTTACTTCATGCCCTCTGTAAGATTTTTATCTCTGACTTTCTTCATCATCTCTGTTGAACTGTTCTCCTGACAATTTCACAAGAGTTAGTGACCCTTCTTACAGCTGCCTTTGCCTTTTCCAGGATCCCTTTCAAATTCTCTCTAACACCACACGGCCAGCTGTCCAAGTAAACATCTCTCTGGCAAGTTTCCAGAAACCACAAATACTACCAAAACTCAGCATTTGATTACATGCACCAGTTTTCTTTAAATGGAGCAGGAATTAGCCCGTTTCCTTGGTTTAGGGTCCCGTACATCCCTGTCTTTTGAACACATACAAGATGAGCACATTGTCTCTGACAGTCTCCGCAGTCCCAGCCTGAACACGCTGTTGGAGAGGCTATAAATCACACAGTTGCAGAAACTATTGCTTATAGCAAGCCACGTAGTTAGGAAGGAGAGTGTCGGGTTTTCCAACACCCTGGAGCTTTCCAGCAGGAAGTATATGATATAAGGGAGCCAGAGCACGTAGAAGATGCTGGTGATCCGGAACAGAACCGTGGCGTAGCGGCGGTCGGGGCTGTGGCCAGCCTCCCCAGCAGCATCCCCCTCGTGGTTGGGAAACCGAGCTCTCCGGTCACTGATCTCTTTGGTGTGCTGCCGGCAGATTTTAAAGATGTGGAAATAGGTGAAACATATGACAAAGGCAGCAGGAGCGTACAGTAAGCACACGATAAAGCCAGTAAAGTAGGCATTAGTTAGCCAGGAGGTAGCACACCATTCAAAAATATCTCCGTGGTAACCAGGTTTTCCCCAACCAAAAAAAGAAGGCAAGAAGATCAGGCAAGAGTATATCCAGATGAGACTGATGCAGATTCTCAAGCGACAAGGTGTGACCAGTTGGTTATAGGAGAGAGGTTTTGTTATAGCGAGATAGCGATCCACACTGATGCAAGCAAGACATGCCATAGATACGCTTTTGAGCACAGAGATGATGTATCCGAAAACTTGACAAGTGAAGGACTCGTGGACACCTGTTGAGTAGTGGAGCAGTGACAAAGTAGGAACCAAGCAGCTGACTCCAACAAAAAGATCGGCATAGGCCATGGTCTGAATAAAATAGCTGGTGGTGTAATGATGCAGGAGTGGAGCACAGTGGAAAACAAATATCACAGTTAAGTTACCCGCAATAATTAAAAATGTTAGCAAGACAATAACGACTGTCTCAAGGATACAGATGTCAACTGCATTGTAGTGACCAAATCCAAGAGGGCAGGAGAGGTGCTCAGATATGTTCATAACACTACTGCTCACATTCAGAGTCCTCCATTCAATCCATCGGGACTGGTTCATGTTTTGTGCTTAGGGAGCAGTGCAATCTGAGCCTTAGTGAGCAGCTGACCTGCTGAACAGCAGCTAAACTCTGCTCCAGCGTCTCATGGTCTCTCTTTGCAGACACTGCCAGTGCTTACATGGGAGAAGATTAGAGTCCCATAGCTGTTGATGCCTCCTCAGCATCAGTGCATCACCTCTGGCACACCTTGGCTTTAAGGAAAGAATGAAAGAAAGAAAGAAAGAGAGAAAGAAAAGAAAAACAAAAGCCAGAAAGAGAAAGGCCACTGATCAGCTCCTCCCGTGCTCTTGAACCATCCTTAGCAAACACAAGGCACTTCTAAAACAAATAAAAATAAAAACTAACAAAAGAGACACATTCATTTCCCAGGGAAGGGGGGAAGGGAAATCTCTGACTTATTTTTCCTGAGAAAGTCGTTTACTTTGGAATATACTGGGGAGAGGGAGAGGAAGGGTACAAGGAACCTCAGTACAGCTCAGGTTTCCTGCACCAGCAGTTACTGGAGATAATCCTTACGTCTTAGTTTAAATCACAGACTGACTGGAGATTAAAGGAACAAGTTCATCCTCTAATGCTGACTTTTCCTGTTCGATTCAGAAGATGATACTCCATCTTACCCATGCTATTCATTGGAAAGTTAAGGAAAACATTTTTGTCAAGGTTAATTCCAATAGACTCACCACTATTTGGGTATGAATAATGAATTTTATTTAGGGGGAGACAGGTGGGGGTTGAGGCAGATTTGTCCTCTGGCTCCCAAGAAAGAAAGCATACATCTCACATACAATGAGGAAGATTGTGTCTATTCCTTTAAAAATGAAAATAATTCAAAAATAGATTTTGGAGACTCATGTCAATATTTACAGTTCCTTTAAACAGTTATAGTCCATTACAATTACGAATGCCAGAATCATAATTCAGTGTTCCCATAGATAAAATAAATCCTCTTGAATTTAATTTCAGCAATGGCAATTTAAAAGAATCACCTTTAGAAACTCTGCCATATCTACTACAGTGGATCAGTACCCAGGAGTTCATAGGTATATCCATGATATTGCTCACCTCTGTAGCAACAAATGAATCATTTCACAAACCCCCATACAATGAGCTCAGAAACTTCCATCTGCATTCTGCTGGGAAGCTAATGAAATGCTGATTTGACTAGAAAAGCTGCCATTGTTTACTACTCCATTATTCTGTTGCTCAGCTTCATCTTCTCAGTGGTTTAAGGTTTCTATATTTATTAGATGATCTGCATAATAAATAGTCACTTTAAAAAATTGTTCTTCTATTTGCAGGACATCACCTCTTTCATTTTATTCACAGCTACGGAAAGAGAAAACACTAAAAGAAAGCATCTTCTGTATTCAGTTTTAAGTAAATGCTTCATTAGTTCAGGAATCATTAGGAAGGTAATTAAATGTATACAATCTTGCTTTTTGAAAGGTCCCTAAAACGTTAAAACCATCATTAATTCTAGAGTTCCTGAGACTAGAAGACTAGCAGTGAAAATTAATGAATCCACATAAAATGATCTCCAAGGTCATTCAGCTGGCATTTGCTTTAAGTCTCTTTAAAAGTACCAGGATCTCTCTGATGTTTCTGATAGTCCTTGCCGTGTCTTCAGGAGGAATTTCAGATACTAGAAAAGCCAAATGTTCAATTCTGTCGCAGCACTTTGAGAGAAAGCATTCTTTTTGGAGTTAATTTCCTGTCGTGCATCGCCACGCTGTACAGAAAGTCCTTTCAGATTTTATAGCATCCCCGAATATTTCCGCCTATTTGCTCCCTTTGTCTATAAGCAACAGAGCACGTACAAAATCACTCCTTTCTCCAATTCCCTGCTAAAGCAATAGAGAAGCTTTCTCACCTACACGCATCCTCACCAGCCGCTATGTCCAACACTTGACAGGGAGTCAGTCCTGTTACCGCGGTGCGGCTGGCGCGGCTGCCGCTGCCTCCCTGCTCCCCCGTGCGCTGACTGCCTGCACCTGAGCCGCTCCTCCTCCTCCTCCTCCTCGCCGCCGCAGCCCGCCGGGCGCTGGAGCGGTGCCGGCCGCTCCCCTGCTCCCGGCCCATCCAATGGCGGTACCCGCCAGCCCCGAACCGCTGCGCTCCGGCAGCCTCAGCAGGAAGCCAGCACGTCCCTCCCAGAGAGAGGTGTGCCTACATACTCCAGACACAACCTAATCAACTACCCTCATCACCCCACTGAAACTGTTTACTAACAGTCCCACGTTGTTAATTGTGCGCGCACCTTTTAAGCATCACGTGCTGAGGTTTAGCTTGGTAAAATACCTGCCACGGTTCCAGAGAAATTTTCTAGTTTTCCTTAAAAGACAAAATTACAGCCCCCTTTTTAATTATGTCCCCAAATTAATTACTTCCAAACTTCACACATATACTTACAAAACTCGCCCGTACCCATTTCATACTGTACGAGTATTACCAGTACTCTAATAGCTTCAAGATCAAATTAAACACAAATACTTGTAACACATTATTTTCCCAACTAAACCAATTAACTCGGCTCTCTACTCCTACAAACAGATGCAGCTATTCCCTGATTAAGTACATAGAACTTTTGTTTACTTCGTGCTTCCTAAAAATAAACCCAGTCACAGAAGTACAACCATCGAAGTTTTGTTACACAGACACTCCGTGCATCCTTAGACACTGAAACAGCAAATTTAGATACCAAAACACCAACCACACAACAGCATTTCGGGCTATTGAGAAGCAGAAGACATGTCTTGGAGGTTTTAATCAGCCAAATCATTAGAAACTACAGTGATTTAAGTCCTTCTAGATCCATGGCAAACCAAAGGCAAAATTTTAATAAGCTGCTCCTGAGTTAACATCTTGTATTTGGAGTATTGCCTGGAGCGAATGTCCAAGTCTGAATGACAAGTCTGTAGCAATGTGAAGCAGCACAAACTGCAGCAGTGTAAGAGTCGTTTGCAGTATGGGCATGTGATCATTCCAAAGTCTTCTACCAGAGGATTTAAAAAAAAAAAAAATTAAACTATCTCCAATACCTCAGAATGGCAAATGGCTGTAACAACAGACTTAACGACTAAATTTAGACCCTGAGCACAGCTTTAAGCACCAGTTATCCATACCAGGGCAGAACAATAGGGAGCAATTTTTATTCCTCCTCTTCCCACTCCTCCTGTGGAGGAGGAGGAGGAGAATAAACAGTGTGCACAGGCCAGGCAGTGACCAGTACGTCTCCCACCTCTCCTTGGGACAGATCGTGGTTGGCACCAGGGATGTAAAGGGCCAAAACACCTTCAAATGGCCATTAGGGAGTCCCAAAGGTACACAGGGGCATGAGAAAAGCAAAGGTACAGCCTGACAAAGCAGACCACGGGAACTACGTGCTCAGTACATCCTGCTGCACACAGACTGAAGGACTGGTAACTACCAAAGCTTCCAAATGTCACAGCAACCACTGAGTCACCTTGGTGTCAGGTCAGCCCCAGCTGGTGGCTGCTGTGAGTGCTCAGCTCTGAGAACAGGCACTCGTGGCAGCCATACATTTCAGGTCTGCTCTGAAAAATCCAGGCTCTGCTGAGCAGGTCACAGGAAAATCAATGGCAACCTCTGCTGGCTGGTTCTAGATGCAGGTAAAATGTGTCCTCTAAAGAAATTTTAACTGAAGGGACAAAGTGGTTCAAAAGCAGGGAAGTTTGACTTCTTTGGGAATATGAGCAGTCTTCCTTCACTACCAAAAATCCAGTCCTGCTGCAAGCTGCCAGTGGCTTTATCACCTCAGCACTCACTATGAACTGCACCATGCTGACATTGTACACTTTTATGTATATTTAGAGGCAGGTTAAAATTAAGCAGAAATCAGCTAGTCCTCATGAAACTATGCAGGTACAGGAGGAATTTTACAAAATGTAGCAATACCAGAATGCTGTATCAGAGGTGGCGCTTTAAAAGCTCTCAAAAAAAAGTTTTTTTATTTGGAGATTAGAGGCACATTTGGGCCTCTAGCACAGTTTCAAACAAAACCTGCTTCAGGATTTTTTTAAAATTTGTGTTTTAAGAAAAGGAAGTGAGAAAGAGAAAAGTTCTGGTGGAAGAATTGCCTTACTGTCATGAAGGCAGCATCCTACATGGTACACAAGTTCCCACAGCTGGTTACACCCAGCTGGTGAACTGAGCACTCTTCAAGCTGAATAGAAGGAGGAATTCCACACCTTCTTTAAAAATTACATCAGCTAGAAACAACACAGGTCACCATACAAAACAGAAGGCTCACACCATCTGATCTTGCTGGAAACAGAGGGGATGTGGTAAGAGCATGAGCTTTGTATATGCAAAGCAAGACTGTGAAAACAGTGGTGATGTGTGACCCTGAAAGGAAACCAGATAAAGTTTCTCAGACAGAAAAGGCCATATGGAAGGAGATTTAGAAGTTCCAAGCAAGAAAACAATCTCATTAGTCATTCTGTTTGGAAAGCAATAGCAATAGTTGTTTGCTAAATCCTTTGTTGTAAGGAAACAGACTGATAGAAGCAATCTCTGCAGTGCACAAAGCAGCATCTCAATCACACCACTCATTTCTAGTTTGAAGTCTTCTCTTGTTAAATTACTGCATGGTCAGATGGATTAAATGGACAACAATAATTTCCATAAAATGATTTTCAACGGCATTGATGAGAGTAAGGAGGTGCAGCTGAGAGTGCAGGATGAGGAACACAGTAGTTATTTATTTAGATGCAGACCTGAATGACAGTGTTGATATACATATCAGCCCATCAGCTTCTAATTTTTCTGGCCAACTCCTTTTTTGTTGTTGTTGTTTTACAGTATTTTTTCTTTTATATAATTTCCTCCTAAGCCTAAAGAACAAAGGTGTTTCTTTCAGTTTGCTGTATTTTTCATCTTTACCTCTGGCATTTACTTGTCCATGTACCTTATAGACACCCTGGTTTTGTTTTTAATGCCTCCAGAATAATTCTATTCTATAAAGCTTGCAGTTGTAGTGCAGCTTAAAGTAGCAGAGGAGGAAGGAAAATCATCTGTTGCCTTAAAAATTGTGTGTGTGTATGTGTGCATAGATCTGTTTTCTACATCATATTGCTGTTTGAAGTTGCTCTATGAAGTCATATTAGTGCTGTATTTAAGGCAGAAATGTGTTCTGTTTGTTATTTGGAATATAAAGCCTCTTCCCCAGATCCACCCACTACAGCTGTCTATTTAAAACCTACCGGAGAGCTCGCGCTCACACAGAACACACGGGGATTTTGACCTGAGTGCAGGCATATGATGAGATATAAGAAGTGTCTATATATATATATATATATAAACCCCTTATTTTTTTCTCAAAACAAGCTTAGCCTTCTCAAACCCCTTATACCCTGTGGATACCACTTGACCCCATGCCTTGGTCCAAAGTGGGGGGGCAAAGTTCTATGTGAGATCCAACAGCAAATTTAAGCCACATTGTGCCGGGTTCTGCATTCAGCTGAGCTGTGAACATCTCCAAGCATGGAGTTTTCACAGCCTGCCTGGGCCCCTGTTCCAATGTCTGACCACTCTCTCACTATCAGCTCAGAACTTTTCTTGCTGTGGTTTGTCTTCATCCTCATCAAGACTAAACACACTTGGGCCACTGGTGAAAACCCAGAAGTGTCAGTTCTGAAGGAAACAATATACTGTAGAAACTTTTAAACCATTTCTCCACCTGCTAGTCTCATTGTTCAGTTTTGCTATCAGAAACCAGTTCCTCTCCTTCTCCCTCCCACGCTATGATCCTAAAGGATGCCATAAATGATTTCAAAGCGCTACGGCCCTGTAAAATGCAGCACATACCCTGTGCTGCAACAAAGATCCAGAGACACCAGGTACACAGCTGCAGTTCTGAAATGCAGGTGCTCTTGTGGAGCTTTCACCTCTTGGGTACAGGAATAAAGCCAGCACGGGCCTTTACTGCATTAGGGCAAAACTGGATCTGATGGCAGCAGCAGAGCAGGTTCTGTAAGGCAGGGCAGAAGGAAGAGGCTGGTATAATTTGGAGTCAAGGGTGGGGGCAGTTCAGGAGACTGGAAGGGGACAGTAGTCTGCTAAAAGGTCAAGAGATGTGAAGGGAGCCAGTGATCCCTTTGCCTTTAACTACTGCTACTCCAGCAGGCTGGGGTTCAGCCTGATCCTCTGCTGGACTCTCAGCTCAGTCCTTTTCCAGCACTGTTTCTAATGGTGCAAATATTAGCCAGTATCACATAAGTGATAGGTAATTAGGATGCTGTGATGCAGAACAAGAAGAAATGGGCAATTTTTTTTTTTATGTGGAACAGTAGAGAGATAGGCATTCACATTTGCAAGTTTATTGTGCAGTCTTTTCATGCTGTTAAGCAACAATTATATTGAATGCTTCTAAAGTTTGAAACTTTCCAATTACTCCTAGTATTATTCATGTATTTAATAAATATTAAGCAAGTTTGTGGAGTAAATTGCTACAAGCTCCTTTTAAACATTACTGCCTGTGATCTCATGGATTATATTTCATAGCGTCACGGAACAGTTTGGGTTGGTAGGGATTTTGAAGATCATTTTGTTCCGATCCTCTCCAGCACGGGCAGGGATGCCACCCTAAGATGCATACAAAGAAAGTGTTTTTCTGAATTCGATATAAAAGCCCACTTTCCTTAAAGGAGGAGCTTCCCTCAAGATGATGATGGTCCTACAACAAATTGAATCCACTTTACAAGCTCAATCCAGATGACAAATACCACCAAACTCTGTGCCCTGAATCAATAGAAATAAAATGCTGTGCAATAAACTATCAGTCAAGAAGTGAATTTACTTCAGGGAAATGATGTGCAGCCAACGGAATGGTGATAATTAACATTTTTCAGGAACCAAAGAGCATTTGCTTTTAACAGCACATAAACTACAGGATGCTATTTACTGATTGACCATATATGATAAGAAGTACCAGAAAAATGTCTTAGGATGGTATGAAAAGCAAAAAATTCAACATATGCCCTCAGTTTCATGCATGTGCCACTTATACTAAACCACCTTCTCTCACACTAGCAGCAGTTTAACATAGAAAAAGAAAAGTATACTGGCAAAACAACACCAACCTACTATCTTCCAGTGCTCCCAACTTCCAAGCGATGATTAAATATTAAATCACAAGACAAAAGCAATTAAGAGAATGGCAAATGAAGAAATGCTGAAATGTAGAGAATATTCTGTACAGTGCAGGTAGCACTGGCCTTTCCTTTCCTGTGGGAATAATTTTTCATATTTCAAAATAATACATAGGAGACTTTAGTACTGCATTCCTTCAAATGTTTTAGAGGCACATTTTGACATAGCTGTACTTTTACTAATACTTTCATCCGTGTCAAGCCAGGAATTACATTCCCTAGATATTGGTATTCTAAAAGCGTATCTCAAGTAGGCACTGAGAAAGTGTTGAAAAGGATTCCAGCTTGCCTGGCAGAGGGTAAGCTCAGTCAGTATTACCAGTAATTCCATTTCAGCAGAGCTAGAATAAGAAATTTTAAAGCTAGTTTAAAAAAATCCCAAACATTGTGATCGCCTGCTTGAATTTTTCACACACTGCAAAGCCAAACACTTTTCCTAAACTACAGCATGACCTTTTAAAAGGCAAGCAATTTTGGTTTAATGAGTTCAACTGATGAATAATTTACTGCAGCCTTAATTAGGCAGCCAACTTGTAAGGCCCATGCAAAAGCAACTACTAAGAACACGAGGATCGAACCTACGTACACTTGTCTTTCCAAATCAGAAGTTTGGATATACCACAGAATAGCTCCACTTCAGTCTAATTCTCTCTTCTTGTTATTCTAAGAATTCTCTTCTAGTAGAGCTTAGTGAACTGCCAGCTCTCATGAGACAAACTCACGGACACACAGCAAGAAGAGATTGAAATCCACTCTCCATGGATGCAGCTCGGGTTGAACCACCAGAGAACATCCAGTCTAACCCAGACAGGCTGGCTGGAACACGTGCCTAGTCACACCAACAATTTGTGTTTCAGTTGATGACAATTGACACATTCCACCCTAAACTTTTGCTTTAACAGATTTCTTTAAAAATAGTTCTTCCTCAAGGACATGAGAGGTGGCTCAGAAAAGCACTGAACAATCAGGATCATTTAGGCCATGAAGTCACAGCTCCAACTGTTGGTATGGGCACAGTCAGTTCACAACTAAGAGCTGCCATTTGTTTTAGTGCAGGGTCTACCACGGAGCAGCTGCTGGTACCAACCCCAAATCCCAGTAAATCCAGTTCCACTGCTTCTTGAGGACAAAAAATGCTAAAAAATAATCAAACAGTGGATTTTTGAGACTATTTTAAACTAAGTGTTACTCGGGATTACTATTCTACCACATCGTGAAGAAATAGGGAAGAGGAACATGAGAAGGATATGGCACAATAACTATTTATAACCTGAAGGGTGGCACAGTTTCTTTTTATGGATTTTAAGCTCAGCTTCATTTAGACCAAATCTTCCTCCCAGCTGGAAGTGCTGAAGAGGTATCACTTCTGTTCTCCTCCAGCATGGATCTACACACACTTGCATCAATATCCATATATGAAAAAGGACAAGGAATAGCTTCCTACTGAGAATGACCTACAGGGAAAAATTTGCCAATAACAGTGGAAGTACATTCCTGGGTAACTCACAGACGTGGAATCTGGAAATGAGAGGTGGTAGGAAAATGCCACTGAAAGCAAGAATTACTGACTTTCCCCCCACAGCCCGGAGTTAAAAATTAGCTAATTAAAATTTATAAAGTCATCATACATCTGAAAACTATTTTTCAAGAATAATGACATCTAAATACATTCAACTTCCAATAACTAGCAAATTTTGTCTTATTAGATAATGAGGACACTTGTATTTATAGCCAGAAATTGGCACATGTAAAATGTTATGTGAGCTGAGAAATCATTTATTCTAGAAGAAATACCAAACCTGATATTATCTGCCATCTCTTAAAAAATTAAACCAAATATATACCTTACCAGTACTAAGAAGAGGTTAAATATAAAGACAACATTGATATCTACAAATCCTTTAGGAAAGGACACACTCTGGGAATGGAGAAGTCAAGTCTGTAGATTACATTCTAGGCCAACTTCCTTGACCAATATTAAATTCACACATCAACCTCTCCCCTCTGCTCAAGAGTATGGCTTGAAGCTGGAAGTCAATCTCCCTATGTATTTTAAACATTTATCACATCAGACTGCCCCAAACATGGAATATCAACACGCTGGAACAAAACACTGCCTCTGACTCAGAGGCTTTACAGCTATTCTGTGTACTGAAATAAAGACATTAGAAATTACCCTCTTAACAGGTAAAGTTTTCTAATACACTAACTAAAAGAAATAAGAATGAGAAACAGCAAATTTTTATAAAGGAAAGGTTTTACACAAGTGATTTGTATTCATTTTTCTGTCTAAGTTAGGAAAATACTCAGTGGTCAGAAAAAAAATGCCACAGAAGTGGAATAAGACTAGATATAAAAAAGCCTTATTTTTCAGCCAATGTTCTAACCCAAGTGCTCACAGGGGATGTGCTTTAGCACATTTCCTTTCACCCCCAAAGAAGGTTCTTTATAAAACAAAGCAAAAAAAAAAAAGTAAGGGAAAATGGTTACATTCAAAAAGCTATATTTTATTGTTATGGCAACTGATGTGCTAAAAATAAAGAAATAAAGTTGTTATGGCAACTAGAATTTTAAAGGCAGTCAAAAGTAGAATAATCAAACATTCTGCTGGCTTAAAATGTAACATCTATGACTCAATTTACAGAAAGAGCTTCAGAGACAAACAGAGGTTGGGTTTTTTGGGGGGGATTCTGCTTTAGAGATCACAGTTAGTACATTTCCAGAGAACTCTAAGGAATGCAAGGGAACATCTCAAGATGGGTAAGTTCTCACAATCAGGAGAAAGAAACAAACACCTTTTACTACTTATCTGATGTGCTGGGGACCTTCCCTAGATCCATAAAATGTATCAGGGTGCCCAGAGAAGCTGTGGCTGGCCCTGGATCCCTGGAAGTGCCCAAAGCCAGGCTGGACAGGGCTTGGAGCACCCTGAGCTGGTGGAAGCTGGCCCTGCCCATTGCAGGGAGTGGGCTGAAGATGAGAAGATTTAAAGTCCCTTTCAACCCAAACTATTCTACGATTCTATGATAAAGGTCACTTAAGGATTTTAATTTAAGTACTGAAAAGTTAGGAAGTGTCAAAACTTATTTGTCTGAAGCAGCAGAGTTCTGTCTCTTTGTACATATGGAATGATAAAGATGTCTATGACCACAAGATGATAATATCTTTAAATTTCTGATACATCTTTGATGATCATTACAGGGCTCCTAATTACACAAGCACTTCCACGACAATCTCAGAGAACTCTTCTCCTATCCATTATTTCTCAAATTGTCAAAACTGCTACTTCTCTTAAAAATTACAGAACTGTGTGCACCGTAAAATATTCCAAAAGCCATACTGAGACAAGCCTTAATTAATAATAAGCAAAGTATTTAACAGATACTTCAGGAAATTATGACTAGAAACAGTAACTTGCACTGGAAATATTTGTACTTAAACCATGTTCATAGCATGTGCTAGGATCCCAGTGTAAGCTGGTGTTTAAATACAGCTTGTGCCTTTTATTTTGGCTTCACTACGCTGAAAATTAAGGTTACTACTAGCAGTACTTGTAACTCTTTTTTGACCCACACGAAGAGTCTCTCCCTGCAATCCACAAGAGCAGAACTAGCATGGCAAAAAATACAGCTCAAAGTCAGGCTCTTCACTTGCACTAAACGGAGAAGAATCAGAATAATTCCTTACTGCAGCAAAAAATCAGATGTACACTGCAAATTCAAATAATGCACAGGGCTGTGCAACAAGGCTAACACTGAAAAGTCAAGTGTATTTCAGTAGTTTTGCTTCCCAGCCCCAGTATTAATCCTTGAGGCTGGATACACAGTTAGCTCATCCCCTCTCAAGCACCACGTGAAGCTAGCATTTCTAGAAATGCAAATTATGTAGGTAAATCTTACCTAATGACCAAGTCAACAGGTTCTGCAAAGAAAACTCCATGTACAACACTCACTCTACATACATTTTCAGGAGTCAGGATAATCTTAGACATGGGAATATCAAGACTTTAAATCCAAATTTCACAAGTGTGTCTCTGCTTGGGCTAAAGGAGCCCGGCTGACCGTTTCCAAGGCTTGCTGCTGACTCAACCAGACAGTGCAGACAGTCCTGAAAAGACAACCAGTCACTGCTGCTCTGAGCTTTCTATGAAATTAACTTCCTCATTGTGAAATAGCCTAAATCTAATCAAGTGCATGGCTGCCTAAAATATATGGTTTTGAGTTCAAAACAAAATGAGCAGACATCCAAATATTACTCCTTGATGGCCAGCTGTGTAAATCCACTGCTGGCATTCAGCACCAGCATTCTTGTTGTATCAGGGGCAACCATTCTGCATTGAACACACATTCATGCACGTATAAAAGCAACACCAAAGAATACTCATTCTAGCATTTGTGAGTGCACTTTATCCCTAATGTGTTTATATATTTTCAAATTTCCATTAAAGAAGAAAGGAAAAGGAAGTCCTAGACAAGTGATAACAAAAGAGCTTTCTGGAATTACATTTACAAACTTATGAAGGAAAGGAGGCATGGTTCCAAAAGGTACCTCCAATTCCTCTGCCATACAGGTACCAAAAAGTGTAATTAGGCTGCAGTGTTGCATTAATCTACCTAAGGCTGCCTCACCCATCCATCGTGCCTGGCCCCAGTGCTTGCTGCCATCTCACCCTGACCCCACACCTGAACAGTGAATCTCTCTGAGAGAAATGGGGGGAAGGAAATTTTCTAAATAGAAATCCATAATTACTGTGACTAGCCCTGCAAATGCTAGGTAAAGGTATTAAAAAAAAAAGAGATGGAACATGCAGTAAAAGAAATCTCTTTCAGCAAGCATGCTGTCTGAAACTGCAATCCCCACTAACAACTATTTACTTTTAGTGCAGGCTGTATCTTGTACTAATGAGTCAAAAAAAAGGTTGTATTTTGAAACTGGATTGCTTTGAAGACAAACCACCCATCTGAAGACAGCTTTGTCATATGCAGGATATGATTAAAATATGTGATGCTCCATATCATCAGCATTTGGTTGTCAGTTTAAAAAGCAACTGATGAAAACCCTCTGCAAGAAAAAAAACTCCTAGCTGCCAAAATATTTGTCTGTGTCCACAAAAACCTACATAAAAGATTTCTAGAAAGAGTATATGCAATAGCAGACTGCAATCCATCTCCTTCTGGTTAGTTTACCTCAGCAGCTGCAAATTTGCTTGCAGATAGGAGACATGACTCTTAATTTGTATGACCATACACTCATCATTGCAAAGGGAAAAAAATCCTTAATGGATAGAGACTGTAAAGAAGATCTACATGTTTCTAATCTCTTTTGAAGTGATTACTGTAAAATTTACCCTAACACTAGCTCAAGCCCTTAGAAGAATATCCTAGAGAACACACAAATACCCCTGTCATTTGGGGTTTTATCCTGAAGAAGTCATACATAAGGTAAGGTAGCAAAAGGTTCAGAATGCACTTCAGTATCACACTCCAGTTTGGCTTTAAGTGATGTATTCATCATTTCTGTATGCTTTAATATTCTACACATGCAGCTCCAGCCTTGCCGGGTTTGTTACTGTTCCAATTGTTCTGAACTGCTGTCCACAGCTATGGTAAAACATGCTTTAATAAAGTGTTGACACCAGTATCAGTGTTAACAAAGGCATTTTAAGAGACTTTAAACACCAAATGTTTGGATATGTTTGGATTCTTAGCATTCCTCTCTAAGCATTTAGAGCACTCTTTAATTTCTACAGCATCAAACATTAACAAACTGAAATCAGCTACTAATAGCCAGGAAAAGGTAGTTTGCACTCTTCAGTAAAGGTGTTTAAGATTTCTAAAGCTCCAGATCTGGAGTGCTGCAGCCTCCTGAATGCCAGTTATGAAGCCTTTATTTGAAAGCAGAGGCCAGTTAGGAAGAAGTGGATTTGAGAGGAAAGAAATATCAAGAGCAAGTTGATCGCCTCCAACACAATTATCCCTCAGCAATCCCAGCTCCTGCAGTGGACACAGACATGACCTTTTGCTTCAGGTAAGCAGTGCCCCATGCTAACAGGGAAGATCAGACACACAGAATTCCATAAAGACAAAACACCATGCAGGGAACTGCTAAAATGATCCAGTCTTACTCAGGGGTGTAGAAAACCAAGGTTTAAAATGTCTCTACTACAGCTGCTCTTTCAGCATTAGCACCATTACTGCTACAGGAAAGCTGAACCCTGACTAACAAACCAACTCTCAAATTTAACTGGGATACCTATTTATGTTTTATCCAGGAAGGAATATCAGGAATTTTCAAATAAGCTCTGAGGTGCCAAGTACCAGCAGCTCTCACCACACTCTGAGGGAACAGCGAGGCAATGACACATCCCAATTGCATCCTACTTAAAAAACACTTGTTATCTGCATCAATATTCATATATCCTGAGCTTCTGACACTGGCTGGTGTAATAGCAGTTCTTCCAGTAAGCATCATTTAAACCTATTCAGGCCATAATACTGATACACCCTTGGTTTTATCACTGTTTGAAATGATGGGCAACTCTGCTCCCCTGGTTTGCAGCTAACGGATTGTAAATTCACACAGACAAAACAGAACACAGACTCCAAGAGGGCACGTGCAAACCTCATTTCTGCTCCACCCTTCAGAATAAATGTGATAAAATAAATCATTTGATGTGACTTTTAGGGGAGAGAGGTCATACAACACCTCAAGACCCAGGAATTGTATTGTGAGCGTTATTTTAGTGTTCTCGTATGTGGTTATGTATGGAAAAGAAACTGCAGAAAAATTCTTAATGCAGCAAAATATTTTATAACTTTATGCAGGCTCTGAAAATAAAATACTACTGGTGATATTTTCCACCTCAAGTATCATACATAAACATTAAAATTTAGATAACATAAAAATAAAAATTACTAATTGATGCTCCTCCTTTATTCCCTGAAGAGACTTGTCATTAAACTGATGAATTCCTTTGAAGATGAAAACTGAGCATAAGATTTTCCCTTTTGTGCACATAAAATGGAAAGACTTTCACCAGATGAGTGTTAAATGAATCAAAACTTGGCAAATTAAATTCACCTTAGGGACATTTTATTCCTGATTTTGTAAGAGTAATATTAATATTTGCTGTGGAACATAAGGTACCCTGGTACATTTATCATAAACTAAACCTTTTATCTGAAGTCTGAATTTAAATGAAGCTATTTATAGAATTAAAATTGTATCAACTTCTACTCTTCAGAGACAATAATTTTTCACTGATTTCTAGTATTTTCAGTTCATATATACTTTATTATCCCACAGTGTTGCAGCACCACTAAAATAATTCAAAAGTAGGTGACTGTAACTGTCAGCACCAACAGATCAGCTTACACCAAAAATGAAACTTCCCATCACTCCATCCAGCATGAGCTGATTTGTCTCTAGAAACCACATTACATTATAAAAATATCAAGAATCTACTTGCCATGAAATGAATTCTCAGTTTAAGAGAAGAGTTAAGTAACAGTCATCCTATCCTCACCCTTTAAGAAAAGGTGGGGTAAAGCAAAACCTAAGGAACTGCCTATACATATTGAATTTAAAAGAAACAGGAAACTCAGAAAAAGTGATCAGTTCCTCCAGAATTATTTTGCCTAGTTCCCAATGCCTCATTCAAAAAGCAAAGTAACAGGTATCAGCTCTTTCCCTTTTCAGTCAATTGAAAAAAAAAAAAAAAATCACATTTTTATTACAATGATCATTGATCCTCATGTAATAGGATCCTTTATAATTGCTTAGCATACTGCTATGCCATCCTTGATATCTATTTCCTTTTAAAGTCATGGGAGACAACTCCTAATTAGTAAGGAGCTGAAATAAAAATGAAAAAAAAAAACCCTCCCTATTACTCGTTACAGAGGCTTAAACTCTTCCATTTTCAATCAGGACAAACAGATGCAGCATTCTGAACAGAAATATTTCCTACAAAAATACTCTAATGTTTCAGTCCATTAACCAGCCTGCTGTGGCAGCTGGTGAACAGTCATCATTTTAATTAGACACCCTTACTGATTAATTAGTCTCAGAACACTGAGCAGTGGAACCCTGCACGGTGCCACTGGGACAGAAAAATATTCGTCTTCCCCTTCCTAGTGCTAACTTCACATCCTTTGGTATTGCTGCAAATAACAAGCTTGATTCATTTTCTACTCACACTAAAATAGCCTTCCTATGCAAGGAATTCTCTTAATTCCCAGCTAAACTGTTTCACACAAATTGTATTTGCTTCATACAAAAAAAATAAATTAAAAAACTAAATGAACAAAACCACACAAACATGGCATTGAGGCACCAGTTTCAAACTATAGAAACAGTGACTCACTTGTGATCTCCTCAGTTTTCCTTTTACTAATTATGCAAGCAAACTGGCAATAAAAATAAAAAAGCCACGTATATATTAAGTGTGAAACAAAGAAGCAAATACCTTTTCTTGTTTGAACAGTTTGGCTAAATTAAAAATTTAAAAAATAAATACATTTCTGCATTAGGTTCACACGGAGCTTGATCTTCAGTCCTTAGAGCTCAGCTCAAAGACAAATGCACCAAGAAACAGATAATCAGAGTTAATTCAATACATGGAAGATTGTGTTTAAGCACATGCTGAAACTTCAACAGGATTTGCTATTTTCACCTATCCTGTTTCTAATTTTTACTTTTGGACAAAACACAATTCCAGAAACCCGCAACCTTAACTTTTCAAGTTTGTTTCTTCTTGCTTTTAAAAAAAGAGGATTTGTCTCATAGGAATCATAAATAATAATGCTGCTCCAAACTGAACAGATAAACCACCATTAGAGTATATTAACTCTAAATTGATTAATTTCATCCAGCCCCAAATCCAACCCGTTTGCTCCACCTTCTGCAGATGGAAGATCCTTTCTTATAATTGCTCACCATTGTATGAGAACTATACTGCTGGAGTAGTAATACCCCTGATTAGTGCCATTCTCAAATTATTAAATTACTGAGATCTGTTATTTTCATGATATGGCAATATTTAATCCCCAAATCAATGCCCCTCAGAGCTTGGAAGAAGTCTTGAGATTTTCACTCTTATGTGGAGTGACTTGAAATGTTATTGGTCCAGACACAAAACACCAAAAAATACAGTCAGCAGAAAAAGCTGGGTTTTGGCCAAGTTTTCTGAAGCCTGACCCTTTAATTAGTTATCTCTAACTGTTCTGGGCACATGCTCATATTGCCAAAGGAAATTATGACAATAATCAAAGAATCTTATTTTTGGTTCTCTTACAAGTCTTTTGGAAGGATAGCCATTCAATCTTTCTTTAAGACCTTCAACTCAATGTCAACATCCAGTTCAAAAGCAGGCATTCTCATTCCTACACAAACTTCCATTGTTGTGAGGAATATAATACTACCAGCATCTACTTTAGCTAAGAATAGGCTTCTTATTCTGATCTTACTTTAAAAAATAATAATAAAAAATTTCAAACAAGTTTTGCTTCCTTAAACCACAGCAGCAGTTGCATTTAAAGTAAGTCTATATATGCTGTTAGATGAACATACAGTTCATTTCTTAAGGCAACTCTCACTGTAAATTGGAAGTCTTTTATGAATAAATCAGAGTTTAGAATCAGAAATGCTACATTACAACAGTCTACCCAAAAGTTTTCAAACTACAGAATCTGAGTGACAGCCTGCTGTTTCTCTTCTCATTTTACCTACACAACTACACACAGCCCTGACAGCAAAGAAGTCTCACCCTACAAATTCAGCAGTGAGAATTCATACAAGAATGAAACCATCTAAAACAGAGGAGCAAAATTCTGATAATAAGCAGTGTAAGATACAACAAATAAAACATCTGTCCCCAAACAGATGCAACAAGTATTTGAGGCTAAGTTGCTGCATCACTGCCATCAAGTGACAGCAAATTTCCACTCATTTACAGAGGGACAGTGCCTGACACCTGCTCTGACAGGGCCACACTGGGGCAAGGGGTGCAGGAATCATGCAGGGCACAACCACCAGTCACTCCAGTTGTAAACAGGCTACTATACTGTGGCTTGGCACCCACCAGTTTATCAGAGCTCTCAATACACCTCACCATGGAAAAATTCTTTCCAGTCTCTGAAGAGGAACCAGTGAAGATGAAATAATGCCAAGCAGGCAGGAGAAAACACTTTGTCAATGAATTGACTTTAGCTTGTGCACATTTTTCTAGTTATATTCTTTTAACAAACAGATCAGACATGCTTTTTCAAAAGCTCTTTAAGTACCAATATTACCTCTTCATTATCATAAGCAGATTTTTCTCACTCTGATTTTATTTTCCTTACAATAATTACATAAATAAAAATCCACATTTATCCCTACTGCTGTATATTTGACTTCCCCCTTCCTGTCAGGTGCCACGTGCAGCACTGTGAAGAGCCCATGGCACAAATGCCAGCAAGGGAAGTAAGGCAGATTTTTGACTGTCATACAGAACACATTTACATGTATGTCAGAAATGAAGCAGCTGTCAAATCACAACTCCTACTCCTTAAAATTGTATGCGAGGCCTACTATTGTGCTCCAGTCACAATTCCTGAGCAATTCATGTTAATCATGGAGCTGGAACTCAGCAGGAGGCCTAAGAGAGTGCAAGGTTGTGCTTGTCAGTACTTGTGAGTGCAGAAGTATTTCTTTCTCCCTTCCAGTTGGAATCTAAAAAGCAGAGAGCTTTCTGCATACTGGGCCTGTGGGCCAAAACTCAGAATACAGGGTTTGAGCTAGGGCCCTGGGAGAACCTTCCAAGCTTGGGTGCTAGAAGCAAGAACACAGATTTGTAGTCAAAATAGAGACATGTTAAGCTAGATAGAGAGGAACAGAATTAGTTACAAAGGTAACAAGAAGTCTGTAGAATGGATCTGTGTAGCAGAACAAGATTGGTTAGAAAAAGTCATGTTATTGCTAGATAAAATTTCTTTTTATTGGTTTAATAATGTAAGTATCCAAGATGTCAATATTCTCTTGGTTAATAAGCCTTTAAAGGACATTGCAACCCAGAAGTCCTGTGACTTCTAGCCATGCTTTCAAAACTTGTAAAGGCCTCACACTTTTGCTCCTTGTAGGAGATAAAATAAACTGCACTTTCAAGCATGAGTCCTGTCTCTAGTCTTGTCGAAGGAATTCCCTGTGGAATGGTCAAGGTGGGCCAATAAACGCACACCTTCCCTCCTGGAACTCCAAACTCACCTAGAGATGGGAAATGAATGCTCTGATCTAGGGAAAAGGGAACACAGTTCACCAGATCATTCTTGACAGACTGCTGATCTCCAGTGCACAGGACTGGAGGAAATGGAGGCCTTTTGGAGAAAATAAGTGCAGCATTGACTTTTCTAAATAGACATTTTTTTTTTTTGCTTTCCGAGCTGAATTGCGACTCTAAAACAAGCCCCAAATTTCCCTCTCCTACAGAACACACTGAACCAAGCACTCCTGTAGCTGAGACACACTACAGCAGGTTCCAGAGCTCTGCATACAGATGGATATATACAGTATCAATGCACAGCCAGATTTCTTAGGTGATGGGACTTAGAGCTGGCCAATCTAACACAGCACTGCTGCACAAGACTGGAACAGAACAACAAATGTGTCTGTATCATGGTCTCTAAACTAAATTTAAATGCTGAGTCTGCTGTCATTTCAGAGTATCACAAGGCACACATTTTTGGCCTGCCAACAACACGACTCTCACTAGTGAGCACAGTTTCACCAGAAGGTAACCACTAACACTGTAGTAAAATCAAAGTTTTTTACCAGGTTTCACTCTGTCCCCAGAAGAGGCAACCACAAATCAGGTTTTCAGCACTAATAATTCCAGGTATTGAGTTCATCTTTCAAGTTGTGACAGTATCATGGCAGAGATTTTTCTAGTAGGCTCCAGAGCCCTTTTTCTCACTGAGGGGCTGCAATTGTCGTTTTAACCCAGGGGTGCAGGTCAGGCTGGATGAGCAGGGGAAAGGCTGGTGTGCTGGGAGAGCAGGCTCAGAGGAAGGATCTGTTACCATGGGACAGAACCTTGGGGGCTGCTCCAGGACCTGGGCAGCAATGGGGAGCTGCTTGAGGGAGACAGATGTTCCTTCTTGGGGGCTTTGTGGGGTGTCAGCAGGCAATGGCTCAAGTTCACACATGTTTGTACCACCTCCTACTTCTGGTGCTGAGACCACTTCATTCCCAGGACTGCAAGGGCAGAGCATCACCAGCTCTCCCCATCTAGGAAGGGCTCAGGAACACATATGATCAAGGAATATACTGCTGAAGTGGTCAAGGCACCCACAAACATGCCCAGCTTCCAGAAGAGAAACATCAAGCAGAATGACCAAAATACAGGGAGATAATGAATTTGTGCAAACATATACATCAACTGAAAGAGTCAAGATGAAAATGATGGGTTTGCTGGGAAGAATAAATAATTATGGGAAAAAAAATAAAGTTTGTGGTGTTGGTATACTAGGATGGCAGCATACAAATAATGCAGAGAAATCAAATCAGTTCTGCTTTCTCACACAGGAGAAGCAAGTGAACAGTCATTAATACCCAAATAACTTTGAAGCTTAACAGTATTAAGTTATTATTGTTAGGTTATTATTGATACACACAAGGTAACACTACAACAGCAAGTATATACTACTAAAATATATATTCTACTACTCTCTCTGCTTAATTCACATTACTGACACACCAAAAGGAAACTGAAAAGTTCTGTTCACAGATATAAATATCAGATAATAATTCATTTAAAAACCAAAAAATCAGCTGACATGTTTTTCTGGAGCATCCCATATTAACTCTTCCCAAAGATGGGGCCTAGCTTTGGTATGGCACAGGCTCGCTCCTGTTCATTTCTTTCATGAGTCTTTTATTGCCAAATGATGTGATCACCAGCAGTTTAGATAGACAGACTACAGAAGTTGTTTTGTCATTTCAGAAAGAAAATAACCTCTGTTTGCATAAATGTTCAGTTCAGCAGAGCATTTAAATTTTTCATCACTAACGCTGTAGTATTTTCTATTAAATATTGTATGAAATATCATCTTCCAAACTACACATCACTGCAATATTTCTGTAGTGAAAAGGCCAAGTGTAACAAGGTATTTTTAAGGCCCAAGGCCTCAGCATCAAGATAAGCCTTGCATTTTAGAAGTTTTTCACTCCCTCCTCTGCCATGAAACAAATGCCTTTCCCACTTTTGGAAAGCAGGAGCAAATAATGGAGGTGGCTTTGATGCAACATACAGCTGACAGATGTCCTGTGAATGGTTTCTAAGGAAAATATAACACAGCTACAACATCAAAATGAAAAATATACACTATCAAAACATTCTTCCTTCTTGGTAAAGAAAAAAGAAGCCACCAGGACACCTCTCACTCTTAGGACCCTTCTAAACTTCATAAACATAATTAATTGTATCAAATTAAGAGGACAAATAGCAAAACAACCTGTCAACATTATGAAAGGAAACTTTAAGTAATAACATCTACCTCAGAATTTCTGTGTGGACAGATAATTCTTAAGCCAGGTAACAAATCCAGCACTTGGTCTGAGCAGCAGAGGAAATGATCTCCCCATCCATTTGTGGCATTAAAAGCATATTTGAGACTGCTGCTCTTCTCAGAGCTGCAGCAGCCCTGCAGTAGCAGAACTCCAGAACCCCAAATGCTGAGATCACCTCTGACACTGCACATAGCTTGTGCTACACAACACAGAGTTCCTCCCTCTTGCCATCACAGATCTGGGAACATCAAACAGCTCCACAGACTTCTGAGAAAGCTCACTGACTGCACTGATGGACACAGAATGGGAATGGATTCCCAAAAGGATTCTCCTGTCAGCTCACCCATGCAGCAAGGAGACTGGTTTCCTGCTAGGTCAAAATGTTTTTAAAATTCTTTTTTAAAATAAACAACAGAAAAAAGTAATACTCCATTTTGTGATGTTTTGTTTGGGTTTGCTAGGGCTTTTAAGAACTAAAACCCCCAAATTTGAGACATACATGAACTTTAGAAAGAACAAAGCAATGAATGTCAGTTTATTAAAAAAAAACAAAACACAAGCAAGCACCTGAATAAGTTGATGTTCTTATTATCATCACAGCAAGACAACAGAAAGCTAAATGTCAAGCATTACTACAGATATAGGTCAGCAATTTCTATTGCTAATGCCATGCAGCAGGGTACCCATGGCAGGAGGCAAAGTCACACAATCACAATTTCAGTTGCTTAAAACAAGTCAAAAGCAATGAATGTCAGTTTATTCTGCCACTGACTAAAACTGCTGCCCAGCAGAATTCATCTCCACCAAAGGAAAGTGAACAAAAGAATGCAAGAACAAATAATAAGTCCCTTACCATTGTGATGAGTAATCTGTATTTATCCAGCATTGCCTGGTTGTCATGGCATCCTGCCAGCAACTGCCAGATCTCTGCCCTCAGTGCTTCTGGAACACCACTCTTCACCAGGGTGGACAATCCATTTGGTCTCACAACGAGGTTATTGTGCCTGAAACAAAGATGATCATTTGCCTGTTATACTTCAACTACAGGACTCTAAATAAATATTAAAAACATTAAAAATCTTTCAAGTTATTCACTAAAGCAACTGGCAACATAAACTTTTCTGCTGGTTACAGTAGTTAGTGCTTGTCAGATGGAAAGCAAAAACTCTGCAAGGAGTTACAGTAAGAACCAGTGGCAAACTGTAGTGATATCCAAATTCTCTAGAGACACTAATGAAACTTAACAATAAACGGCTGCAGAAATTGAACTAAGTTGGCTAATGAAGAACAATCTGAATTGAAAGAGAATAACATCCCATCTGTGGAGATGGGATATAATTCAATTTAAATATTTGTTCAACATATATGTTTCAGCTTAGGTTAAGAAAAATAAATGAAAGACAACGTAAGCTGTACAGAAAAATAAATTTTGAAAAACAAGTAAAAGACAATTCTAAGAGTACTATTATGAAGACTGAAGTTCTAGTTCCACATTTCATGCCAAGAGTATGTTCCAAGCCCCACAAAACAGGAAGACTTGCACACACATTTGTACAATCCCACTGTTAAAATAAATCTGCCTGTTGGTCTGAGCTGGTGCTTTACTATCTGCTTGTACACACACACACAATACAAAAGGTAGGAATACAAAAATCACTGCATGTGCACAGCATTAGAGCTTTCAGTCACAGATGTTGAAAAGCTCTTTTGGTTATAGATAACAATATTTGCTGTTCTAGGTTAAAGCACTCTTAGACTCGTGACAATTTTCAGAGCAATGCAGCAGAAGACTGCCCAAACTGATTTTTGGCTCTTTCTGCTGCAGGAAGTGCTGTGCTCTCTGAGTGCTTTGACCACTGTTGTGTTTCCCAGCTCTCCTGCAAGGAGAGTAGTGAGAGTGGCTTTTTAGACAAATGCCAGCAAGCTGTGATTAAGTAAATAACCTGCAATTTGACCCTGGATTTGTAGTCAATGTTTAGAGTACTCACTCTATGAAACAGGTCATTAGGACATGAACAGATTACCACTGCTGTTTAAATTTAAATGATACTCTAACTTATTTCTTTTTCCTAGGCTTTGGGGATGATATCCCCATTTTTCCAAATAACCTGAGAATTGAAAAGAATGTGATTATATACTATCCTTATTCTTTTAAAAAACAATTATTTTTATTTTTAAATGTGCAGTGCAACTAATTTCATCTTTATCCCTCAAATACCCAAATAAAAACTAGTTCCTTTCATCTTTTTCAGTCCATTTTGCAGTCAGTCACATTACCCTAAAAGTCTTGGATTGGAAAGAGCTAGAAAGAAAACCAACATTCGCAGACACTTTAAAAGCACAAAGCAGTTGACTTAAAGGACTTGCACAGGTTCAACGGAGGCCACAGAGATGCTCCAAGGGCTGGAACCTGTCTTCTACAGACACAGGTTGGGATAGCTGGGGGTGTTCAGCCTGAAGAAGAAAAGGGCTGCAGGGAGATCTTATTATGGCCTTTCAGTATCTTAAAGGAGCTTTTTAAAAAGAGCTAAAAAGGAGGGAGAGAACCTTTATAGGGGCAGACAGTGACAGGACAAGGGGGAATGGTTTTAAACTGACAGAGAGGCTGGGTTACATGGGTATTGGGGAAAAATTCTTCTCTGTGAGGATGCCCAGAGAAGCTGTGGCTGCCCCTGGATCCCTGGAAGTGTCCAAGGCCAGGTTGGACATGGCCTGGAGAACCCTGAGACAGTGGACGGTGCTCCTGCCCATGGCATAGGGTTGGAATTAAATGAGCTTTAAGGTCCTTTCCAACCCAAACTATTCAGTGATTCTAGGACCAGATACTCTAAGCAGTTAGAGAATTATGACATGCATGTTGAAGAATAAATATGTAGTAAATACATCAAAGTTGAAGCTCTAGGTGCGGATTAGTTTGGTTATTACATCGATCTGGTCATATGTGTTATGTGAGAAACAAAGAAGGGTTCCCCTGAGGTCTGGGCAGGCTGATCAACTGAACAGCTAAAAAGGGACATTCCCATAGAAACATAACAGGGAAATTTTCAGCAACACCAAGGGAACAATACAAATAAGGCAACAACTAACACACATGCTGTAACACCACCCTGAACATAATCCCAGCTGAGAATTAAACAAGCAGACTTTACTGGCTGTGTGCTAGATTTGTATTTTATGACAGAGGTAATACTTTAGTGAGATGAGTCCATGCTGGACAGCATTACTAACTTCCACGGCCAACTTTCCAAGTACTGGATGGCTCTGTGGGAAACAGCTTGCACATCCATAATCCTTGCTCAGAACAACAGAAGTGAGTATAAAATAAAAGTTTGTCTTGTTCTAACCTTATCCTTTATCATGTGGGTGGGTCACCACTCCTGGATGCTGACATCTTTAATTTATTACAAAGTGTTGCAATTCCCCTGCACAAACTCATACAGTGAATTTTAAAATATCAGAGAGAAGGACAGAGCAGCCATGCACAGACTACGTTGACAAACATGAATTTCTGATCAAAGGCTGTTATTGATCATTACTACTGTTCTTTTTTTAAGAAATAGTTGACCAGCCAGCTAAAGCAGCTTAGCTGGCAAGAACAACTTTAATACTGAGGATGCAGTAAATAGTAAAACAAATAGATATACCATTACTTTTCAATTGTTTGTTCTATCTTTTTGGTAAATTATCTTATACCTATTTCTGTTTATATTCTTCAAGGAGAGTCCTGGAGCAGTGTTTCTGCTGAGTCCAGTGGGTTACAGTGACATTTTAATTAAAAGACAAGAAACAGTTAAAATGCAAGAAATTTTTCATCTAAGAGACAAATTGGCACACCAGTTCCCCAAGTGGAAACGTTAATTTTTGTTTATTTACTCTTTTTACCAGTGCACAGATCTTCTACTAACATATGGCACAGTTTTCAACACACTACAAGATTTTATTTTGATTTATTTTTAGTTTTCAAATCCTTACCATTTCTCACCTGTTACTCAGAGTTTTGTTCTTAAAATGTAACATAACACTATTCGAGAAATCAAGTAGTTTACAGATTTGAATTTCTCTCCAGAGGTAGTACTGCTTGAGACACTCCTGAAGAAATGTTTGCTAGTCAGGCTGGGATCTCCTATTTCTCACCCCATTTTAAACTAATTTTAAGCTGCTTTAACTACTAAAACAATTTCCATGATCTCTGTGTAAGTTATGTTAGGATTCCAAAATAATTTATTCCAGAAGTCTTAAATGTTTTGTCTTGTTGATTAGCGTACTTGGGTAACCAGAATAGTTGGATACATGAAACTTAAGACCACAAGCTGTGGGTGTCTTTTCACTTCAACATGCTCATCCACAGAGTCCAGGTATTTGTCAAGGACACAGGTTAAAAATAGAAGAATAAACTGGCAAATGAATTTAAAAAAAAAAGTTAAACTGAAAAGTAGCGTTTCCAGTCTTGGATCTTGGGTTAAGGTCAGAAACTTGGGTGACAGAACAGTTAAAAAAAACCACAAGGAGAGGGTTCCAGAGGGAAGGTTCAGTTAAGCTCAGTAAAACCTTGTGATGCCTCACCCAGAAACCTTTGTGGGAGATCACCAGCAGCAATAGGCTGTTTCTCCAAAGCTACCGAGTAGCCAAGTAAAGGGAGGAACTGCCTAAATAAATCCTTAAAATGTTGTTCATCTCTCTTTGTGGAGTTAGGAAAAGGAAACAGCCAATTCCAGATTAAGGGCCTCTGATTATTTTTGTCTCCAGCAGCAGGAGCTATTACTTACACAGGGAAAACCAAGTAAGTGGTTCTGGCACTTGCTCAGGTCTCTCCGAAGCAGCAAACAGACAGACTTTTTCCTCTCTTGGCACAGAATGCACTGCTACTGAAGCACTTAATTAAACAACAGAAATAACACTGTTGAGAACATAGTCTGGGCTTACAAATGCTCTTGGTTTATTCACCAACAGAAGGGTTTTCAGTGAGGATTCACAGCCTTTCAAGATTCCTTTTCAAGTGCTCACGTATAGCACATCAACAAAAATAGAAAAAAAGCATTTCTAAACAAATTAAACGTACACCAGCAGGCATGCATGGCTTAGATGGGACACAGGGGAGTTGCTGTCTCTGTCCTATCTTGGCACTAAGCTTCATGAGGACTTAACAGCCAGCCTCCAATGACCAGAAAGTTCTGCCTGTGAAGACTCATACCTTCTGTGTGTGTACAGACAAATACAATCTCAAACACCAAGCAAAACCAGACTTTTGCACATGCCATGGTAAAGATTTGTCAAAAAAGCTCCACGTTATCTATATCAGTCTCCTTTAAATTAAGTTTAAAAACTACACTTCAGTGTGCTTTACATTTTAGTTTTTAAACTGTGTAAGCTGAAAAATTTCAAACCTCCTGCTCAAGAGCATATAGTGTCATAAAGCAAATAAAAGGTTCATATCTAAAATCTGAAGTAAGAAATTAAGCATTACCATCTCCCCAGTAACTCTCCCCAGGAATACAAAATCTTCTCAGGACAATCCTTTGACACATCACCAGTGCCACTGGAGAGTTCATTATCACTCTCTGTAAAAATAAAGAAAAAACAAGAAAACAAAAGCATGCACAGGTTTACCCAAGAGCTAGACAATAAAGATGAATACATACAGGCCTCAGACAATTTTTTTCTCATATATCAGCTGTAAAAGCATAAAAAGATACAAAATTTTAATGGCATAATAAAAAATGTTTAGCAGACGTTACCACACAAGCATATTAATAAAGTTATCATAAAGTTTAAAAAAACAGGACTCGAGAATAATTCACAGCAGTGTTACCAGAGAAAGGACAGGGACCTAGAAAAGCATTAAGTGAGAAGAGTTTCAAGGTTGTCAACTCTCCATTTAATGAAAGTGTTACCTAGTAGTCACATCCACTGTAGACTTCACATAAAGAGAAGTCTCTGTTAAAGCATAGTAAATAATGCTACTTTGTTAAACCACGTCCCTTTGGCTGTCCTGTGGTACCCTGAGCTCAGGAAGCCTTCTCTGAGCCACAGCATCATTTTTGTTACTGAAGTAAATTCATGGATAAGCAGAAAAAAACCAAGACTGTGTACATGGAACAGAGAGGATTGCTTCAAATGAAAGCTCATAACTACTAAGAATGAAACACTTCGGGAGGGACAAATGCCATTACATGACCAACACCCAAACCCAGAAGGGATCAGGTGGGCCTGGAATAAATAGCATGCTCAAAAAACCATCCAACCCAAGTGTTCATTAGGATTCCAAGGGTCTCACGGGCCTGTGCAGCTGCCCACAGTGAGCTGGACATTCTCACTCCATATGGCAAGTCTTCGTGCAAATACGGTCTCGCAGTCACTTGGACTTTTTCCAGTTTAATCTGAATAAAATACAAGTGCAACTTCAACAACACCAGATGCTGACAGGCTCCAGCTTTCAGTGTCTTTAGTAGGAAACACAAGCTAAAGAGAGACACAGCAGCAGCCCTCTTATCATCACCACAGAATCCCAGAACGGTTTGCACTGGAAGGGTCCTCAAAGCTCATCCAGTTCCAAGTCCCCTGCCATGGGCAGGGACACCTTCCACAACTCCAGGCTGCTGTTCAGTCTGGCCTAGAACATTTCCAGGGATGGTGCAGCCACAGCTTCCCTGGGCAACCTGTTATCTTCAGAGGCTGCTGAAGCCATGGACAGCTTGATATTAGAGGGCTCCAAGGCTGCTCTTTCCTATGAGCTGAACTGGCTCCAGAAGTTGGAGTTTAACAAAAAAAGAATCACCTAAGCTACATCTGCCCCCCAAATCCCTTCAATACTCTCTTCCACACAGCTCTGTCACATCTTGTTGCTGATCTAATATCCTGAATTCCCTCAGGTGCACTAAGCACTTCTACTCCAGCTTTCTGTTGACAACTCAGTTCAGGTAGAAGAGGATCTTCAATACTTGTGCAATTACCCTGTTAACTCTTCATCCTTATCATTCTCACTTCAATTACAGATTTCTAATTTATATTCTTAACAGCTGTCAAATACAAGTCATTAATAAAATATCATCAGTGCTTGAATTTGACAGTGAGCTGTAAGGACAAAGACAGCATATACTGTATTTCAAGGACAATTAACAGCAAAAAACGCTGCCCTGAGAGAAGCAGATCAGAAATCTCTGTGTTTCAAAATGAACACTACATTGGTGAAAGGCTTCAGCTTGGAACCTGTTTGCACAGCTTTAAAGATCCCAAATACCAGCCCAATCTCCATTTAAATACTTCCCCATTGAAATGAAAAAGAATCCAAACAAAACAACTACCCACCCATACCATAAATGTACAAAAAACTTGATTTTAACGTTTCCCAATCTTTTGCATCCTAAATATGGAAATAAGAAGATCTAAACCGCCCGAGTTTATAATTTTAACTAAAATTTTATATCACAGTGACAGGCTTTCCAGTAACCAAAGGAGTCAATTGTGTCCTGGGGGGTGGAAGTATTTGAAGACTCAACTTCACCCTTAAAATTACCAAAAATAGTGTAAAGGCCAATTTCCTCACTTACCACACAGACATGGCAATAACAAAAAAAAAGGAACTAAATGAATTACATTTGTGTAATTGTCCCCTCTCCTCATTTGCACAACTGTGTCAGAAGGACCAACAATAAATGCAGTCCCTCGTACTTCGCATGGAAAGAGGAAAAAAATTTGATGAAAGCTCTGAGAAGAGTCCATTTGCCACTCAGAGACACAAGGTACATGTTAATGATACTGGGATGTATTAGGGATGTCAAGAAACCCAGCTCACAGCAGGAATTTATCACAAACCACAATTTCAGAAAGGTTTTATGCATTCAAAGTAAAGGAAGAAAATTTGGCACCAAATGCTGAAGAGATTAGAATTTCTTTGGAGAGACTGAAGAACTATAGCACGTCTCTAGAAGAGGTAACGTTGAAAACACACACAAACAAACCCTGCTGCCTGGAATGCAGTCTGATAAAGATGACTAAAATCCCCCAGCAGCCCAAAATACAGTAGCTACACTGACTCCTCTGAGCAATAAAGCACAGTAGCTTTGGATTTTATCAGATCCAAACTCAAGCTTGCCAAGGAATGACATCAGCCTAAAGAAACAAACCCCTTGATTTCTCACTGTGCTGGTATTCTGGGCAAAATCCTTCGAAGTTCTAAAGGAGACCAGTGTTACACAGCACATACACTCCAGTGCTTCAGCCAGAAAATTCTTTCATCTGGAAGGCTCAGCAGTGTTTGAAATGTATTATTCAGTTATATGTCAGAAAATCTCAGGCCTTAATTAGAAATGCCATATGCTCCCTTTCAAAAAATGCTAACGTCAAACTTCAAAATAGAACAGGGCAAAGGGAAGAGAATAAACAGCCTTATAAACCTCTACTTTGTTTCCATTCCAAAGAGTATTTACATATTCTAACCTCTTAAAGCATTAAGGTATAAGCTAAGGAGAAAAAAAAAAAAAAGATGCCATGGTAGGGATATTTAACTGTAGATGTTTTTTCTCCAGGTATTTCTACATGGATTTTTCCACATTCCATAGCATCTATAAGCCAGCAGAATTTGCCAAAGCATGATTTAATCCACCCTTATTCTGCTGGGAAAGCCACAAATCCCTTCTTCTAAAGGTTCTGTGTATTTCTCCTTCCTCCTGTATTTGCCCTGACCTCTCAAGAGCCATCTACTGGGTAATAAAACTTAAACTTTGTCAGAGCAGGTGGACAATGGAAGCTATCTCAAGGGAGCAAATCTTGGGGTCGTGAATGTGTGTACCCACAAACAGGCTTTAAAAACACCTCCAGGAACACTAAGTCTCAAAGGTTTTCTGTTTTGTTTTGAATTGCAACATGATTCACTGAACTCACAGAAAGGTCACGCCCCATGAATCAATCCTCTCAGTTTAGAGCCTGAAGGATCACACTCCCACAGCAAGCATTGCTCTGTATGGTGTCAGCATGGAATAATACTTGGGGCAGGAAGACACCTCTGGAGATCAGCTGCTCTGATGCACTCCGAGCTCTAGTGAGACCAGGTCACTCCAGGACCTGAGTGAGAGGGGTCCTGGGTTTGGCTGGGAGCACCAAAAGGGCTGGGGGTGCACAGGAATTTGGGAAGGGACTCAGCCAGAATGGATGACCCCAACTGACCGAAGGGATGGTCCAGACTGTAGGGTATCATGCTCAGCAGGTAGAGCAGGAAGGAAAAAGAGGAAGGGAACTTCAGTGTGATGCCATTCACCTTCCCAAGTCACTGTTACACATGATGGAGCCATTTCCCAGGGGATGGCTGAGCACCTGCCTGATCATGGGAAGTGGTGAATGAATTCTCTGTTTTGCTTGAGCACATGGCTTTTACTTTCCCTACTGAACTGTCTTCATCTCAACCCATGAATTTGCTCACTTTTACCCTTCTGACTGCTCCACCTCACCAGGGAAGAGTGCACAAGCAGCTGTGTGAGGCTGAGTTGGCAGCCAGGGTTTAACCACTACAGGAGGTTAGTCATGAACACCTTCAAGAAAGGAGATTGGAAGATCTCTGTGGACAACCTGTTCCACTACTTGACCACACTGATGGTCTAAAAACAAACAAGCCAACCACCTGTCAGAGACTGAAATATAATTTATGGCTCAAACATCGTCATTAAGGACTTCTGCCTATTATAGCAAAGCTGTATAAAAACAGAAGCTAAAGACCACCACACCCTGAATAGGACCCTGCACTGTACATTAATGGCAATAAGATAAGGTGACTCAGGTCTGGGCTGGGGAAGAATTCATTCACAGAAGGATCAAGCTTAACACCTTGGGGGTGGAGGCCACAGCCCCGGGGCTATCAGCTCCCAGACTTGCACAGAGCCTCCACACCAAACAGTGGGGGAGAAGTTCTGGGTGTGTGGTGAAAAAGCCTCTGGTCCAAGGCAGTGAGTGCCCATCCTCTGCTGTGCAGAGGAGCTCAGCTGAGGGGCTCTTCACCCCAGGAACAGCTGCATCCACATCAGGGACAGCAGAGGGGTGTCATGGCCCATCAAGGACACCCCTAAAGGGGCCCCAGAGATGTTGCAGGAGATCTGCAGTGTTGCAAGGGATGGTACCAAATTTGCCCTCCCCAGGGGAGGTACAGGGGCATTCCCACCTGGCCCAAAGGTACATTAACCCCTTGGACTCTATACTTCCTTGTGAGGGGCAGCAGGGGACCCTCACCACCAAGAAAACCAGAGGGAGGGGAGCCACGAGACATCACTGAAACCCTCAGCAGGGTGATATGTCCCTCTGCAACCTCTGTCACTCCCTGTCCCCCCATCCATGTGCCTCTCTTTTGCTATGTCTTTCCTTCTCTTTGCCTCTTTTACTATTATATAGTATTTTTGGCACCAACATCTACTATCATTTTAACATCTAACACATAACTGAACATCTAACCTCATTTAAGCAAGTTCTGGGGTATATTTCAAACCTTTCCAAGTTCAATCCATTTAATTCACAGAGACTTAGTTTTCCTTGCTCTTCTGTGTTAATTGGAATCATAACACAAACTCATCACAAATGTCCTTTTAGCTAACCAGAATTTCCAGGGTTCCAACTTGTGTCTGGTGCCTGGTAACAGACTCTGAGAAGAGTCTGCCTCCATCTTCACTCACCCCTCTGATGTTGCAGATGTAGACAGGAACGCATTTTCCTCCCCAGCCTAAACCAAACCAAATCCAATTCCCTTAACCCCCTCATTGTACAGCATGTGCTCCTGCCAGCTTGGCCACTGGACATGTTCCAGACTGTCTGAGCCCTACACCAGGGACCCCAAACCCAGCTATTGTCAGCATCCTACTCACAGCATGGCCGGCCTGCAGACTCCATCCCCAGCAGCCCACCCTCCACCACCTGACCTCCTCTTTTATAACACCCATCCTCATTGGACAGGCAAGGCTGTTTCCACTCTTAGATAATTAGCACAGCTGTGACCCATTAGGGGCAGGATTGCTTACAGTCCATTCTCCTACACCTGGCTGCACTGCAGGCCTACTCTCAGGTGCTGAGCAGAGGGGATGAGCCCTCCCTGCACCTGCTGCCTGCACTCCTGCACACAGCCCACGCTGTGCTCAGCTGCCTTTGCTGTGAGCCTGCACTGGGGACTTGTTCTCAAAATTCTGTCTGCTGGGATCCCCAGGTACTTCTCTGAAAAAGGGACTCTTTATCTGGTTCTTGTCACAGGAGCTTCTTGTGCCACTGATACAGGACCCAGCACTTGCCTTCACTGAACTTCACAAGGTCTTGCTGGTGCCTTTCTCCAACCTGCCCAGCTCCCTCTGAGTAGAAGCCCTGGCCTCCAGAGCACAGAGCACTCCCCTCAATTTGATGTTGTCCCCACACCTGCTGGAGGTACACTTGGTCTTGTCAGATAGGCAATTAATAAAGACATTTACCAGCACCGATCCCAACACTGATCCCTGAAAAACATCACTACTTGCTGGCTGCCAGCCAGACTTTGCACCACTGATTGATTCTTCCATCCCAGCAGTCCAACCAACCTCCCAACCACATCATTTTCGCCTTGTCCAGTCCCTACCTCACAGATTGCATCACTATGGCATACAGTGCTGGAGTCCCTGCTAAAGCCAAGGTGTGTAGCACTCACTGCCCATCCCTTGCCCACAGCACAGTCACCTTGTCACAGGAATTGATGAGGTTGGTTAAGGGGATTTGTCGCTCACAAATCTGTGCTGGGGGTTCCCAGTGATGCACTGGACATTCACATGTTTAGAAACTACTTTCAGGAGTATTTGCTCCAGAGCCAGTCCCTTAGACTGAGGCAGAGTGATTGAACTAGAACTTCCTTCTGGTGCTTGCTTCTTTTGGATATTTGACATTTGCATTAGATGAATATAGAAGCCTACACAGGTATCACTTGGGTTGGGAGAGGATCCTCAGATACTAGATTTTGCACATAGTCTGTTTTCTGAGTGTACCTACACACAAACAAATGTGTAAAAAGCCATCTCTCTCAAAAACCTGCAGGGACACTCATGAACAAGCTAGAAAGGAGTGAATCTAATAGAAAAGAAGATCTGCAGTCTATGGATATACATAATTTTGTCAGTTCATTCCAAGGATTTTACTGCTCTATTGACTGTATTTCTCAGCTCAAGCCTGATTTTTTCTAACCCGCAATTTATGTCAATTACTTTTTTTTCTCTTAAACAATTTTAACACATCTCACTTACAAAAAAAAAAAAATCTTAGCCTTTATTGTTTCTTCTCTAGGATACCCTATTTATTTGCTCAAAGGACAAATTCTCCACACTTGTGCTCTTTTCCCATTTTCTCCTCCAGTCTATATTTTTTCTTGATGAGAGATGTTCAAACAAAATACTGAGGCATCCAGTGTTCAAACCAGAAGAATTACACACACACTAGCATAAGCAAATACCTCACAGAGAAAAAACATGCACAAAGGAACACAAAATCTTAGCCTCTTCTTTCCCATCTCTTATTCTGGTAGTCCAAGGTATCAAACAGAGGTCATGCTCAGAGGGTAACCCCAGTATCCACAGCAGCACTGGTGGGTTAGGCAAAGACTAACAAAATACTATGGGAAAGCAACTGAGAGCAAAGTCAGACAGCACAGGGTTCCTCTCCCTCATCAGAGATGAACAGACTCCACTTTATTTGCTTTCCCATTTTTGGCTTGAGGAAATAAATTCTGGTGAAGGACTCGTACCAACAAAAATGTAATGTGCTTGAATTTAATTTTTCATCTTCCCAGTTTTACAGTGAAAGGGTTTTTTTGTTTGTTTGGTTTGGGATGGTTGTTTTTTCAGTGGGCTGTTTTTCTGCATCAGACTTCGAAATGTGGCTTTAAACAATACTCCCCTCATCCATATTTTACACCAATTATATAGCTATAGAGCAGCTTTTTTGAGTGTTCAATTCTTCTTCAGGAAATTCTACCAGTTCATCTGAAATATGACAATAGCTCAGAAGTCAAATTTCTTTTTCAGTTAACAAAATGGAAACAAGGTGGAAAACTACAGTTTTTTCAGAGACACTGAGCATAGAAGTAAATAAGTGAAGTACCTCCTAAAATGAGTAGAAAAGCATGAATAAAGCAGATAAAAAAATAACAGGTGGGATTTGAGCACTGATGTGAAGGAGAAAAAAAGGATATTTCATGTGTTTTAATTGAGAGGCTGTTACATGTGAAATAAAAAGAGTAGGTGGAAGTGAAAAATAATCTAGCTGGAGCAGTCGGAAGGAGAAGGAAATCAGGTCTTTAAGATAGGTGGGAATAGAATTGAAATACTTCAAATATGAACAGTTTGATTTTTATGTAAGAGAAGAACAAAACTGAAGGAGGAGCTGAACTTGGCAGCATATTATCAGGGCACAAGACAGAGCTGACATGGAACCTTTACTGACACAGAACCTTCCCATACATATCAGATAAAAGAGGATCGTGAGAAAGGCCACAAAAAGAGCAAATTTTCATTTATAAGATAACAGGGAATTATAGAGCATGAACTATAGTTCCGCCAGGGAAGATCAGAGTGAAACAAAGTTTAAGTCATTAAAGTCATTCCGGTATTAAGTAAGGCGGATTTTCAGAGAAGCCCAACTTTTAGTGCATTACAAAATATTTTGATGAACACAGCAGTATTTCCAAATGCCTTCCAAATAACTGATTTATGACATGACAATCCTCAGTATATTCTCTTATATTAGAGGGAAGAGGAATAATCAAGAGCAAAAAAAAATACAGATTAATGAATCTGAAGAAAGGCAACTTGCATTGAATTTTGCTCACAAGAACCTTCTGCTTACGTTAGTCACATAACTAACTTGAAAAATTAATTTAGCATCTACTGAAGTACATGTAAAGAGAGCAAAAACAAAAAATAAAGGTAACAGAATTTTTCACTAAAAGCAAACCAGTAAAAACCCACTATTTTGATTCTCATTCCTTTTTATGAATTTTACGATACACATTTTCCACTTAGAATCATTCAAGTAAAACCTAATGCTGACAAATCACAGAATTTTGATTACCTTGTGAACAGGCTGCACATTTAATTGCTTCTTTATGTAACACAAAATCTGAATCCCAAACCCTGTATTTGATAAACACTCAGAGAGGGTGGCACAGCATGTAGCTGGATGACCTCTGCCCTTCCCTCGCTGAATACCATAACGCATTGTTTTCACATGTTAAGGACTGTGCAAAATTCTCCCAAACGACCCACACTTGCACTTGAGAGCAGTCCTGTCCTGTTGGTTAGGTGCAATGGCCAGCCAAAATGACCTTTTTAAAACAACAAATTCTTCAATTTAAACCCTATCTTATACCCTTATATATATCTGATATGCCCTATCTTCAAAACACTTTGTTCTATGTCATATACTTTCAACACAGGCCCTGCATCAGTCATATGAAATGAGAATTATTTTAAAATGTCCCAAAAATAAACCTTAACTGGGCATCCAAGAGATGATCCTCCCCTCGTGTATTGCACATAAAACTGAGCCACTGTGACATCTCTAAATTTGATGTACAAATGCTTAGAGCTGAATAAAAGAAAGAGGAGAAGAATTATTGCTTCAGTTCAGTAGTTTTGCTCCCACACAGATGACAAAGCCAACTAAATGCTGTACAGTGGAGGTAGTCTTGTAAACACACGAATAAATGTTCCACACGTACCGCGCTGTCTGATCGCTGACATCTCAGAGAACAGGAAAGGAAACAAAATTGGAGGTGCTGTCACAACTCTAAGGCAATGCATTAGTAATTTATGAATTTGGAGATTAAAATCTACTCTTCTCTTTGATATAATCAATGAGAAAAAACAAGTATCAGTGTTAGAAACACTTAGAAGTTATGTATTGCCTGGCATTTAAGGCAGCATTAGAAAGCACTCACAAAATACCAGAAAGCTAATGACAAAAACTAAAAAAGAGAAGAATTTCATGCTGAGGTTAGGGGAACTGTTGGTTGAAAACAGTCTTTTTAATAATCTTTATACAAAAGTGGTTAATTTTCTTTAATTATATGAAATGTGCAATTATCTAAGCAGTGGCAGCTTGAGGCCACCCAAAATTGATGGCTGAAAACCTGAGAAGATCCTTCAGCAATAGGAAGTTTGAATTCCTAGTAAGTCAGCAGGATTGCAAATCCTTTTTCAAACTGCTTTCATACTGATTACAGACAGACAAGGAAAGACAATCACTAATGAATAAAGCATCCAAATCATTCAAAACAATCTGCAATTGCTTCCAGACAAGTTGAAAACAACAATTTATGCTCATTTTGTGTCTATTATGTACCACAATCTGAAGAGATTTTATGAAAGTTATAAAAAACCAAAAAGCCTGAAACCCAAGAAACAGAATTCACTATGATTCCACAGAACTGAAACCCACCTTTATTTGAAAATATCTTTTTCTATCATTCTGCAAAATTAAATCAAAGGCATGAACAGATTTCCCTGGAGCATTCATGAACTGCAAGGCCAGAATTAGGGAATTACGTTTTGCCTGGAACCTCACAAAGTAAGTGTGAGGAACAAATATTATCAAAGAAAAAAACCCTGCCTACAGAGTGTTCCCACACAGACTGTGCAGGGGTGTCAAGTGGACACTGGGGAAGAAGAGAGGGATGAAAGAGCTCAGGGTAAGTCACACTTTTGGGAGTGTTCCACTACCTGGAACAGAAAAAACCTTCAAAATCCCCAATTTTCCTTTTAATTTATAACCTTGCAATTTCATTAATTACTTCTGTGACCCATGGAAGTGCTTCAAATTCGAAACATTTCAAATACTCACCTTGTAGCACAAAGGCCATACTTGCATGAACAAATCTAAATACAACTGTAAATCAACAACAAATCTAAATACAATCTATCAAGTGCCACTATATTAAAAATAACAAGACCTCTGCACTCAGTATTTTTTTATATATTAAGGAAAGTATCACATGATCACATTCCTCCTGGCAGCACAATAACAGCTACAGAAGTCAACTAAGTACATTTGTTTTATGGTTTTTAATAACACAAGTGAACTTGTAAGGTGTGAAAATAATCCATTTTGGATTATTTTATGGATAGTAGAGTCCATAAAATGACATCATCAGGCTTGTCTGGAGAATTTTCTTTTCATTTGGATGCTATTCTTAGTAGCGTCTGTATTTTAAAACTCTTCTCTTGTGGAACTGCAGAAAGGATTCTTGTCTGGGGATAAGTACTGGCCAAATGGCCTCATGAATTTAGGATTTGTGACATTTTAGTTTATTTTTATGGAAATAGCAAAAAGACTCCAAGACAGACTTAATTGATCTTATTTAAGATCCACCAACTTCACTCTGTGTTGGATTTACATAACAAACAGTTCCTGTAGATAACGTACACAACGCTATTTTTAATTCGGATTAAAATGCAGAGCTGACTATTTCAACACTAATCATGTAATTTTTCTCACATAGTCACCCGCATTTGTTCACATCATAACCCCTATTCTATCACTAAATACTCTCTCAGCAGTTCTATTCACTCCTAAAATATCACCTCCAATACTCCTCTGCCTTCCTGAATGCTGAAAACAGCCTCTACCCACCCACAGCACTTGACACAGCATTCTGACTTCCTCTGGCCCATCATCTCCAGTCATTTAGTACTGGCCACTTCCCACCTTCTTTTTTTTGTGTTACCAACACAACACCCCCAGAGCTCTTCTGAAACTTTCATGGTCCCTTATTCTTTTATGTCTATTTTCAATGTCAGATCCTAACATCTCCACACTGAACTTCCATACCCCTGAAGTTAATTTTCCTATTGTCTCTTTGTTCTTAGTGTTCAGATAGCTAGAGGGAGTAGGAAGATAAAAGTTTTACTTTCTTCAGTTTTTTATTTCTTCTCTTGGCAAACAGAACACAAACAGAAACAGTTCTGCATTCCTGGAAGTCAGTTGAGAGTGTTCCATAATCACCCTACAGCTCCTGTTCAGAAGGTTCTTTTTAGTAGGCAAGTCATCTTTTACCTGAATTACCTTTCACCTGTTTCAGGGTATCTGCTGAACATTCTGTGCTCACTCTGCAGCCAACTCACAGATGGGAACAAGAGCTCCTAACCAGACACCTGGGAACACAGAAAGCTTCAGCAAAAGTATCTTCAGCTGAGTAACAATCAGCTTAAAGAATATTTTCTGGTTTTGAACAGAATTGCTCCTGCTTACAGTGATCCTTAACCTTCCAACTTTATCCTGACTCCAGAAGAAACTCAAATGGAGTTACCTAGTGTTCTCCTGAAATGTTACATATCATTAAAAAAATAAAATATTTCAAATATTAGAGCCAAAGGAAGGTCATCATTTCACATATGGTCTGAGAAGCACTGCTGCTAAAAGCAGCCAACCTATTCATCCCTTTCTCCCTTTGTTATTTATTCCTGGGACTCCATCCTCCTTTAAATGTTGCTGCTGGAAAGCTATTTCCCCCAATCCTTAAGCTCACAAGTGCAGGCAGCCACTTCATCCTCTGCAGAACAACAGTACAATAAATTGCTCTCTGAGCTTTGCTTTTCTCAGTACTGCAGTATCCACACCATCAATTCTGGGCATGCCCTCACCTCTCTTAATGCTCCAGAAAGGAGAAAAAGGATGTGCTCTGCACCTTGGTATAAGGTTCCACTCAAGATTAACAGTGAACTTCTCTGTATATTAATAAAAGCTGATACTTAAATCCACTTTATTTGAAACCTTTGCAGAAAGCGTAAGAATTTACTCATTAAACATTTAAATATTTTTAAAATGATATTTAGAATTTAATAGAAAGCTTCTTATTAAGGAGTGCACTTTATATTCTAGGTTTCTACAAGAGATTATTAAAATTAAATATATTTTTACAATTATCACCTCCAAAGCAAGGGACTAAACGTGATTGTATTGCCAGATGCAACACAACTGAATTGTATTATAATTGTATTGTATATAAATATTGTAATATTACAGTATTAGTAATATTATATAATAAGTATTATATACTATAAGTAATATAGTAATTAAAAACAAAAGTGAGGCTGACCTGAAAGATCTCTAAGTAACAACTGCACAATCTTAGCAGAAGTCTTAATTTTTTATATAGCTATTCACATGAAAAATCAAGCTAAAATGAGAAAAAAATATTAAAAGCTAAGAATGTTATTTAGAGAGTGTATGACCTCCATTTTCTACAAACAGTTGTTGAAAGATACTAGGCCTAACTTTAGTACAGTGAATATTTAAAATCATTATTGTCAGGTACCATGTTTGGCCTTTCATTAAAACAAAAAGAAAAAATATTGGAAAATGCCTTCTTTTTTATGACCATCTTTATTCATATACTCATGGCACAAGACATCCCAATGAGCTTTGTGCATGCAGAGTACACAGGAACTAGATACAGTGCATTCTTATACAAGAAAAATGCAATGTATAGTGCTTTTGAAATCAATTAAAGAATATTCTGTGGGCATATAAGGAAAAAGAAAAAAAAAAAGATTAAAAAAAAAAGAGAAAAGTAAAAAGAACCTATATAGCCATGTAGCTATCACACTTAACATTCAAACAGAAAAAGCCTTCTTCCAAGGCTAAGACAAGACATTGTAAACTCAAGGAGTTTCTGTTCCATCATCATAATTAGTACCCTGAAAAGAAAAAGAAAAAAAAAAAAAGAATGAAGAGATTTATTTAGAAAAACTGCAAATGACTCATTGAACCTGCATATCCTCCAGGATAAAGAACTGCTCGCCACAGAACTCAAAATGTGGTTTCCATGAGAACAGAGGCGCATCATATTTTTAATGTCTTCTCTTAGGAAGTAATCTACATTTAAAATATGGAAACTAGCATTAGGGAGATAAACCAAAGTTAAACTTAGGGTCTTACTCCAGTGGAATACTTTTTTCTCTGTAACAAGATAAAGCATTCTGTAATAGCACCAAGAGGACAGTATCCATGTTATTCCTAAATGTGCTGCATTTGCCACATTCTGGAAGAGTGCATTCTTCCCAATAACAGCAATATTGGAGAAAAAAAAAAAGGATTCAAGCATTTAAACTCTACCCTATTAAACAAGTCTCAGAAATCAATTTGGCTCTACAACTCACACATCTAGCAAGGAAAAGAACACCAACAGCTGAATTACACTACACTGATCCTCAAGGTCCACAGGCCAAATCTGAACTAATTCTTGCTATGAACAGCAAAGCAATCCCAAACACCAGTGAAATAAAAGAATTCCTCTGGAGAAAATAGTACTTTTACTGTTCACAGGTGGTACTTGATACAAAGTGGGGACTGACATTGCTAATCGGTGTCTATTCCCCTTCCTTTCAGGAATCAGATCAAAGTTCAAGGAGCACCTGACTGTGGGGTTTTTTGCAAGCCTGCTGTCACCTGGGATATGTGGGGGACTAACCACAGCTGCCTGCTCCAGCCTGTGTTCATCCCAGGGTTCTGACTCCTATTGCACAAGCTAAAATCCAACACTTACCTATAATTAAGAATCAAGGAAGAAATTTTTCATGGTAGTGAGTGAGACTTTTTTTACAGTATTGACAGAACAGTGCCAGGAATCTGAAGAATAACTTGGTAAAACAATCACAATTCCTGGTAGGTCAGAAATCCAGATCAAAAATGGCACGTGGAAAGCCCATTCTGAATGCTATGGGCTAACCCTCAGAGTACAAAGAGACAACAGGAGGCCAAAGGCCTTCCAACAGACAAAACAAAAAATTCCACCCCCTGAGGAAAAAAAAACCCCAGTGGGAAATCCACTGAGGTATGTAAGCTTTGGAAAGGGCAGGCAAATGCACTGGGTCCATGAACTGCAGCAATCCCCAGCTGAACCAGGAGATATTTTAATAAGCCCTACACATAAGTGAGGGAAACCAAGTCACACGTTAAGCAGACAATTAGGGGATGAGGAAATTCCCCATGTGAGTCTGTCTGGGATTTTTTTTTTTTCTTTTCTTTAAAAACAGGCATTCAAAACCTACCATTTCAAAGCCTAGTTTCATGCTGTCCTCTTTAGTAGCACAGCACGTTCAAGGCAAATGACAAAAGAAAATACCTTTGAAAACCATTTTCTAACTTGCTGGCAGAGCACAGGTGCCTCAGCAATGCATTTTGAAGCACAGAGAAAGATGGACACAGTCTGCTGCTGCTGCTATTGGAAGACATCCAAACAATGGCTTGGTGAAAATACTATTACTCCTAATAGAAAAATACTGGTGATCTTTTTGTCCAAAGCAGTTGTATTAAGAATTAACTGAGTAAATTAACAGCAGAAATATAATAGTACTATCCATGGAAACTGTAAGTGCTCATTTATCCTTACCTTCTTCTGCCTCATCCTCCTGGGATGACATGGGCCCTCCTCCACTTGTTGGGGTGAGTAATTCTTCCTCTCTGGCAGATTCTCTTTGCAGACTGACAACTTCATAAATTGCATCTCCAGCACTTGTGTGGCTTTTTCCTTCAGACTAAACCAAAATATGGGTATGTATTAGGTTGAAAAATAAGGCTATGAAAGGCTAAATGGTTTGTTCAGGACTGTCTCAGATTTCTTTGCCTTGGCACAAATAGATGGCAGTATCTGATAGTTCTGTTTCTCTCAGTTTTACAGGTAGAAAATATAAATAAAACTGCATTACTTCCAAAGCTGTCTCTTAACAACCATTTTCAGTATTGTTGAGAAAAGTGATAAAAAAGCTTTCCAATTTAAACAGCTATAATGAGATTAAGTCAAAGAGAAATCTCAGCTAAAGAAAAGAGGAGAGAACAAAGAGGAAAAATATTGGAGTAACTGAAACAGGAACTGAATGCCTGAGCGGGGGAGAAATAATGGTAAGAGTTTTTTTGTAGGTAAAGACAAGACTAAAGAAGAAACAAAACCTCACTCTTTTGAAAAGCTCTTTTTAGTCCTTTACTCACAAAAAAACCCAGGAAAATTTATCTTTCTTCTGCAGAATATAATTTAAAATACACTCCTTGCAATGGAGAAATGTAATGGAACCCCAAGGCAGGGGGGTTGGAACTAAATGATCTTGAAGGTCCCTATGAAGCCAAACCATCCCAGGATTCTGTGACTTTCTTATGAAAAAGAAGTCAGGTAACTATACCAATTAACTATAGTTTAAGCAGTTGCAAGTTTTAAAATAAAAAGAGCATTAGTTTTTCCTCTGAGTTACAGTCATGAACACAGTTATTCTTCAATGACATTCAGTGATTACTATATTTTTAGAGAATTGGATATAACTGCAAACTAATGATGGTATTAAATGAAGCAGCCCAAAATGTTGTGCTATTTTGTTCTTGTGCATCTTGCCTAATCAGTAAAACTGAGGTAATTTGTGGAACATACTAAAACCATCAAATTAACCACGAAAAAGAACACAGCTTCAGTTATAGTGCCCTCAACTTATTTGAAAAACAAGTATGATTAAGCTGAGAGGCTCCACAATATCTGCACTGGAGATACACATGAACTACTGACCAACACTTGCAATTTCAACCAGGTGGTGAAATGATGCAGATGAGCAGCTTAAACAGGGACTGTTTGGACTGACACAAGATAAATTATTTTATAATGAGAAACCTTTCCTCATTTATTTTAGATTAATAATTCAGACCCACTTCCCTTAAAGCAGAGGCTCCAATTATCAGCCAGTTTTGCTGACTGAATATCTCATGAAGTCAGTTTAATGAATTTTGGGGTGTAGGCATAAATAGCCTGTATTTTGTAAAATCAAGCAAGATAACATTAGAGCTGTTCCCCCTGTTTTATTCTCACATAACACCATTATTGAGTAATTACAAAGTACTTGGTTAAATCAATCAAGTACTGATGCCACTAATGTTATTAACCATGGCTATCTATAGCTTTTATTTTTGAAACAGTAAGGCATGAGATACTGTGGGTTTTGCTGTATGTTAAAATAATTACAAGTCTTCGGCTCCTTGCACATGTTCTGGTTAACTGCAAGACCCACCTGTATAAAATGTAAAAAATTTGATTGTTGGTTTTCTCTGAAGCACAAACTCACCATTACAAAGACCATGTTCTAAAATGAAAATGTGCATGAGCAATAAAGTAAGACAGCTAGAAAGAACAATCTTAAATTACATATTAACCTGCATTTCTGTTAGCTTTTTTTATCATTCTTTACACCTGACCACACCTTACCCATCTCAGTTCAGACTATGAAATGTGTCTGAATCCTTCCTCAAGAAAGGTTATGATGTTGCTAGAATCTACTTACTGCTCAACCACTTTCCCAAGAAGTTCAGAAATGGCTGATCCCACTGCCAGCTACAGAGTTATTTCCCAAGGAGTAACAGTGCCCTGAGGTACAGGATCTTTCAAAGGTATTGGCAGAACAGCTACTGCAGTGCAAACTGCCCAACTGAGAATGGGTGAAATAAAGACTTGATACAAGTCACCCAAGGAGATCCTGGCAACCACACTCAGGACCTCATCTTGCAGAAGGATTACTAGGACTAAAAATATTCCTTTTTAAAGATCTGCAGAACAGACTCTGAATATTGCAGCAGGAAGAAATGCACGTGTTTCTTCAGGGAAGAGAGGCATGTATATGTTTGTCACAGTATAAGGGGTGAGAAAAAGAAAGCATCCATATTACTTAATTAAAAATGGTACAGTTGCAAATGATTTAAAAGGCAAGCTGAACTGATTAGAGATAAGTATCAAAGTGCTGAGAGCAGAATACTTTTAAATGTATTTTCTTTAATGTCAAAATGCAGATATTCTTATTTGCATGTAACAGTAGGCTTTCTCAGATTTTCTTAAATTCCAAGTTCCTATGCTAATCTCTAGAAGAAATCTCTTTGCTTGAGATTTATTTACTCCCTAAGTGTTAAACACAGCAGCAATTTTCCCATGTAACATCAACATAACTTGTTTTTTTTTCAGACCTATTGCTGTGCCCCACAAAAAGATGATAATTCAAACAGTCCCAGTAGGCTCAGTAAAATTTAGTCACTGCTCCTTGGTTCCATTATTCCAAGATGATGCAGAACTGTTCCAATGCACACAGTACAACTGGTCTCTGCTCTTCACTTACTGAGCCAATACCAAGACATAAGTGTCTGTAAAGCAAGTCAGCAGTAGCAGCAGGAGGATGCAGCTGCACATCATTCTACCCTGGGCAGATATATCTCTTGTATGTACCTCAGCCAAAATCAGAAGGGACTTGAGCTACAACCATAACAGCCTCACTCTCTTCAACCTCTGCATTAGGGTCCTTTGTCCTTAATGGGCCACATTCTTACAGCCAGCTGCCTTCATATTGTGAATGTCTGTAGCCCTTTGATTTTAAAATGAACAATTATAGTCATTTCCCAATTTTACCAGTTAAATGGACTTGGTTTAGGTGTCTTGCTTTAGAGGTCAGATTGTAGAGAATTAAAAAGAATTCAATAGGCAGGTACAAAATTATTTAAGCCCACAAAAGCAATTACTTACAACTAATTGCAATTCAGCTTAAAGTGTGCTGGCTTTGGCTGGGTTAGAGTTTATCCTTCACAGTGGCTGGTATGAAGCTGTGCTTTGGGCTTCTGCTGGAAATGGTGTTCATAACACAGAGGAGTTTCAGCTTCTGCCCAGCAGCTGCTGACACAGTCAGGGCGTCTGCTGCTCTTCATCCCACCCCACCAGCCAAAGGGCTTGAGGTGCACAGCAAGCTGGGAGGGGACACAGCCAGGACAGCTAACCCCAGCTGACCTAAGGGATGCTCCACACCACATGGCATCATGCCTGGTGTGTAAAGTGAGGGAAAGAAGGAAGAAGGGGGGATGTTCGGAATGATGGAATCTGTCTTCCCAAGCCAGTGTTACACATCCCCAGGGGATGGCTGAGCACCTGCCTGCCCATGGGAAGTGGTGAATGAATTCCCTGTTTTGCTTTGCTTGAGCACATGGCTTTTGCTTTCCCTACTGAACTGTCTCCATCTCCACCCACAAGTTTTCTCACTTCTACTCTGCTGATTCTCTCCCCCCCTCCACTGTGGAGGAGTGAACAAGCAGCCATGTGGGCCTGACTTGTCAGCTGGGGTTAAACCACAACTCGAAGGCACTGAAACTACACACATGCCACTTAATCCTTATACATCAGAGCACCCCAGAAATAAACAGTTAAAAGGAACAAACTGCTGAGGAGCAGCTGCCATACTAACTTTCATAAAGGCCAAATTAGGACATACAGGACAGATGCTCTCAATAAAAAACCCAAGGCATTACCTGTTTCAGCCTCATGTAGAAAGTTTCTGTGAAGGTTTTCCTGCTGAAGTACCAGAAGCGTTCGTTGGCAGGATACACACGCACCACGGTCTCCAGCAAAAAGCGGACTGGCTCCACCACCTCAGTCACAACCATATCCACAGCCACAGTCATGAACACACGCTTATCTGAAACACAACAGTGAGGAAAATTAGCCACAGCTCAAATTTGTAAACTGATGGGCAAACTGAAAATCCTTTCTGTTTTCATTCTGTTGCACTGTTTTAGTTGCCTGAGTTCTGCACCCTCCAGGCCTGCTGCACAGAATGCAAGTGCGCACTAACCAGCGTACCAAGGAACTCTGATAACTTCAAAACCAAAGATATTATGGCCTTGCTTTAAAGACAGGGCAAGACATCATGCAAAGAAAAGGTACATGAAGGTCCATGATCCCCATCAAACAAAAGGAGCATGCAGAGGATAAGGTCACACTGTGAAGTGTAAGGAGTTAGGTTACACGCTACTACAAATAATGTGGTTTGCAAATCCATCAGCAGGAACAGTGACACTGGCTGGAGGTATCTGGATATGCCTTTAAGCAAATGACATGAAGTCTGCCTCAGGACAGAAAACAAACTCCAGATTTACATTCCAAGGTTTTAAGTCCCATCAGAGAACCTAAGTTCCAGCAATAAGAAACTCTGCTACATGATCAAACACTTGAATGCATGATTGCCAGCTGCCCCAAGATGCAGGGGACGAAATGCTGTTTGTAATCAACTCACACCTGGAAGGAGGAGAACCCCAATGCCTGCTATTCATACTGCTCTGCTGAGTACAACAATTTGCAAATGCTTAGGACCAAAAATCCTGATAAACAGGGACAGGCACATCAGCCCCAAACACTAATGTAACATCTCCAAATCAGCACACACATTCTATGAACAATTATTCACAACTCTGTGTTGCACATTTTAAACAGAAAAATTCCTAGCAATGGATTCTTGGGACATAATGTTTCACATACTTAGACATGCATCATGATTGCCAAGAGAAAGTTCATACACCAAACCCCTGCTGGGTAAAACAAATACAGAGATTAGGTTCCACTACCTTTTGGAGTTTCCTCATTAAGCACTAGAAACATGGGTGCATTAGGATTCCACATTCCAGTAATGACATAAGCCTTCCCATCAGAACTCTTTCCCATGGATTCCTAAAAATAAAATCATACAGGATTGTATTACAGTTTGTGGTTCAAGATCAAAGAGATGGGGCACGGGGATGAGAAACAGTTCCAGGAACCTTAAAGAAAATGAATGAATGAATTAATGGAATGAACTATTACTAGTATGAGGCAAGTAGATGCTTCCTAAAGTTATCTGGAACAGTCCCTAGGGATCACACAGGCCTGTTTGTAGCCTCTACAGATAAAAGGAGACTGATGTTCTCTCTCTGCAATTCAGTTAGAGAAATAAAAGTGACTGAGTTCTCCAGATTTAAATATGGAGAAAGGAGGTTGAAAGGAAATCACAAATGTCTATTTCTGTGCTTCAGTCAAGAAACAAACTAATAACTCATTACATCCAGCAGTTAAATGTACTTGGAGTGTGAATGTAAATAAAATTCAAGGTGGAGTAAAGACAGGAATTCAAATACAGTAAAAAGGTGTTGTACAGATTTATAGGAAAAACAACACTCCAAAACTCATTATAATTTATTCAGTTTTATAATCAAATAATAAAAAGGGAAAATCTGAACTGATTTCAACAAATAAAACCAGGAAAAAAAATGAGCTGGTACATACAATCAGGCTGATAAATTAGTCTGACAAGAGAACTAAATGCTGATAGATAGAACCAGCAGCATGAGCACAGAAATGAACTGGGCAAAACTGGGACAACTGTCGAGCCACAAAAGGTCTGATGGGTTTAACTCTAGCACTTCATAACTTGAAAATGGCTCTATTATCCACAGAGAGAAAGTAAATTGGTATTATCACAGAAAGGATCACATTGTTTTGCAGTTCTCTCAGAAGCAACTCTAAGAAATGGAATATTGTAAAAGACAAGTGAATACTTCAAACTCTGGGCAAGAATTTATAATCAAATGAAGGAAACAAAGGCAAAGTTTTCAACCCCTTGGAAAAATAAGACCACTTCCCTTGCACTCAAATATGAAAGCAATTATTTGCTCTAAATTTTTAGGAAGCATGCTTGACACAATACAGAAAGCTCAGTTATTTGTAACAACCTAATCTCTGCTTCACTAATTGAACAAAAGCCAGATGCCATAGGTTTTGACATGAGTTGAAATGTTTTGTCGATCTTACGATTGCAGATATCAAATCCCAGGATTTAAGAAACAAAACCAAAAAAAAACAAACAAAAAAAACAACAAAGCAAAAGATATTAAAAGCTCATTTTGCTGGAGTTTATGGGTTTTTCTTTTTTTTCAAATCACCTTATCTTATTTAACAGGTTATTATTACCATGTCTAGTAAATGCATGTCACTGTTCTTCACATTTCGTCCAGGGCTTAACAACATCCCAAAGCACCTGTGAAGTTTATTTAAAACAAAACAGAAAGGAACAAAAGGACATACATTAGCTTTTCACAATACACAAGAGTCTTTGCTTGAACATAATGGACAGCCACCTACTGCTTCTAATTTTAAGAGCACCTTTCAGAGAAGTTGTTTGCTATTGTTATCGCAACGCTCAGCAAACAACACAATACATGTTACAGAAAAGACAATGAAAGTATTTTCCAGAATGAAGATGGCAGAAATTAGCAATTAGCACCTGGCCTGTGAAAACTCATTTATTCCTAAAGACCAGTTATAATACTGAGTTCAAAGTTACCAACAATTCCTATACATTAGTGATGGAGACTGGCAGGAGAAAAATCACTCTCTCCCCAGTTCAATTTAAAAATTGTTCTCATGCAATCATAGGAAAAAATACAAATTCATTCATTCCATCTATCAAAAAATCACATAGCATCATGGACAGTTAAAAAAAACCAAGAAACAACAATTTGTTCAATTTTAAGACTTCATTCTTCATTTTTTAAATCTGAATTTGTGTGATATACAGGGCCTTGAATTCCAGAATTCCAGTCTAACCATTTTACAAGAAAATGCTCTTGATATTAAAAGAAAAAAAAAAACAAAACCACACCAAAAAAAACCCCAAAACAAACAAACCAAAACCTTCCTCAGACATTCAGATTTTCAAACTCCCTGACTACTGAAGGCACAAATTCAGGTCTGAGGTTTCTGCAAATCATCTATATCTTTCTCTCCTTTGAACATACTCCATTATGAATAGAAACACCAAACAGAATTATGTAGTTGCAACAAACAGTAAACTGTCTTGCACAGGTTTTAAAAAAACCTTAAATCTCAAATGAAAAATGAAAAATAATTGAAAGTAGTTGCCATTTGAAATACTATGGAAAATTGGGGGTGTAGTTCAGAGGGTTTTGTTTGAGGAATTTTTCTTCCGTTTGGTTCTCTGATAACCAAACTGCTTTTTCTCACTTTCAGAACTAAGTAATATGCTGAACAATATTGCTTGGACATATGAACATCAGCAAGTAAAATTTTAATAACACTATTAACTGTAGAAGTCTCAAGATATGCAATTAACATCCCACCTAGCTTCCTCCTATTACATAAGGGGTATATGATTTTCATTTTCCACCTCATTACACTTAACAGAAACTTACATCCACAACAGTATTTTCCATTCTCTATGCTCTTTCACTACTAGAATCATAAAAATCTAAGTGGTAAATAAACCAGCAGACAACGATTTTGATTTCTCTCTCTCCATAATGCAGTGCCATGTAAAGCACCCAAGGCAGCTCAGACAGAGGATCTGGATTTAGCCACACAAACCAGATTCTCTGAGAGACTAATTAAACCAGGCAGAACCTAACAGCAGGCTTGCTACTTCTTCTTCCTGGGGCAGAAATAGCTCTGAGAGAGCTACAATTGATAGCAGAAGTGGGGGTCACCAGCTCGTGGTACAGCTGCTACACAGAAATGTAAGGCCAGGATCCAGAGGCAGGCAAAATATCTGTGCCTCTCAAAGACAGCAGCTCCCAGGTGCTACTCCTGCTGTGCATCACTCAGATGTGCACAAGTTCTGATGCGTGACAGCCAAAGTTTTTGGGAAGTATGTTTCCAGAAGAATGGAGTCAGGAACAAGTAACCCCTGCATCTCACAGAAGCAGACTTATGATGCTTAGCAGCATCCTGCTGCAAGAGTCAGGGCTTCTCTTCCCTCTTATTTCAAAGAGGAAAATCAGTCCAAACCAGGTCAGGACCCTCACTTGCAGAAGATGGATTTTACAGAAACAGCTGTCAGCACATTCAGCCTCTGACATGAGGAGGCTCAATCACATATCCAGAATTCAAGATGACCTGCACAGACTGTGGGCCTCAGTCTCACTTCACACTTGCTGGATTTCTGCACTTAAAGGTGGCTACTGAGCATCTCTGTGCAACTGCACATACTCCACTACTTTCTAGACCAGCAGGAAAAAAAACAAACAAAAAAACACCAAAAAAAACCCAAAAAACCCCACCAAAACAAAAAAAAACCCAAACAACAAAAACCAACCAGCCAAACAAACAAAAAACCAAACCAAACCAAACAAAAAAAACCCCAAACTGTAATTGTTATTCACTAATGTATATTTTCATTTATAAAAATATAAATGCTACCTATGGAAAAGGCTGATAGTATTAACACCATGAGAGGACAAGGGGGAATGGCTTCCCACTGTCAGAGGGCAAGATTACATTAGATATTAGGAATAAATTTTTCCCTGTCAGGGTTGTGAGGCCCTGGAACAGGTTGCCCAGGGAAGCTGTGGCTGCCCCTGGATCCCTGGAAGTGTTCAGGGCCAGGCTGGACTGGGCTTGGAGCAACCTGGGCTAGTGGAATGTCCCTGCTCATGACAGAGCAGGGTGTTCTTTAAGGTCCCTTCCAACCCAAACCATTCTGGTATTCTATGATCTTGAAGAGTTTCCACTACTAATGAGAAACCAACCAATATTTTGTAATTCAGTTCTAAGGATACCAGCCTAGACTTTAACCTAAGGTATATCTACATAACCCAGGATTAACTCTCATGTATGACTGGTAGCAAACTATATCTAAACACCAGTGTATTGAGAAGAGTGTCAGTCCCTCCATCTCTGAGAATGAAAGGCTCTTCAGAATAACTTCCTTAAAGCCCATGATCATTAAGCAGAATTTTCTTCCTGAATCCTATAAACAACTGAGACTCAACATCCCCCATAGTGGGACTGAACACATGACACAGAAATTAACACCATCTCTTCAGCTGCTTTGATCCAAATAAAAACTGGCAAAACCCAGGTCAAACAGGGCACAAGGGCAGGAAGGGCCAAAGCAACACATGAGAGTAACTTTCTCCATCATCCTGACCCAACCCCAGGCTCTGTCTGGACACACAGGAGCAAGCACTTTCTCTGAGCAGCAACCAAGTCTAATTTCCTGAAACCATGACAAAAGATGTTTGAAATCTTTAGACCAGAGACCAAATTTCTTCAGAAATATTTCTTTTGCTTTGTAATTTCCACTCTGAAATACTTTTGAAGACACATTAAATTGCTCAGAAGCTCACTCTGATGTAACCCGCATTAATCTTCCATCAGTTTTGAATTTTAATCTTATGAGGGTAAGTACATAAAACAACTTACAAGCCTGTGTATGTCATTCCAATTAAATAACTTTTTCACAGCAAAGCTTGTGGTGATGAAAATAACATCCTCAATTCTGAACACCACCAAAATAAAAGCTAATTTCTAAGAAAGGTAGTTTTACTTTGGGGAGAAAGCAGTAATCAAATGCTATTCATAAATGCCTCATTAACTGAATCCTGAAGGCAAAATTGTTTAAATTAAAATTACATTGAAAATAGATTATTTTTTTAAAGTTAATGAGTAGCAAAAGCCTAATTTTACAACACTAAAAAAATGATTAAAAAATCTACTGTATATTCCTGTCTAAAACTTTAGTTTCCATTCTGAAGTAAAAGCTTGAAACCAAGTCAAGAGATCAGTGAGGTTTTGCGAGGGTCGGGGGGGGCAGGTTTTCTTGATTCTCCTGTTATCCTGAATTTCCTTTTCACTAGAACCAAATTCTCCCACTGTTACTCTTTTGCTAAGATTGCCATCTGGTGGCATTAGTTCTGTTGTGCAATCATTACTTTGTGTTATTGGTATATTTTTTTCTATCACGTAACTTGCAAAGTCAGAGAAAACTACATTAAATACCGCTCTTTCAAACATCTAACCTTCATCACTTTTGTAAGATTTTTACCTTTCAATGGCCAGTTCTTTGTTGGAAAGTTGCTGAACTGTGATCACCACTTTCTTCTCAATTCCCTGTTTAAGCTTGAAGTACAATTTATCTCTATCCTTTGGCACAGGGCTGAAAGAACAGAAACATCCTTCAGCAGGTACAGAACATGAACTGTTAAATACAGAAAGGAGTTTACATTTTCTAAATTTTCAATTAATTCAAAATTATTTAGATTTAAAAAAATCCAAAAAAGATACCACTAGACTGTATTTACTCAAGAAACTTGGTTTGACTCAAGTTTTTAACAGACTTCTTACGATCTTTTCCATTTGCACAGGCTTCCATTGAGCGTCCCTAAAAGAACTGATGTAGTGAAAAGAAACTCACTTGAAAAAAGGTATTCTGAATTTTAATCTTTTTACAGAAAAAATACAGAGAAGAAAATTGTAACATCAAAAGACCAGCTTCCTATTTACAGTATGTCTGCTCATGAAAAGAGGTCAAATGAATTTTGTTGCAGCACAGTAGCTGTGCATGTGGAAAGTCGCTGTGTGCTTTTTCCAAAGAGATTTCTGCTTTTCCCTTTCCATTCTGATTACCTAAAATTTCCTTTTCCATCATCTTCTTTGACTTCTAAGGAGACACTGAAAGTGTACACATCACTGTCTGGTGTGGGAAGAACAAAGTCCTTCACATGATCAGATGCTTGTTTGGAAGAACGCTTGAATGCTGTGGAGAAACTATACAAAATCCGGCTGACCTGCAGAAAAGCAAAACCATTAATACTTTGATTAAAAATAAGGGTGTTTTTAATGAGGCATTGTGATGTTTTTGAAGGTAAAAAAATCAGTTGCCTCTTATATTGAACACAAATCATGCCTCATGTACCACAAAGCCCTCAATATCATGTATCCAACAACCAAACCTTTCAGTAACAACATTTCCTATTTCCATTCCTGACACACTCCCTGCTCGTGTCATGCTCAGTCAGTTAATACAAATTAGATTAGAGATTAGGAATGCTGCTCATTAGAGGATCTGCCTAACATACTTTTAAGGTCCTGTTTGTAACAACACAAGACACAGCTTGCTCTGGCAGATGTCAAAACCCAAGGAGATTTCTTCTTTTTCAGCCTCTCTTTTTCCACCCTAAAAAGTCCTTTTCTCCCAGACTGTCACGCAGTTCTTCCTAAAATATCTAGGAGAGAGTACCACAACATGGTTCTTTTTAATTCCAAAGGTATTCATAGCAACTTTAGTATGAAACATACCCAAATGAGGCCTGCAAAAGCCCCAAATGAGGCTATCCATATCTTCCCAATAGAGTACACTCTGGAATTTTGTTGAAATACTAAAAGCAAAAACTTAAAATTATAATAATATTCATGTATGACTAGCTGCACACTCTGCAAAACTCATTCATACGTGCTAACATTATTTTTCAAGGCACTATCTACCATTCCCACATTGGGAATGACCTCTTCAAACATGGCTTGTATCTTTTTTCCCAGTCACTGCACACCGCAGAATACTTACAGCCTCTTTGATCTCACAGGAGAAAACGTGGATCTGGAACTCTTCTGTCCCACAGCTGCTCTCAGTGAATGCAAAGCAGTCGCTCTCTGAAGTCCCATTTTGCCCCCGCACACAAAACAGCACCTTATAGATGGGAAATGAGGCTATCTCCACATTGCTCAACTGATTGATTATTCTGGCAAGAAAAGGAACAGGTCAGCTGAACAGACAGGCCTACCTAAAAGGCTTTTCTGCAGCCAGATAAACAAAGATCTAAACTCTAATTACTGCTAAATTCAAGCAGGTAAGATGAGCAGCAGGAACAGGAGCGTTTACAAATCTACAGGAATCTTTACAAATTCAAGGTGTAAATGTTCCCGGCTGTAACACTGACTTAATTTCTTTTATACGCCATGATACAGATCATATACTAGATCAGACAGTAAACAATGGCCACTGCTTGTGAAAAACACAAAAGAAATCACAGAAAACAATAAAAATGTGATTTCTATACAAAGATCAAAGAAAATGAGACATTCAAAAGAAATTTAAATATCTGTTTAAGCAATTGTTATGAAAACAATTTCAGAATCAACAGAACTACACAGCTTAGCAAACGCTGCCACATTCAGGTGAGTATTTCTCACAGATATAAGGCCTCATCCAAAATTTTAAAATATTCTCAAGCACAGAACCCAGAGAATATTTCAGAAACTTAAAAGCAGGAGAATGGTGTTTCAGATCAGACTGGTGGATAGTGACTTTTAAAGAATAACAGTACTCTCCTCTGTCTTTTCACTACTTGCCCATATGCACGCTCACATCAAGGGCCAATAAACATTAGTCACCTAAAATCCCAAATCTGTAACAATGAAAATATAGGACTAATTTAAAGACAAGAAGAGCCCTGGGAGGATTCAGCACACTGTAATTTTGGTGGGACATGATAACTGGAACCTCACAGGACACATATCCAGACACCAGGCATGAGCACACTCCTCAAAGCCAACACTAGTATCACCTAAGCTTTGATGGAATGTGTCATGTTGCATGTGGATTCACCTCTCCAGTTCTGTGCAGGTTCTTAGGCAGTCTCACATTTACTGACCTCCTCTGAAATTAAAGATCAAAGGAACCTGCTATTTCACTTGCAAAACAACCCTCCTGACTGGCCAAATTGAGTACAAAAAGTAGGCATGGAATACCTTACATCTCATGTCTGGGTGACTGTTGCCATTGTAGAAGTAAACAAATGAAATATTTTCCAATGTCAAATGAAACTCAAATTGGGTTCAAAGAACAAAATGGAAGAAAATAATACAGATTCTTGAAGGTTCTTCTCTTCCTCCACAAGATGATAGTCGATACATAAACACAGCTCGGGCAAGGAAGGAAATCTAATCATATCCTTCAGATACCTTGATATCAGAGGTTAAAAATAAACATCTTGGATATTGAGATGTTCCCCACTGCTGGATGCAAGAATGCTACAGGTGCATGTTTAGTGCACCCTGATGAAGAACCTTTGACTCCCTCATCACTAATTAAAAGACCCTTCTCACATCTTTTCTAGTACCTGGAGACTGTCAGCATCTGCATCATGAGGCAGACACAGGTCAGAGCTGGCTTCTGCACAGCAGTGACTGGAAGCAGACACTGGCACCTCAACCCTGCAACACACATGGCAGAGTCTAAACTGACACCTCTGCAGCAAACCCAGTGCCAGAAGGACTCCTGCAACTTGCGGACTTTGGAAGTGCTGACAGACTAGGAAGGTCAGGAGAGCACAGGTATTATCAGCTCTCCCTTTCCAGTACCTGTTTTATTATCATATTTGAACAGATATCAAGGCAGAAAGAGATGCTTTTGCTGACACTGTGTGGCAGCTGGTACCACCAGCCATGCACTGCATGGTAAATCTGAGCACACATTTTGTTGCTTCAGAGGAATTTCTCAAAATTAACTGTCTTCAGCCAGAACCTCAGGGACAAATCCAGCAATTCTACTTCCCTGTGCAAGTACAAAATAGAAACCACTTCTTAGGAGTGTGCTTAAGCAACAAATGCAACTCTGGTACGTTACCTTACAGAGCCTTCTGGAATGTTTGGAACATAGAGCGTTACAGGTACAGGGGCTTGGCTTGAGGACTTCATGTTTGCCATGGCATGCAGAGCTTCTGGTTCATTGCGTGGGGCTGACACCTTCGTGCAACCCAAATACGTCAGTTTGTTAAACAACACACTGTCCTCTTCCAGGGGCTCACTGGGAGAAGATGGCCTTGGTGCAGAGATTTCTGAAAATGAAGAAAACGCTTCTTTAGCCATTTGCTTTTACTTTTACACATTTTTTTCTTTCCAGTGAGTTCCACAGCAAAATCTCATACATTTTCCAGGAAAGGACATGAGAGTAGACAGTTCATCTCCAATAGCAAGAAATCCATTTGGCAGCTTAGTATTACTGTGAAGTCTGTTCTTATCTAATTCATGTTTCCAAGAGTGGTATGGGGACAAACTGCATTTTGATTCTCTTTATGACCTCTGGAACACTGCAAGGAGATTCTAAATCTTTCTAAGCAGTCACAAAATCACAGAACATTGAGGGGCTGGAACGGACCTTGAAGATCACCTCGTCCTGACCTCCCTGTGTGCTCTGTCATTTCTATTTCTTATTACTAGAGCTGATTCTGCCATAATACTTAGAATCATGAAGGCTGTAAAACTGAATTATTCCTGTTAGGGCTGGAGTGGGGTGAGAGAAACACATCTACAAGTATTTCTTTGTTCATTCATGCTAAGGGTTGGGCTCTGTTTGAAGAATGTCAAACAGGAACACAGTAAGGTAAGTTTCTCAGAAATACAGCAGACATGTAATTAAGAGATGGGTGTTTCCATTTCATAAAAACTATCTTATTCTACCACAAGAACATATTTATTTTATTTCCAACAGATGCTATGGGAATTAGCAAAATAGCACAGAAGTGCCCTGCATGCTGTTGAGGTAAAAAGAATTATAGTTCAAGGCACAAAAAGATGCCCGCAGCCTTGTATTCCTAATATATGTAAGGGAATACATGCATTTTTACATTGCAGGTTTTTATATATGTATCTAAAAAAGCTACAGTATCATTTACTTAAAATATATACAATATAGTTTACATTATAAGCTTTCAGTCCTTCCCTTTTCATGAAAACCTCAAACACCAGGCAAGTACCACAATCATTCCTAGCAAGTATCCAATCCTATGCTAGCCTTACTGCTACCTGGTGATAGCATCAGTTCAATCAGTTTGCTCAGGGTGTATTTCATTTGCAGGTAGCACCATCAATGAACGCTGCCCTGAAACTTCCTGAGCTCCAGCAGCAGCAGATCCACCTCAACTGTCATCCACTGAGCAACTCACACAATCCTTAGTCCCAGCTAATCCTTGGCTGAACACAAAATGAATGTTTTCTTGACCAAAGCAGAGCACCTCAAGGTATCAGTCTGATGAAAATCTATTCTTATCTATAATTTTCAATCAATAAGAGGAGGCCCAAAGGTATTCTCCAACACAGTTTTGGAATGAAGCTCTGGAAAGCTTTATGTTCGTTTTAGGGTTAACTTGAAACTGCATAAAGAAAAATCCTGCCATGTGTGATGAAAGGGGAAAGCACTCAGGCAGTACCTGTAGTGGAAGGGTCCAAAACCAGCTGCAGAGATGGCTGGGCTGTTTGTCCTGCTGACCCATCCACAGCTGCCTGGCCACTGGTATCACTGAAACCTTCTTGGAGTGCAGGGACACTCTGGTCTTTCTCAGAATCCCGCAGTATCTCTTCCATTGCCTTCTCCAACTCCTCATCTCCATTTGAAAATACCTGTAAGCAGAAGGAGAAGACAGTTTTTGAAGGTACCTGTAGTTATACTTTCTCTGTTAGTTTTCAAACATATAGTCTTAGTAACTGCAAATTTAAGAAACTTTGCTGAACGAGAGAACAAACCAAGAATCAGTAAAATTGAACCAAATATAATCCAGCATCACATCCCCTTAAATAAAATCCACATGTTCTCACTGCTGATCCAAAAATCATCCATCAAAAAACTACAGACTTCTCTTAGAGTAACAGGTTTGTGTATTTAGAGCCTCCATTCAGACTAGAGATCAACAGACTTTGCTGTAATTAGTCTTAAAGAAAATTTTACTTTTTTAGTCATATTTAGTCCATTTTAGTTGCTTCACCAATTTTCCCAAACATAAGAGTGGTGCAAGGCTAAGGCTAAGGAAATGAAAAAAAAAAAAAGGGAGATACACACTCCCTAAAAGATAAATAGAATCTTTCACAAGTACCAGCTTTTCAGACAGAAAAAACCCACAGCCAAAGCTGCATCATGGATTCTGCCTCCAGTTCACCAGCCTTTTTCCAGACTAAAGAAGCAGATAATGCCTAATGCAGACAGAAATTATCAGCTGTAAGTAACTGTCAAAGAGTACTGCAAAGACAGACAAGGTACTTGCTGTCATTTCAGGGGGAACAAATTCCTGTTGTTCAAGCAGACCAAAACCAGTCCATCAGCTACTACAGCTCAAATGGCCAAATTTGTACCTAACCAATCAGTGGTCACCCAAGTGCTAAAATATTCTGCTATTTAGAGGTAGAAAGCTTTTAGAAAAGGTCATACTCGTGCTTGAAGTAGCACTAAGCAAGAAAACTAAATTAGAAACTAAAGTCCAAGACACTGTGCAATCTATTCCTGTATAGTCTAATTACATGCTTTTAAGATAACAGTCTCTGATCCCTCAATAAAGAATATTAAGCTTTAAACCAAATCTCATTCTTTGTAAAGTCCTTTACTAATGTGTAGATCCACAGAACATAAGAAAGCTAACCCCCAAAGAAATTATTAAAAGAAAACCTGGACTGCCACTTTTGGCCAGATTTCTTTAATCCAAGCTGTTAATTTCACTGGTAGTCAGCAAAGACAGAAATTACAGTCTAAGGCTCTGCTCAAGCACACACCAATTATGCACTCTTTTCATCAATACAAAACCTGCTACACATTTAAAAATAAAGTCATAGCAAACCTTTAGCTGTGGCTTTTCATTGTTTCCAGAGGCATCCTCAGATTTTTGATGAACCAAGACAAATTCTTCATTAATTAATGTGGATACTGTCTCAGAAATCCTGCTGGCTTTGCTAAATGATGTTTTGACTTCCATCTCAGGTTGGTATTCTCCTCCTGCCACCAGAATCTAATAATGGAAAAAAAAAAACAAANTCCTGCTGGCTTTGCTAAATGATGTTTTGACTTCCATCTCAGGTTGGTATTCTCCTCCTGCCACCAGAATCTAATAATGGAAAAAAAAAAAAACCCAAACAAATTAGTTTTGGAGCTGTACACAGTATGTTAATAAGTATAATATTGAGTTATTGTGGGATAATATAATACTTAAATGATACTACTGTATTATACTGTATTTCTCAAACTCTGATTTCATTGGTAAAAGGAATCTTATGATTTTCAGGTTGGTGTTTAAAAATCCTATGATTTAACAGCAGTGGCTGCTATGCATGCATATAGATAACAAATGAAGAGGTTCACCCCAGAGCTTTGACTTCCTCTGCTTTTAATCTTCCAGAGTCTGCTTCCTCTACCTCCCTGCTTTGTGCCTTTGGTTCTCCCTTATACAGGTATTTCCTTACCCAGAGTGTGACAAAGGTCATGTGAAGATACAGATTACCTGAAGGCTAATTTCCCAAAACCTGCATACCAAGTGTATGCTCTTCACATAAAAACATTATCTAGCAATCATTTATGTTAGGGGATTTTTTTAACCTTTATATCCATAGCTGGTAAAGTCAAAAGTGACACTTAACCACAATCATATCCTTCTCACCTAATTTCCCAGAAACCACCCAAAACAGTTAAAATGAAATGAACCATTTAAAAAATAGAAACATAAGCCACAACAAAACTATAAATATTATGGCAACCAAGAACAAGTTTTCCCATCTCTGCACAAGAAAAAATTAAATCTAGAAACAAAGAGAAAGGGCAAAATAATGGTCAGCCTATACATTACAAGTTCATATAAAAATAGAGAGCTGAAACATTGCAAGCATGCCAGCATGAGGACACCTATTGTAGGTATCCACCAAATAGAGACAGCATGAACTACATTAACTCAGAATGTCCTCCCTCATTCCTTAGAGAATCAAGAGCTGAATCTTGGACTTTTTGGATTTTCAATGCATCTATTTTTACATTTTCTGTGTCAAAAAAAAGGAAAATATATTTTCAGACTTTATTATAAACGTTATAAAGGGCATGCACTTCTACATATGGTCTGCTTCCATTCTAGTTTCCTGAAAAATACTGCTCTGGCTGAGTGCTGGCACATATTGTGCTTAATACTCAAGAGCTCAGGTGAGTCACACACAGCACAGGGGTTAAAAATCTGTGACTGTCACCTTTGTGAGGCTGGAAAGTGCCCAAGGAGGAAGAGCTCAACCCACATCTGCTATGAGGAGGAACAAGAAGAGGTGAAGCTTCACCCTGCCCTTCCCAGCAGCACCAAGGAGCAGAACTGTGCAACACTTGCTCCTCTTCCAATTCCACCCCCACCAGTGATCAAGAAAAGAACTCTGACTTAGGCCTAGCCATAGGGAATCAGAAAAAAAGCACACAAAAGAACAAAGACATGCATGTTCTCCACCATTTTGAACAGGTGTTACTTGTGATGTTAGCAGGAAGAGAAAGTTTAGCAATTTCAAACCAAAAAAGCGAGTGTGAGAACTAGACAACTTTCAGTACTGTAGTATTTTCCATCATTTTTGAAACTACAGTCAACATGCTTTTGCCCTTTCAAAGACTTGCCTTGGCATGCCTTACATGCAAATACTCAAAAAGCTTCTCCCTCTCCCTAACCAAGCCACAGTCTTCCCCATTAACCCAGTGAAGGTATTTATGTAGGAATCCCAGATAAAAGAATTCAAGTTATTTAGATAACTGACTTGTACAGCATAAAAACTCATTAGACATCACCTTATCAATACCCTCTAAACAACACCTGGAATATTCAGAGTGGCTACAAATTTGGATGAGCAGTTTCACACACTCTGATACCTTTGGTATCTCCAGACCAACCATGAACTCACAAGCAGGAATATTTTCCTGACAAATGATGTAAGCTGAGTTCCACCCAGCCTACATAAGGGACTCACTGCTGCAACAGGTTTTCTTTCAATTTTTTTTAAGCATCTTTGCTTTAAAGATTTTCTTGGCAAGAAAAAACAAGGTTTTACCACACAAGATCTTAAGTAAGTTACAAAAAGTTTATTAACTCCATGTATTTTTTAACAAGTGCTGTAAACACATTGCTGAAGAGCTTGTTTGCAATAATTGCTCAAAATACTAATTTCAAAGTAAATCCTCTATATGAAAGTGAAGGTCAGCTATTACAGAGCTCTCTGAAGACAATGAAAGGCCATCAGTTATGGTCCCCAAATACAGCATATCCTGAAGAATCACTGTCTTTACAGTGACATCAGCATGGAAGAAACAGAACAGGAAACTGTCAGCCACATGAGGAGCAAAGGTCCAGGCTACCAGAGGCCCCTCTTCCTCCCACTGCACACCTCTCATTGCTGGACCTGATGATGACAAAAATGAAGCCTCAACCACTACTCCCAGCACATCTGCACAAAGGACAGACCACAGGATATCCAATTTTGACAGTTTTTTGTGGTTTAGTCTTTTTAAGTTTCATTTTTGACGTTACTTATGGGAGGGTAACACAGAAACGCCAATGTAAGATGGTTCTACTTTATTTATCATTGAAGTCAAATGCAGATTGCTAATATTAGGTCATCATCACTTCTTTCTGCAATGAAGTAAGAACCAACCGGCACCATGTGAACCATGAAATGTTTCCTGTAGCAGTATTTCAGTAATAAAATGAGGGAAAGTGAACCATTTGTAAAGCCAAAGAAAAGTAGGATCATGCAAATACAGAAGCATACTGACACACTCAATACTTGCCCCATTCAGGTAAAGGGAGTTCAAGAGAATTTCTACTTCCTAAATATTAACCCAAAAATAAAGAAAATATTATAAACATTAGAAGACTGTGAGGAGCTTCTTATTCAGGTCAGATACTTTCACAGCATACCATACACATTGTTGCAATCACTTTTGAGTTACAAGGCCTTTAATGTGTTTAAAAGTGTACTCCAAGCTTGCCTTTACAACCAGCTTCAACCACCACAGCCAGGGCAGACCCACACCTTTTTCTATACACAACTGTAGTAACTGGATAAATCAGCACCTCAGAACCCCTCATTCTAGTCCTTCATTACCAAGTCAGTGTTCCCCAACCCACTGCAGTACAAACAAAGCACCTCTAGCTCCAGTTTGGCAGTAAAACACAAATACAAGCAGATCAGGCATCCAGGAAAAGCTTTATACACCATGTTTTATGATCTTTGACCAAAAAGAGGTGTTAATGCCAGAGACAAACTAAGCATCAAAAATCATAAACAAGTCATTTCTTCAAACTGAACAACTTCAACTCTGACATGAACTTTACTCAAGAGTATAGCTGTGATTCTCATGAAGATTATTGAAATTTACACCACCTTAAGTAGTAAGCTACCTAAAGAGAAAAATTTTCATTTTTTTTCATTATAAAGACATATGATCTAATACTTCAGCTAAGCGCTTTTGAGGAAAAGCAGTAAAGAGAATAAAAACCCCTCAAAAAGAATCAGACATTAAGGTTATTTGAGGAAGTGAAAAACATCTGAAGAAGCTCTCTTATTCCTTAGTAACAAGAAGAGACACACACGCATTCTGGACTTTCCTGCAGTCAGTGGATGGTCACTCTCATTTCCCTTGTGTCACTGGCTCTAATCCTCTTTTTTACTCATTACCAAATTATGCACCTCAAACCTCCTTTTCCCTACAAATGGAAAGAAAATTGATAGTTGACCTACTAGACATTAACAAAATCTAAGAACAGACTCACTCCTACTACTAAACTCAAGCATCATCATTTTTTTAATCGTCCTATTTGATGAAAAGTTTTAAGTAAAGAATATTAAGAATTTATTTCTGACTGCATTAGTGAGAACATGTAGACAGTTGTTCAGTCCACAATCACATCAGGTTTACTCCCTGATGACGACCTCAACAGCTGAATGCTGGCTCAGAATCCTGAGGAATGAGGTTTAGCATTTAGCTTTACCAGTTTAAAGTTTCTGGGAGGGCAGCACCCAGCAGGGAGGAGCTGACAGTCAGGGACAGGAAAGAGCAAATCCAGTGCACTTCAGGTACCTCTGCTCCAAGTCCAGTCCCTCAGTTTAAGCTGCTGGTGGGGTTCAGTTCCAGATGAAAAATCCACTCTCTGTTCTGCCAGTGCTGATCCTGGAGCTGACACCTTGGATCAGATGGTACCTCCCCAAATCCTCAGAGCCAGGAGTCAGAGTGGTTACTCCAACAACACTTTCCAAAAGATGGCAACAACTTCTGCTGTCAAAGTTCTCTTCACACTGGAAACATTGGGAAGTGTCTTTCTGCTACTGCTGCTTTGAGAAGTCATTGCTACAACAGAGGTACCTTGAACAGTCATGCTCCTTCCTACAGAGGAGGTATTTTCCCCCCATACTTGGGTGAACAATATCACACACATACACACAAAAAGTCAGGAAAAAAAAAACAGGAGGAAATTTTTCTAAACTCTATGAAAGAAAGCCTACTATGATAAAAGAATTAAATTTCTTAAAAATAAGAGTTCCAGGAAAAGTTTTCTGACAAACAGATTTTAAAACCGAAGAACTTTTGAGATACAAAGAAATTATTTATGCATAGTTTTAAGAGAGAGTTTGTGTGGAGGTGTGGTATGGTGTGTGGATCTTGCTTCAAAATATATTTTAAGCCATAGGGACAACACAAGGACTGCAGAAAAACTACTGATTATCTCTGTGAGCTTCATCATGTAGTTAGGGTCAAGCCAAGCTCCCTGATGTACATCAGCTCCCAGTGTTTTGCTTTTACAAAGCCCTGGATAAAAGGTAACTAAGCCATACCACTTGGACTGTTTTGGGCCAGTGATCAGAACTTGCCTTCACGTATTACAGCACTAAGCTGGGGAAGGCTGAAAGCAGAAGCTTCCCCATTTCATTCCAGAGAGGCATCCCAAGCTCACTACAGCTGCCTTTAAAGCAGCCTCAGGGATTAAAGAGCAAGAGAAGGTGGAGAACAGTGATTCTAGAAAAGCCAGGGGATTCAGCACTGAATCAGAGCAAGGGACACAGGACAAAAATTCTTCTGACTCCTTCCCTCCTTAACTCTTTCATGTATTCACACTGAATCCAGACTTGCAAAAACACATCACATGCTAGGCACAAATACCCAGGCAGCAATGTACATCCATGGGATTGCTGGGCACAGCAACACAGGCCAAAGGCACTGCTGGCAACACACACTCATCATCACAGGAGGAAGAATCACAGCTTCTGGAAAGCCAGTGGCTTTGCACACCTGATAGATTAAAAAACTTCCTCTGCAAACTGGTTTCCAAAAGTAAACGTACTATTTACATGAATGAGTCTTCTGAAGCAGTTACCAGCCTTTTTTGTATTTACTTCCAGTTTGTGTTCAACAAATATTTCAAAGTTACTGCACTAGATCACTGTTGGTTTGTGGAAAGAAAAAAAAATCTTTTCCTTCAGCATTATAAGCACCAAAAAACCTAAAAAATGTGGAGCTATGAAAAGACAGCAATTAAGGACAAAGATAAATGTTGACCTATTTTCAGTAAGCAACAGGAAACATGTTTTGAAAGGAAGTTTCTTACCTGTTTCAAAGAAGACAATCAAAAGCAGGCTAATTCACACTTTTTTTTTTAGCAGAGAAACAAAATTATCCTGTATTACAGATAGGCTTGTATTAAAGGCAGGCTTCAATGCCATACAGTTTGCCTGACAATCTCAAACTGAAAAAAAAAAACCAAACAAAACAAAAAACCCCCAAAAAACTGGGAAATAAGTTATATCTGTTTTTAGAACTATGGTTCCTCAAGAGAATCTCTGGGACCTTTGTGAAGAGGAAGGTCCAACAGAGCTATGCAGAAATTTGTCTTCTGCTAACTGGTAGAAATATACACCAAAAGGCATGGTTCATTCCCTTTTCTGAGCTACAGGATACAGTGCAGAACAGCAAAATGAGCATTAAACAAACTGGCCTTGCAGTCACTCCATGACTCAGAGCTCCAGATTACTGAAGTGGTGACTCTGGAACCTGCCCTGCAGGGAACAGGACATGCACAGTTCCACAAAACCAAGAGGCTCAGCCAGCATCTTCCTTTCAGAAATGCATCAAAACTCTGTGTTACCCCGGCTCCACCCCAGCAGCTCCCTCCCTTTAATGGGGGACACTTCCCCCAGAAAGCCACAAGTGCTGCAAACACACAAAGCTTTACCTTTCAATGCCTCTTCACTGAAAGATTAAAGAACCTGCTAAAATTCCATATGATTCTTTATGTAGAGGCAGTGCAGGTCACCAGCTGCCCCAAAACCCTCTTCTCTATTGGCTCAGTGACACTTGCAGAAGGTGTCATAAAATCAGTTTGTTTAAATCTGACCACAGCAGCACTACAATTTTAATTTCTACTTCAATCTCAACTTCTCTCTGTGTAATCTTTTTATGAGAAACTGTCTCTGTGCTCATACTAAAGTTGTATTACCCATAAATTGTTTCCCAGCCTTATCTCTGGCAGTGAAACACTATGTAAAGCACATAATGGAAAAAACAAACAGTGTATTTGGCTTACTGATACTATTTCCCAGGACTGAAATCAACCTAATAAGCAACAGAGCTGTATCACTGTATTTTAAACATATACATATATGTACATAAAAAAATCCTTCTTACTTCCAGGAAAGCATTGTTAAGAACAAAAACCTTCCCAAATTAAAAAAAAACCAAAAAACAAAAAACAACAACAACAACAACAAAACAAAAAAAACCCCAAAAACCCCAATAAAACAAACAAAAAAACCAAACAAACACAGCAACAAAACAAAACAAACAAAGCCACAAAAAATAAAGCAAAAAACCCCACAACTAGAAAGTAACCACTGACTTATTTTGGCAACACTGTCTCGTCCGAGAAAGCAAACCTCCATTATGCAGCCAAGAGCAAATAATTAGTCTGTTCATGATGGCAAACTGTTAGGAATTGTTGTACTGGGTGCCTGGATACAGAGGTTTTTCCAGATTCTTTTTACACTTCAGTCTCATAGCCAAAGAATATCAATTCAAGGAAAACAGAGTCAAAAGAGAACTACGCAAACAAGAAAATGTTTGTTCTCCTTCAAAAATATACTATATCTGCATCTCCTCAAATAAATCAATCTTATCAAATAAACTGTCTTATCAAAGAAATGATAAGAAGTTGTCAAGCACACCTCAGTGAGAATACTGAGACATTTACTGGAAAGGAGAGCACCAGCTTTCCTGACTTGAATCTCTGTGTTACACATAACCTAGTGAACCACTGAAATATTACACAGCCATAGTATGGAGCTGCTTGGGATGAAAAATACTGCTTTTGTTGAGCTGAAAGTTCAAACCACCGAGGTGAAGAACCCTGCCAGAGGAATGGTGGGCACATGGTTGGTACTGAGCTGGAGATGACTCAAGTGAGGCAAACTGAAAAAATAAACTGTTGGAAACCAAAAAGCAGAGTTCTCAGAACATTAGTTAAATACAGGCTTTAAACACAGGGTTTGATCTGAGATCTTGGAAAAGGCTTCCAAACTTGGATGTTAGAAGCAAGAATGTGGATTTGTAGTTAAAGTAGAGACATGTTAAGCTAAGTTGAGGAAAGTTCAGCGTTTAGAGCTTAAGATATAGAAAAAATAGGAGTAGTTATAAAGGTAATAAGTTTTAGAGTGTAGTATTGCAGTAACTTGCTGACTGGCTAAGAGAGCACTGAGACATAAGCTCATAAGACAAAATATTTGGGCATTGGGTTAAAAACAAATATCATTTTGGCAGTGTTTTATTGGTTAATAAATCCTTAAAAGGTCTTGTAACTACAGGTCTTGTGACCTTCTGAACCATGAGGTGAAGATGTGAGCCGAACTCATCCTTCCTGCCTCTGTAGAAGATAAGAAAAACTAAATCACACCTAAATCACACATCTAAAGCAACTCAGAGGTGTCTCTAATTCATAAAATTCCCAATAACAAACAAACCACTGATCTCAACCCCTAAAATGTACATACTGGGTGACAGAAGCATCATGAACACTAGATGAAATGCCAGGTCAGTGACAGCATGTCAGGAAAGCTGCTGGCTACAAAGCCAGCCTCCCAGCAAACTGGGGGCTTCCTTCTGTTTACTTGTGCAGTTTGAGCACGCAGGAGTCACGGATGACAGGCTACACCTTAAACAAAACAAAGCTGAAAACAAGGCTGGGGGGATTCTTCTGAACAATTATTTAAATAAATTTTCGTGCTCAAGATTTGTCCATACACAGAAGAGACATCAGTGGGAGAACAGAGCACACAAGCACACTTGCCTCTTGCTGCCACAGATGGATTCATGCTGTGTCAAAGTATAGCTTATCCAACTAGTGTTTAACCAACCTAAGGAAGGAAATACATCTTATTTTCAACCACTTCAGAGAAAAACCTTTCTCCTCTCTATTTACTCCCTTCCAAAGAGTATAACAGAGAAGTGTTCTGCAGCTACTCTACAGAGATGTTACCAGTCTTTATGTATATCTTATTAAAAACAAAAATAAAACAACAAATCACACTTGATATATCAAGTTCTGGCAAACAGGTTTACTCATTTAAGCAGCAGCTCATTCTGCCTCAAGGATAAAGCAACTCTAGTATGCTTCCACACTGTTTTCCTGCCACCAAATGAAAACTAACATTTTAATTTCTGCAGCCACTAATTAATTTTTAACTTTGGAAAATATAAAGCAGCAAGTAAGAGTATGCAATTTTTCAAATCTGGAGTTTGGCAAACCCAAGTTCCTTTTTTTTTGTCATTGCTACATGATGCTTGCAGGCAGCATTCAAACTGAAACCAATCACCAGCCAAGTTACTGAACTGTATCATCACTCAAAAATATAATGACCTATATTCTAGAGGCAAGCAGAAGCATAATGCAATCCTTGTTTTAAGGAGATTATTTAATGGTTTATTCCCTAACTGTAGAGATTACAGTGTTGGTCTAATGCAGTCAACGGAACAACCTCTGTCCATTAAATAAAATGAGTATTTCAACCAGGAATTTTCTCCACATGCTACCATGTCCAGAAATAATGACATGATGTAGAGCAAAGGAGCCCATATGGCAGAGCAGTATGAGAACAGGCAGCAGTGATGCCAGTCCCTGTCTGTGCCAAGTGAGTGCCTTATCCTGTGTCCCAGAACTACAGAGACCCAGCAGAAACCCTGACTCCCTGCAGGTCAGTGAAACCCTCGCTCCTCCAAGCCACAACTGGAGCTTACAATAAATATTACCTTGAGGTTTGTGACATGCATGCTGGGAATATCAGGTTCTGCAGACTGAACTCGAAATCACAATGTTTTGTTTAATCTTAAGCTCATCAGGGACCTTTATACTGCCAGCTGCAGACAGTGAGTGTTCCTCAGCAGCTGTTAACCTGCAGTCAGTGCAGCACCCACTGTGGGATGGACCAGACAATGCTTCATGGTCCTTCCTAATCTCAATCTCTTCAGATTTTTTTTTTAATCTTACCTCTTTCATTCTAGTGGTTGTCCAAGGCAATCACAAGTGCAAATTAATAACAACAGCAGGTGCTTTTCCCATAGTTCAATCACAGATTTTCCAAAATTGCAAGGACTGTGAGTTTTGATTTGACAGCTATATCTGGACTTCTACTGCTGTTGTATCAAAACTGTAGTTTCAACAGTGCCCCAAATAATTAATAAGCACAACTCCCCCCCTTCCTCTGTAATATGAAACAAAACCAAGCTTCTCAGTAAAAATAAAATACTCCCACATAAATTAAAAATAAAGATTTACATTTACATTTAAAACCCTTTCGGTTAGAAGCCAAGACTTTACACTGTCACTTGAACATCTAAATATTAAGATATAACATGATAAGATGGAGAGAGAAACCACAGTTATTTTAAACACCAAGTGAAACCTTCTGAGAGTTACCTGCTTGAAGTTGAGAAACAGGGAACAATGTGCCTGACAACAGAAAGCCAAGCAAATGACCTTCCTTCTAGCCACTGTCCCTCCAGTTCTGTGTATGATGAAGTGCACTGGTTCAACTGCCACTCTAGTTTTTATCTGCCCAGTGAATTCTCAACGTGCTCCACGTGCCACAACTGATCTGCTGGCATTTCACACTGCTAGGGCACGTCCTCATAAATATATTCCACAATGCAGCTCCGTTGTTAATTCCAAAGACCTTAGAAAATGGAGAATAGAAATTCAAAAAAGACAGTAAGACCATTTCCTTAACAGAAAGGTGATCTTCCATTGGTAAGAAGAGGTCAAGAAATAATCAGACATACCTAATACTAACACATCACTCCATCCCCCTAATCATACTATAATAAAAAAGTAAAGGCTTTCCTTCACTTTCTGCTTTTTTGCCTTTTCCATTTGAAGTCTGAAGAAGCAAAGCACTTTGCTCATTACATTGATCAAGAGCAGAAAAAACCAAGGTTTTGCCTCAACATTCAAATCACTGTTAAAAGTCTTTCAAATGACCTGAACTCTTCAAGGAACTGCTCTGAGCTGTGCCCATGAAAGTTTCTGGAACACAAGCACCAAGGAATGATGTGGATCTTCCTTAACTGAAGGAGACTACTGTTTTTTTAAATGACAGTGTGTTCCTTGAAGTGATTTATCCATGTGCTCAAAGTCACTAATCAAATTATTTCAAATTCCTTCTGTAATACAAGTAAGAATTGCAGCTTGGAAAGGTAGTATGAAAGCAATCAACTAATCCCTAGACAAAAACTTGCTCAGGCAGCTAATAAACAATTAAGGATATTTCATAATTCTGACCAAAATAAATACTTGACCTAAAGGAAGTATCTTTCAAATCTATATGAGCAGGTAATTGAAAAAGCTATACAAAGAAAGATGCTTCCATTGCACTATCTGCACTTACCTTCAATTCCTTAAAACTGCTAACAAACACATCTCAAAGTGTCACAGAAAAGATTCAAGAATTCACCTTCATGCAATGATTGCAGGAGAAAAAAGGTTTTAAGAGATCAATAAACCTGGGGCTGCCAATGAAAGTTTTTCATATGCTCTTGCAGTTTTTTTCTAGTAATCAAAATCAGTAAATAGAATGGCTATAAAACACAAAATCTATGTTAAAAATGAAAAAATACTTCTCAGATCCTTCTTAGGATTAAATTATCACTGAGTTCAAAGAAAAATGGCTATTTTTTTTTTTTTTAATAAATAAACTTGGCCTCTTGGCCAGATTACCATTATGTAGATCTTACACACCTCATTTATAATATTGAATGAATCTTATGGATTATTTTTGGCCTAAACCTCAGGTTAATCTACAACAGTCTATAAAAATGAGAGAATAAGCTCTTGCTGGGGAAATACATGTAAAATAATACAACATAGCTGCCTATATTGTAACTGCAAAAAACTTGCAAAAAATACTGCAAAAGTCATTAATTTTGTTGATGCAATTTTCTTGTCTCACATTAGCCAACAATCATGAACAAACCCAGTATCTATCTATTGAGGCAGCCTATCCAGAGCAGTTTGAATTAAAAGTGTTTCATTGTATTTCTAGTTTGATAAATTCACGTGATTGCATAAAAGAAGACATGAGAAGCCAAAAATCTGTGCTTATTATGCCTTTTTTTTCTCTCTTTTTTTTTATCAGTCTCTCTCTTCAAGTTTCAGACAGCTTCCCAAATATTACCACACTGTACCATCAGTGATAAATCATCATACATAAATGATGCATGGTTTTCATTAAATGTAGATATGAAAACTTGCTACTCATGTTTACATACCGAATACTTCCACAAAATACTTTTAAATAAGGAAACAAAGAGAGGAAGTTACAGGCAGCTAATCTAAAAGTAAAAAATCACAGAAAGGTGAAGTAGGACAAAAGGCCATGCTCTGTTAAGTGGTTATACAAATCTATCTTTTCCACAACTTTGTTTTCAGCATCCTGCTCCTGCCCCCTTTTGCAATAAGTAAAGCTTTTTCCATACAAGGAATCCAAACCTAAGTATGAAGTGTGACCTGTTGGGATCCAAAAAGCAGAGAGTTTTCAGAACACTGGGTCTGAGGGCCAAAACTTAGAATTAAATAGAGTTTGATCTAAGGCTCTGCCCTGAGAGAAGCTTCCAAGCTTAGGTGCTAGAAGCAAGAATGTAGACTTGTAGTCACAATAGAGACATGTTAAGCTAGACAGAGAGAACAGAAGTAGCTACAAAGGTAACAAGAAGTCTGTAGAATAGATTTGTGTGACAGAACAAGATTGGTTAGAAAAAGTCATGTTATTGCTAGATAAAATTTCTTATTATTGGTTTAATAATGTAAGTATCCAAGTTGTCAATATTCTACTGGTTAGTAAGTCTTTAAAGGACTAGAGTCCTGTGACTTCTAGCCATGCTTTCAACACCTGTAAAGATGTCATGCTTTTGCTCCATGTAGAAGATAAAAATAAACTGCACTTTGAAGCATCCAGAAGTCCTGTCTCTTGTCTTGTCAAAAGAATTCCCCATGGAATGTTGAGGGTGGTCCAATTAGCCCACATGAACCAGAGGAGCACCAGCGTCCCAGCCCTCACCCAAGCCAGAGCAAAGTCACCAGCTGGGTGCTCAGAAGGCCCAGCAAAACCAGTGATAACAAACTAACAAACTGCACAGCTGCACTGTGCAAATGTGGAATTGCTGCGGCACCCCTCGTGAATTTCCTGGGAAACGTACACAAGAGCTCACCTCCTATTTCCATACTCCCCAGTAAGACCCCTGGAGCTCAGTATTGCTGCCAGAAAGAGCAAAAACCAGAATCACAAAGGCCAGAGAAGAAACTGGGAGGGACTGCTGGAACAAGGATCGCTAGCATTTCTCTTATGATATCCTTTGATTTCTGTGGCTACTCTCAAAGCTCGATTCCAAACCACACTTCAGTCTGACCCTTTTATGTTCACTCTGACTTACTGACGTCTCAACATGATGAAAGAAAAGAAGAGTCAGAAAGGGGAAGCTACAAGGGTCAAAAGCAAATTATCACTCCAAACAATGACAGAGAACTTCCAACTCCACATTACTGTTTTGAAACTTGACAAAATATTTTCGTGGGCATTTTGATCAACTCATTTCCCCTCTCCCCTCACAGTTTTTATACACACCTAATAGGAATAAACAGTAAGATTTAACCTTCAAAACAATGTAAAAATCAGTTACTGACTTCCATTCCTTACTCGTTTCCCCAGAATTGTTTAACAGTTATGTCCAAGAATAATTCTAGTTATCAGTTCCTGACTTCTTGCGGGTTTATACTGCCAATACTAATTTTTAACAATTAGGAACAAGTATGGCAAGGTTAAAAACACCTCCAGTGGTATGAGTGAACAAACACAAACAGAAGGGACCAATGTCTCCAAGGGCTAGTCTTCCCCAGACTGCCTGACCCAAGTTCCAAGTGAAGTTTTACTCAGAAAACAACTGCTGGCAGAACACACAAAAAGCTCTCACTCAACTCCACTGCTGTTTCGCACTTCTGTGCTTACAAACACTCAAGGTCGAGCAGAAGATGATGGTACTTGAAAGCTCCACAGATTTCAGTAGTATCTGGAAGACGCAGAAGGTGAAAAATGCCCTTAAAAAAGCTGCAAATCTTCCTGCCTTCTGTGCTAAGAGCACACTTCCCAAGCACCAAAGTGAGCACAATGCACCGAACACAGAGCTCAGCAGCCAGCACCGGGGGCAGCAATGCAGCTGCCACCAACCACTTATTTGAGAGCTCTCTTCAAAATAACAGGAAATCATGAAAGCATACACCAGTGGAACTAAATAAAATGAAGGGTTTACAGAATGAAGAAAAAAATTCCATTTTCTGCCACGGGCATTTCAGATTAGTCAGTCTAAATCATATAATCTAGTATTTGTTTCTCAGTAATAGCTAATTAAAAAACTCCAAGCTTCTAAGGAAAAAAATACCAGCTTGCAGCATTCAAACTCTTAATAAAGAGAAATACACCAATATCTTATTTAAATACAAAGAAAAACACTCAAAATTATTTTCAAATTTTAGCTAGCCATTAAATTTCTCCAACGACTTCTAAATTAAAATTCTGGACCCTGTATTTTGTATGTAAATACACACAGGGAGAGACAAAGCACTAGATTAAGAATATTTGCATTTTATTTTCACACTGATTTGCCTGCAGAGGCCTGAGCACTGAAAAGGCAAAGCATAGCCTTCACCCTTAATTAAAATCTTGGGTTGAGACTAAAGAGTTAGAAAACAATGAGAAAATAACACATACATACTTTTTAAACTGTAATTTATTTGTTAAAAATACAAATACGTATTTGTATTTTTACAAATTTGTCTACTACAATATATCTGTGGATCTCAGCAAAATAATTTTGTCTAAATTTAGAAAAAAACAATAACATTTTGCACAGGCAACAGAAGTACAAATTAGAACTGTCCTATTTACTATGCTGAAATAGCAGACAACAAGACACCACTCCTCTGCACAGTGCAGTAATCAAGTAAAAATATTTAAATTGAATTTCTTTAAACTGTTTTCCAACTGAAGGAACTTCAGAAAAGGCAGATTGCTACAGAATTTATAATCAAAACATTCAAACCCACCTGGAAACATGCCACTCTTACACCACTGTGAAGCTGTAACTGTGCTGAATAGAAAAGCAAAGTATTCAAATGTAGCTACTTCTCAAATAAATATTGTGGGGAACAGAGGAGGAAATTCATTTCTGGTTAAAACAAAAACCAATTTACCAGAACAGGATCCATTTCCTTAAATAGTAGCAAAGATTATCAAACTTAACTATACAACTAGTTTACAATAAAAGTCAATCCTCTGAATAAGATTCTTGGACAAAGCCTCAACTCCCATTCTTTTTCCTTCCAAAACGAAAAATTAAGTTAAATGCATGGACAAGTGCAACAGATCAGCATTTGCAATTTGCTTTCTACCCCAAAAAAAATCTGGTTGTGTGACTCACGTGCAATAGACATAACCTGATCAGAAAGGTCAGCAATACTTGAACTGAAAGCACAGTTACCTAACTTAGCTCAACACCCTGAAAATCAGAGGTTTCAGCATCACTTAGCACTGACAAGAAGTGTAACCTCAAGACTATCCCATAATTACTAAGCAATTGTCTTCTGGAAATTTGCACCATCACACCTTGCAATACAACATACAGAGGTTTTGGGGATGAAAGAATAAATAAATAAATAAATGCACAGACACACAAAATGTAAGAGACATTCTGAGAGCCGTGTTTCTTCGGCTACAAGAGAAGACAAGGATTGGTCAGGACTGGTTACTCCAAACTGATTCCTTTCATTAAAAGAATTCCTACTACACAAGTTTGATGGCATGTGCTGAGAAAGGACTTCTGTTGTCAGTCACATTCACACCGATTTCACTCCTCACCTGTGTCACTGATACCACAGCAACCAACTTATTTCATTTCTAAGCCCAGGAGTGGCATGGAAACCTTACCAAGCCATTTAGCAAAGAGCCTTCAAGATTCACCCTTAGATTCACTCACTGACTGAAATCCTGTTCTGACAGTTTACTGCTTCTTAAAAACACCTCTCACTTTGCTTTTCTCTGCCCTTTTACCTTTTCTTCTCTAGTTAGAAATCATGGAAGATACCAAGAATTTAAGCAATTGAGCCAGGAAGTTGTCCACCATCATCAGTAATGAGCTTTACTATTTCAGAGTTTGCCAGTAGCCAAATGTAGAATGAAAGATCACACATGAAGATAAACGTGCAGAAAATAATTTTACCATTAACTACCACAGTCAATGTGCACTGCTCTGCATCAAAGTGTAACTCCACTTCAAAATCTTTCTAGGATACCAGAAAACACCTCAGAACTCCCAGCCATGCTAAAAAGGGTATTTCTATTCCAAACAGATACCAAAGCCCTGCTGGGACAGGACAGCCAGACCAGTAACTGACAGCCCCAAGGCTTTACCTTGATAGCTCTGAGCCACCAGAACATCAGCACAAATCACACTCACACCACTTAGGACACTGCTGGATACATCAAGCACATGCAGAAGGTTTAAACTAACAAAGAACTTTGTTTCAGACTGTCCCTCTACACAGATTGTAACTTGAGAATTCATTCTCTTATTTTTCTTGAATAAAAAATGCTTCAATTTCCAAAATTTTCGTTTATCCCAATGATTTCTAAAATGGATTCATGCATCAACAGAAAATAATTAAATTAATTCCAACTGGAAACATTTATCTACACATGGCATCAAGGATTTATCCACCCATGCTGTTAAATATTAACATCTCCTTTTCAATAAAAGGGAAGGGCATACACTGAAGCTGTCAATTTCTACGTGGAGTTAGTTATTTTAGTGAAGGGGGGAAGAAAATGAATTAAAAAAAAAAAAAGAGATGGGGATCATTTTTCTCATTGCTTTGTCTCCTTGGTACAAGTTGCACCCTACATCTCAGGCAGGACTTAACCCCTTCTACAGGAGCCTGATAATGCTTGCTGCTTTTTTAGGGGGAAGTGACATCTTCCATTCAACCACAGCAAGCTGAGGTTAGAATCATTCATTAACCAACACTTCAGCTAGTTTCGAAGTTTCACATATTTACAGACACAGAAGTTTTGATCTCTGCTTCGCAAGCACCCAGCAGGCAGATGCTGGAGAAGCTACCCAAGAGCAGCCCAGAGATACAGGCTTTAGGATGGAAAAATCACCACTGGCAGAAGAAGGAAAGGTAAGGAAGAAGTGTTCTCTGTGCTCAGTGGAACAAGTCACCTGATAACAAAGCACATGGAAAAGGATGACATACATGCACCTTTTCTGCCCCAGTTTTCACTGGCCAGGTCCACTCAGAAGCCTCCCAGACCCCTGAGCCCAGTAGCAGTCTGCTGGAGTAAGAAGCTCCCTCCAAAAGAGAAAGATGAAGTTTGGAAACACTTCAGGAAATTGGAAACATACAATCTTTGTAACCAGATGGGCTATATCTAAGAATCCTGAGGGAGCTAGCCAGTGTAGCTGAGATGCCACACTCTAGTACTTTTTTAAAGGCCACGAGACTGTGAGAGGCTCCTTCTGACTGGAAAAAAGGCAAATATCACAACCAATTCCAAGAGCAAGGAGGAGGATCCAGGCAACTACAGATCACCCAGCCTAACCTAAGTGCACGAGAGGATTACAGAGCACATCCTCCAGGAAGGCATCCCTCTGCTCAAGAAGCACATGAAGACGACAGGGAATAGCTAGCATGGATTTACCCAGGACAACTGATGCCTGATGAACACAAGAGCTTACAGCAAGGGGATGCTGGCTTAGCAGATGATGGCAGAGCACTGAACACAAAAGGCCATTCACAACAGCCTCCCACAGTGTCCCCACAGCCAGACTGGTGAGATAGGCATGGATAAGTGAGCAGTGAGATGTTTGGGAACTTGCCTGGACTGCTGAGCTGAAAGAACAGCCACCAGCTGTACCAAGCTCCATGCAAGCAGTCGCAGTCACATTCCCTGGATCACTGCTGAACCCAGCAGCACCAGCTGATGTCTTTGTTAATCAATCTGCATGATGGGACAGGCTGCATCCTCAGGAAGTTTCCAGTGACACCACGGTCGGAGGAGTGGTCAGCTCCTACTCAGAGGGAGCTGGGCAGGCTGGAGAAAGGCATCAGCAAGACCTTGTGAAGTTCAGTGAAGGCAAGTGCTGGGTCCTGTATCAGTGGCACAAGAAGCTCCTGTGACAAGAACCAGATAAAGAGTCCCTTTTTCAGAGAAGTACTTGAGGATCCCAGCAGACAGAATTTTGAGAACAAGTCCCCAGTACAGGCTCACAGCAAAGGCAGCTGAGCACAGCGTGGGCAGTGTGCAGGAGTGCAGGCAGCAGGTGCAGGGAGGGCTCATCCCCTCTGCTCAGCACCTGAGAGCGGGCTTGCAGTGCAGCCAGGCCTGGGCTCACACAGACACTCTGGAGCAAGTCCAGTGGCCACGCTGGCCAGATGGCAGGAGCACGTGCTGGACAGTGAGAGGCTGAGGGAACTGAGTTGGCACAATCTGGTCAAGCAAAGACTCTAAAGAATCCTTATTACTGTCAGCTCTCTAATGAAAGGGTTCAGACGAGAGAACTGGACTCCTCTGGGTGATGGACACTGAAATGTTCGAGTCAACACACATAAGCTGGAAAGTAAATTTCAACAAGCTTAAAGGGAGGGAGGAAAGAAAAAAATCACTGAGTGCAGTCAAATGTGGAAATAGATTACCTAGAAAGGTGTTAAAGGCTGGAACAATCTTATCTAAATTATTCTTGCTTTAATATATGCAGGGAGCTGGATTAAATGACCTCCAGAAGCTCCTTTCAACATAAACGACTCTGTTTTATGAATTTACTTTTTGACCTGCTAATAATTCTATGTAAGAAACTTTCCTTCAGCAGGTTTTGCATCAGGTTTATCACTTTTAATCATGTATGTCAAAGTTCCAGTTCTCCTGTACATACACTAAGCCTACATCCAGTGTTGTGGACAGAAATGTACGTGTCTCTTATCTTCTCGTCCTTAGAACTTCTTCCCTTTGTACTGCTGTGCTTTCCCCACAACCAGGGGACATGTTTTCAGCATCAGAAAAATTTTGCATTTTTAAGCTTACTTTATCTAAAAAACCCATACCTGCTTTGCTATCCTGACTCATGATACAGGGATGATGAGCGTACAAAAGCAGAGGGCTGTGACCCATCTAATTTTGTGGCAAAAGCTACTGTTTTCCTCTGTTCACTTAAAAACATTAGAAAGACAGTTCTCCCTGCTACTCTTTCCAAAGAGAAAGAAATATTCCATGAAAGACACAATCTAACTGATGTTTTCAACAAGGGTCTCACCTTTCCGAGCCATCTCTTTTACTAAGCAGATTTTGGAATCCCATTTATGTATTTATGTTCTGTTTACAAACACTCACACCCAACAAACTAGTCTATCAGCTTCACCAAGTCCCCTCTGGGAACACCCCTGACAGGAAATTTAAATAAACACCTTAAAAGCCACAGAGGTTTTCTAATAATCTACATATTGTCTTCTTTTTCTCTTTGAAGTTAAGAATATGGGAAAAAGGTGAAAGAAATTGGGTTTTTTGTTTATGGACTGGGACTCTGTCAAAGGAGGAAGAATCCCTTTAGCAATGCAGGTTACAATAATGGCTCCTCCAACAGCTGCACTAGGGTAATAGAGTAAGACTGAGATTGGAACGAACTGCCAAAGGTACGAATGTCAAAAAACACATCTTACCAAAATATACTTGAAAACAACTTAACCTTCATTAAAAGGACACATCCAGGACGCTCAATGTTAATGCCTGAAAGGTGCATTTTAGTTCTCACTTAATAGGTCAAGATTAAAATTCATGGGGAGAAGCTGAGAATTATTACAGGAATGATTAGTGTAGCTGGTGGCCCAAAGAGAAAACAAACTTTCCATGGTGTATTTCCACACACTTCTGCATCCTTTTTGTTAAAAGTGCTTTTTTTTCTTTTTTATACCAAGATTAAGAGTGCCAATAAAACCTATCAGTCCATTGGGTGCATAAAATGAGTATAATCCCATGACAAATTAATCTAGACTAGAAATCAGAAAGTGTGTAATTACTAAGGTCAGTCAAGTTTGAAATAGCCTTCCTATTACAGCAGAGGTAATAGCACCATACAACTAATTATTTTTAAATTAGAGCTGAATAAATTTACAAAAACAATGCCAAGATCACTCCCGGAAATTAAGAACTCACCAAAAAGTTCAGTGTGAAACAGATGAACAAAGGAGAGAGAAGAAAACCACAGCAACTTCTGTGGGCCCATGGAAGAACAGAGACACAGAGACGGCTCTTGAGTCTATTAAATGTTGTCAGAAATAAATAAAAAAATTACACCATGGCTTCATAATCAATCTAGGACAGTACTGGCAGAACAAGAAAGAGCCACCACCCTTACTGTCATTACTGCCTTCACCACAAGTGGCTTAAGTCAATCAAACCCACAAGGTAGCTTCTTCTAGCAGCACTGGCCTCTGCCATTAACTCCCTGCCCGTGAAGCCAGGTCCCAGCTAAGCACCAGCACAACACCTGAGACTGCTCCACTCTCCCCTGCCAGCACTCGACCCCCTCCTCGGGACTGAGCCAGTGTCCACATGACAACGTGACCAGTCAGCTGGGCCAGGAAGTTGTTGTAACCAGAGTACCTCAGGGAACAAAGAAAAAGAAGAACTGGAAGTACATCTTCTTAACCAGGTTAGGTCTTTTCACTCACTTCTCGGCTGGGGAAGTCCCAGAGACTTCCCAGAGAGAGTCCCAGAGAGAAGGGAAAGAGCAGCCACAACCCAGACTGTCTTGAAATGCTAGGGAAGTACACCAGGAACACAAGACAGCCACATTACAAACTTGATCTTTTTGCAATCTCCTTACTAACATCACCAGATCTTACTCTGTGAATCACTTTTTGAAGGACTGAATGCTATTTTTAAGCAAGCAATAAATTTCACTGTAACCATTTTAAAGAAAACCCCGCAGAGCAATTTTTACTGTTCTCATATGTACAGCCAAGCTGTTCACAGCCCCAGAGTCCTTCTGGAAAAAAAGCAGTTATTTTAAAAATCAAATAAATAAAACAAAACAAACCCAGCATGACTTCCCACCTCTGCTTAAAACAGAAGGAAGCAGTGGAAGGCTCTGTCACTCACTGAGTTCTGGGGTTCATCAGCTGATGCTGCTCCCCTCTGGACGCTCACTTGGCAGCATTCTTACAACACTGGAGTCAATTTGTGCTTACTGTAATTGTATCTGTAGTCTTTTCGAGTTTAAACTACAAGGTAAGTTATTAATCATTTAATTATTACCATCTAACCTAAATAAACAGTCAGCTACAATCCTACTTAAAACCTAGGCAGAGGCATAATTTGCAGAATCGACCTTGTATGCCCAGTAAACCTTCATACAATCTGGAGCCAGGCTGGTCTGACAGGCAGTCAGGATTTTTTTAGCCTATATCACAGAGGTATGGTTAAATAAAGCCACAGTACCTTTTCTGCCTTTAAAGGAATAACAAAATGTTGCCTGCACCACCAACAAGACACCTCTCTGGAAACTGAAAGCACACCTGCCCTTCTGAAAGTTTTAGCTGAAAAACAACGTGAGAGAGACAAGCAATGCTGACCTAAGCAAGTTATTTAACTGTCGCTAGATTTCTCTCTGTTTTAAAGAGGAGCTGACATTTTCAATCTTTTTCCCCCTCTTAGGCACGCACTGGATGGATACACACACGCACACAGCTGTGAAATGTGGTAGGATGTGACTTATTCACAGCACTATCAAACCAAGCAGTCTTAGCAACCCAGCTCTGAGAGTGACAGCAGGAGCAAAGTACACGCGACACCGCAGGAACTTCTACACCAGGAGAGTCACCAAGTCAATTCCTCTGAGTGAAACTGACCTACCTTCAGAGGGTATCAGCAGGTTTTCAAGTACTTTTATCTAAAGCGAAGAATTTTGTACCAGCTCACGAGTCGGGAGAGAGTGGAAGAGGACTTAAAAAATAAAACAAACCAGTAAGAAAGAAAAAGAAAAAAAAACAAAAAGGAAAAGAAAACCACCCAAAGCGAAACATAACGTAGATGAAACTGACGCATGCAGACGGCACAGATTTAGGACAGTACTTTGCTAGTCTGGACTCCTGGGAAGTGACTTCACTTTTCCCGCGGAGGAGGCAGGGAATGAGCGCTTCCACAGCGCTCTCTCTTTCCTGACCACGAAAACAACTTTATTTTTTAAATCCTGCACTGTGCTCCAGCTCCTCTCCTCCCGGAGCGCCACTGCTCAGGGAACTCCACGCAGGCAGACCAACACCGAACAACGCGAACCAGCGGAACCATCAGCCCGCGCCCCCGCCGCCCCGAGGGCCCGCGGCCAGCGGAGGAGCCACCTCAGGTCACCGGGCACTACCGCCCGTCACACAGGCTGGGCCGGCGGCTCCCTCTCCTCCCGCGCCCGTTCTCCTCGCGGAGCGGCGGAGACCTCCCCGCCTGCGCCCCCCACGCCACCCCTCCGCTCCGCTCGCCCCGGCGAGGCAGGCCCGGGGCAGCGTCCCGCTCTCTCACCGCTGCGGTACAGCCGGGCCGTCCTCCCCGCGCTGCCGCTGCCTCCAGCCCGGCGGGGCCGCGCAGCCGCCTCAGGGCCGGGACAGCGTCGCCCACATTCCGGCGGCGAGAGGGCGGGCGGGTGCGCGCGCACGGCTGACACGGAGTGAGGGCGGGAGCGAGAGGGAGGCAGCGAGAGGGAGGCAGCGAGAGGGAGGCGGCAGCGAGAGCCCCGCCGGGAGCCCGGGCCGGCTGAGCGCGCCCCGGGGACTGCGAGGGCGAGCGGCCCCGCGGCCGGCCCGGCCCCGCTTCCTGCCCGTGTTGAAGTCCTGTGCGGCTCCATGGGACTGTCCCCTCTGGAACACGGAATCATGGAATGGTTGAGGTTGGAAGGGACCTTAAAGCCCATCTCATTCCACCCTCCTGCCATGGGACACCTTCCACTGGACCAGGTTCCTTCAAGCCCTGTCCAACCTGGCCCTGGACACTTCCAGCCACA
>VXBQ01006744.1:21767-34158 GCA_013400175.1 Phainopepla nitens | reverse complement strand
CCCTGTGCCAGGGCCTGCCCACCCTTACAGGGAACAATTTATTCCTAATACCTAATCTAACCCTGCTCTCTAGTGGTAAGCAATTCTGTCCTGCAACTACATGCTCTTGCAAATAAATTCTCCCTGTAAGCTCCCGTCAGGTACTGAAAAGCCACAATTAGGTCACCCCAAAGCTTCTCTTTTCCAGGCTGAACAATCCCAACTCTCCCAGCCTTTCCTCCCAGCAGAGCTGCCCCATCTCTCTGATCATCCTGGTGCCTCCTCTGGACTCTCCAGCAGGTTCATGTCCCTCCTGTGCTGGGACCCCAGAGCTGGAGAGAGGTGAGGTCTCACCTGAGCAGAGGGGCAGAATCCTCCCCTGTGCTGCTGCCCACACTAATTTTGATATGTGCTTCTCTCCCACCTGTCAGAAAGCATCCAGCAGGCACTGAAATGAGTCAAAATCCTCGCCCACAACTGAAGGACAGTAGAAGCAACCTATAAATCACGGCTCTCTTTAGAAAAACAAATTAAGTTTGCCTTCAGATTTTGTACCCTAATCTTGCCAAGTGGTAGATTGTGTTAGGTTATAGACAATGGTTTGGTGTGGTTAAACAAATATTTTAAAAGTAAATATCTATGCTTAACTAAATATCACCATTGTTTATGTTTAAATAAAGTATGTTTAAATTACGACACCTTGTCTTGTTGGGTTGTGTGCGAAACAAATTGCATTTAAATTAACCACAGCATCTATACAGCTTGTCTGTGGTCTCAACATTTCAGATGTGGCTCAGCAAAATCTTAAGGAATGTCAGATCACAGCCTTTAATAAAACAGCTTTAGCATAAAAGCCAGTGGGCTGTGTCCTGTTGCCCCTGGGACAGCCAGACTGCCCATGTGGGCATTGATTTGATTTTAGGCTGTTTGCTTGTCACTGGGGTCGAGAGGTTTGTTTGTTACATGGTCTTTGGTCTTTTTTGAGCTGAACTGACGTAAAAAACCTGTCTCAAAGCTGGCAAGGCAAGCAGGCAAAGGAGAGTAATTCACAGAGAGAGAAAAAGAAAAAAAAGAAAAAAGCAGGACTCTCTGGGCAGCTCCCCATTTAGGAATTGGAACTATTTGTCTATAAATGGTGTAAATTACATTACCTTCAGATTACTTTTATCACACCATGGGTTCAAATAAACCACAAAAGCATGGGGAAAGCAGAATAATTCGAGATTTGAGGAGAGGAAGAAAATTGTTTTACAGAATATTACAATAAAGAAATAATAGGAAGAAAGTATCCCTGGCACTGTAGCCAGGCACTGCACACTGGTGTATGAATGTGGGTAATAATCAGGAGGAACTGAAAGTCATTATAGTCATAACCAGAATTATGGTTATTGGAAGTGGAGAGTTTTTTCAGGAAGCCTAGGAAGGAAAAAAAAGAGACATAAGGTACAGAATGAGTGACAATATTTGGATAATGGCAAAAAGGAAAAGAACAGCTGTAACCAGATGATTTACAGGGGAAGAGAATAGTCCAAATCCAAAACACAGTCCACACCAGCCATTATGAAGAGAATTAATTCCACCATCCAAACCCACCAACATACAAACAAATGATCAAGCTAAACTACAGAAAGAAACAATCTAAGATGTTTACAAAAATCATCTGCAATTTTAGACAATCCATTTAGAAAAATGGTTAAGTAATCTGAAGGCTATTAGCAATTCCCTTCAAGAACTCAGAAAAGATGCTGAGGTTCCATGAGATCAGCAAAAAGCAAACAGCACCTACCCTAAAGCAGAAAATGATGAGAATCAGAGGCCAACCAGCTTTATTTTGTATCAGACAAATTACTGGAAGTAATTATTAAGGAAATTATTTGTAAAGCCTTGGCTGATAAGCTTGATAACAATCAACAATAACATCTCAAAACCAAATTATGGAATCTTGACTGCAGCAAGGCTTTTGGCATTATACCAGCTAATCCTCTCCTAAGCAGGATCAAGTAGCATTGGCTACACAAAACTTGCTTGAAATGCTCAGAAAATGGCACTCAAAGGTATTATCAAGTTAAGCTTGCAGTTAGTCTTCCAGATGTTTACATCCTGAGTCCCGAGCTGCTTCTGTGAGGGAAGAGGATAGGGAATATTTTTATCATATTTGTGAAGGATATCCTGTCCAGGTGAGTGCTGTAATAATTTTGAAAGATCTAATTGGAATTGAACAAATCATGATGAGTTGGAACAGAGATCTGAACTAAAAAGGATGTAATTCAATGAGGTGACAAAATATTACATACATACTGGCTGCAAAAAAGTGAGCTGGAGACAGAGGCAAAGCAGTTGCTTTATAGAAAATCTTGGTTTGTGCTAGTTCACAAATAGCAAATGAGGCAACAATGATTTGTGACCTACCCCTTACCACAGGCATTACAAGCATCCCAAAATGTCTTTAGACATCTCAACCCTCAGAGACCCCTCGGGAGGTTGCTGGGTGCAGTGTGGCTGGGAGGTGTGGGACAAGTGGCAGAGGCAGCACAGGAGGGGGTCAGGAAGGGTGGGAGGGCAGCGTGGGGGTGGGTGTGAGGTGCATGAGGGCTTGTGGGGTTTTTCACTGTGTTTGTGGGGCTGCAGTGTGTTGGCTGAGAGGAATCCCTCCCAGCCTCCTGCCCCAGGGGTTTCCCCAGGGACCAGCCCTGCCCCTGCTCATGACACTAGACACGGTCACCTGCACATGTAAGGACTTGGGGGGTGCGTTACATGCCAGGTATGTGTCAGGGACAGGAACAGGTGTGGGGCTGGCCTTGATGTGGGGACAGAAGGGGTGATGGGACTGTGCACGGTGTCCCTGTGGCCTTTCCTCCAACTGCTGAGAGTGCAGGAGCTCTGAGCCACCTGCTCATGGAACCAAGGGACTACTGGGACACTCTGGAACCAAGGACACCATTGTTAACACTTTGGGGACCTATGGAACCAAAGGGCAATTGTGACCCTGAGGGACATCGTCGAAACAAGGAGACGTGTGAAACTGCTGAACCTCATGGAACCAGGGGTCCATTCTGCCATTTCGGAACCAAGGAGACCATTGTAACGCTAGGAAACAACGTGGGCTGCAACGTGGTGGGGAGAAAAACAATGGTGCTGATTCCTGTCTCAGGGAAGGGAAAAAAACACACAGGGTTCACACAGCAGCTTGAGCAAAACAGAGGAGAACCTGGTGGATCTCTGGCATGGGTCCCCTCTTCACAGCAGACCAAGCTGGAGGATTTGGCATCCTTTCTCGTTTGTTCGGCTTTTCCAAGGTCTGGGGCCGGGATGGAGCAGCCCCCTGCCTTCCCACTGGTTCCTGGCCAATTCATCTCTCATCAATTGTCCTCTCTGATCTCAAACCAAAACCAAATCATCCAACTGAAGGAAAAAAAACACCAAAGGATTGCTACGGCAGTCTCCAAGGCCAGGGAAAAAACCCAATTTCTTGCCTAAGCTAACAAAGCCCAAACTAGTTAAGCCAAAAAAGGAACCCAGTCCGCACGGCACGATGGACGTGTGGGTAGTGAGCTCCTCCACCTTCCAGGGTCTCCCTGATAACAATGGGAAGAAATTCACTGAGAAACCTAGCCCTTCTTGCCTTGCCTTGTTTTGACCTGCCCTGGGTGTAAGGCAAAGAAGAGGCAAGAGAAGGACAGGGAGGGGCAATGCCACGGAGGGACAAGGTAAGGTAGGGTAAGGCAAGGAAAAGCCAAACAAGGGAGGGGCAAAACAAGGCAAGGGCAGGCAGGAGAGGGGAAAGGCAAGAGCCTGTTAAGGCAAGGCAAAGAAAGTAAAGGGCAGGGATTGGCAAGGCAAGGGATAGGCAAAGGAAGGAAAGCAAAGGCAGGGGATGGAGGGAAGGAAAAGACAATGGAGGAGGCAAGGAAGGCAAGGCAGTAGAGGGGAAAGAAGAGGCAAGGGAGAGGCAAAGCAAGGCAGGGCAAGGGATGGGCAATGAAAGGAAAATGACAGCAAGGCAAGGGAGAGGTAAGCAAGAAAGGGCAGTAGACTAATAGGCAAGGCAAGGAAGGGAAAGGCAAAGAAGGGGCAAGGCAAGGAAAGACAAGGGAAGGGTGGAGCATGGGATGGGCAAAGAGGAAAGTGAAGGGAAGGGAAGGGAGGGGCAAGGGTAGGCAATGCAAGGAGGAGCATAGGGGGCAAGGATAGGCAAGGCGAGGAGGGGCAAATTAAGGGAGGAGTAGGGAGGGCAGAGCAAGGGCAGGGTGTACACAGGATTGCAGGGGAGTAAAAGACAAGGTGAGGCAAGGGAAGGGTCAGCTAGCCAAGGACAAGGAAGGGCAAAGGAAGGGATGGGCAAAGGAAGGAAAGCAAATGCAAAGCAAGAGATGGGCAAGGAAAAGCAAGGCAACACAAAGGAGAGGCAAAGTGAGAAAACACAAGGGAGGCCAGGCAAGGGAGGGGGAAGATGGAGGCAAGGAAAGGCAAGGAGTGGTAAGTCAGAGGGGCAAGGTAAAGAAAGGCAAGGGAATAGCATAGGAGAGGCAAGTCAATACAAAAGGGAAAAGGGAGGGGAGACGGGCAAGGGAGGAGAAAAGCATGGCAAAGAAAGTAAGGGGTGACAGAGGGGCAAAGCAAAGGAGGGATAGAGAAGGAAAGGCAAGAGAAGGATAGGTAAGGCAAGGCAAGGGAGGGGCAGGCAAAGCACGGCCATGGAAGAAAGTGGTAGGCAAAGGTAGGCAACACAAGGTAGAAGTAGGAGAGGCAAGGCAAAGAATGGGAAGGGTAGGCAAGTCAAAGCTTGTTGAACCAAGACAACATAAAATGCGTATCTTTTTCAGGCTGGCCATCTCCAATCAGAGGTCTCTGTGAAGAGGTGCTCAGGCACAGGGGCCTTGATGCAAGGGTGCTTAGTTAGGGGTACTTCTCATCTATGGCTTGGAGAGTTTTCAGACCAAACCAGCTCACAGAGGTAAAACTGCAACAAAATCCTGTAAACTCTGCTAATAAACATGCTTTAAAGTGCCCTTGCACAGAGGATTCATGTGCACAAACACATGTGAATGGTACCAGCTTATACTGTAAGCCAAACCAGGTGGTTATGTAAATTGTAAAGATGAGTAGAGTAGTAGTCTTAAGACTGCATGTGAGGAAACAAGAGTGGTAACATGGCAAAACAAACAAAAATGCAGAAAGTATCTTCTTTCAATGCAACAGATTAGTGAGATAAAAGAAAAATATCAGTGACATTCATACAAACTTGTCAATTTACACCAACAAAGCTCAGCAAAATTTTGACTGATCTTAGACGTAGAGTCGCTTTATCTTCCGGACAGATTCTTCCCACCAGTCATTCCAGCGCTGAATTGCCAGCAGCTGAGCTGCACTTTCTTCCTTGATCTGGGCAAACATCTGTTCAACTTTACTTTTGTATTTCTGTAAAAAAAACCCCCAACAATTAAGGACAATATTAGTAGTGACAAAACAGAATTTTGTTTGCCTAAATCCAGGTGTTGATCCATTGTGTCAGAAGACTGCACAGAGGGCACTTATTTTCTGCCTTTGACAATAGAACTATATGAATAATTAACTATTAGCTGTGCTCCTTCTGTGTTCCTTTAAAAGACTTCTGAAATTAAATTATCAGCAATATTTAAATTCTGCTAAAATGTAATATCTTCATCTCACTTGCATTAGTTCCTAAGAGTAGGGAGTTGCCTTATCTCAAGACTCAAGTATGCATCTCCAAATGGGATGCACTTGGGCTCTTGCTGGAGCTTCTTAACTCAGAAGTATGAACTGAACTATTACAAAACTGCTAGAAAGTTATTTTCTCTAAACAGAAACTTGTAGATTACCATAAAAATCCCAAGGCACTTTAACATGCTCAAAGAGTCCATGCTCCGAAACATAAAGTACTGTGTTTTTAATGCAACACACGTGCAGGAAAATACTCCTGTAGCATGCGTGCATTCTATATCCAATCCTTTCATCCAGCCATTTATATTGAACAATTGTATCCAAACAACCACATTCCCTTCAAATCTGTACTGGAATCAGGTTCTTGGGCACCAGAAGTAGCTACATAAAACATATATGCAAATTGCTACGTTTTGATGGCATTTGCCCTAACTGACAATATATCTTACATTCTCCTGTTAAAATCAGATATTTTTAAAAAGTTAATTTAGTTCAGTGGGAGTACAATTACTTCCAGGTCAGATGCATAAACACATCTTCAAGTGATTTAGCATAAAAATATTCTCCTAACTGCTGAGCACTGCTGTTTTGAAAACAATTGTCTGTGCCAGTCACAGGCTCAGAGTTATCTGCAGTCTTTTAACAGACTCAGTGAAGAATGAGTGATCATCTGTGATAGTTGGGGATCTAAGATAGGTATGATGTATTTTATGGGAAAATCAGCTTTTGTGATCTACGGCTGGCGCTACAGGCTTCAGAAAGACAGGTGAGTGAAAACAAGCAGGACTGGAATGGCACTGGGGCACAGCTGCTTTAGGAACTGTGATGCTGCCAAATGCAGAGTCCTGTTTCTGACACCATCCATGCTTCTCTGCTGAAACAATTCCCCTTTGTCATGGCTCTGAATGAGGAGACTACCCGAGAAACCAACTCTGGCTGCTTCTGACAGCATCACAAGAAATGGACATGAGAAAGGATTTTTACACACGCCCGCAAACATTGTGTATGTTGAAAACTTACACACACAGCTAAGATTCTACAATTATCTTCTTGAAAAACCAAATCCACAAGAGCAGCAGCCCACTCAGGAGTCCTTCTTCTCAGACTCACGTTATATGCAGCTTGTCTTGCGTCCACCACTGCCAGATGGCCCAGGGTAGTCTTAGCCGTTGAAACTGACGCAGTTCCTCTGCAAAGAGTATAGTCTGGAGAGTCAGGAAGAGTAGTCTTGGGTATTCCTGGCCAAGACCTATAAAAATCCAAACCAACCAAAAAACACATGAGAAAACAAGTTAGAAAAGAGAACAGATCATACTAATTCACGTTACTTGTACTAAGGTGCCAAAGATCAATGTTATTTTTTTTTTCCACAAAAGGTTTACCCTAAAAATATCTTTGTTTAGTACAACCACCTTTTCTTTTAAAGCATCAGAATCTCTCCACAGTATAGAATTCATTTCTTCTGAATGACAATACACAGATTATTCACAGATCTGAATGTAATGAATTGATAACTAGTGACAGGCAAGTGGCATAGCAATAGAAGTGGAATGGTATTGTTTTACAATCCTATGTGTAATTCACTTTTATTTGGATCCATTGCAATTCTTTCTTTAAAATCATTACCCACTCAAACTACACCATTACTAGTTCAATGACATTACTAATGATGAGCAGCAGCTTCAACAAGTGCAGCAAAAAACTTTGAGGAGAGGGCCTGCTAGCAGTTCAGAGCAGAGGAATTAGACAGAACAGTGTTCTCCAGATACTACCTCCTTCCTCGTTTGACTAACTGCTGAACTTTGGAGCTTCCTAGAGGAAGTCCAGCTTGTTTAGGTGGTGTTAAAGTCGGCCTCTTCTCTGCAGGTATTTCAGTTCCTGCCAGGTAACAGAAGAAATGCTCAGCAGAAACAAAACAATGTCAGGAACACAATTGTTTTGTGCAGCTCAATGCTCTTCACACTCAAGAAATAACTTTGTGTGTTTGCTTATGCAAATCTTTTAATTTAAAATACTATAGCACATCAAATTCTCCTCTTCCTAGGCACAAACTGCTGCAATCTTTGTCAAGGGAGAGGAGGCCTGAACAAGCAATCTCTTCTTTTCTTACCTGCTTCTTTTATATCATCAACAGTGATGGTTTCATCTAGTTCCAAAAGGAGCTTTTCAGTGAGGGCAGCCAGTGCAGAAAAAAAGCTCTGAGCACACTCAGCAGCACAATCCTGTTGCAACATTGGAGACAAGTGAGAGGAATTCCTCTGATAATTTGACCTCCTCTCTTTTCAACTTGGCTCTGAACGACTACACAAATATCAAACCCTGGCATTCTGCAGCAGCTGCAGATCGCAGATATGAGGCTCAAAGTCGCACATAAACTTTTGTATTTCTGTATCTGCAGTATTCTTAACATTGTCTGATCATCTAAAGTTCAAAAAACTGTACAGTTTTGTGTATAGGTACCTGGTAGTTACACATTTGGGTTAAATGTGATAAAACCAGCTTCTAGCCAAAGAGAAGATAATTTTGGAATTCAGGTACTTTGGGTGGAAGTGCTTAGCCCAGGTGTTATTCTCAAACAGAGTATTTGTGTTTCTGTGTCTGTATGCAGAGCTAGGAGTAGAAGGAGATACTACTTTGGAATGAAAAATAGCAGTACTCTGCAGACACTGTAGAATTTGAAGTGGCCTGAGAGAACTAAACAATAGGCTTTAATGCTGGGGAACCAACCTTCAATTAACCCAGGGGGCAAAGGGGGAAAAGTATTTTGATTCCTGAATCTCTCCTGTAAATTCAGCTTGTTTCAGTTCTTAATCTTGTGTAGAAAAGTGTCAATAATTTTCACCAATGAAATGCACAGAGAACAAGAAACCCTTCCAGGCATCTGTTGTCTGGAAGTAAAAGAACTAACCAGAGGATGTCACCACCACAACCAATTCTCCTACCGACCATTAAGCTCATAGCCAGAGTAGGTTCTATGAATGATACAAAATATCAGTAAGTTCCACAATGTAAGCAGCTGTATGTGTGTGCAGATATATTTATGTGTATATAATGATCTAATGCTGACAGTACATCACTTAAAGTTTAGCAAAATATGAACAGGATTGCTTAAAACTGAAAAAAATTTCAAGTTTCCTTTGGATGGGGAGGAAATATGTATCCAAAACACACCCTTCTTTCCAAATGCAACATTTAAGTTCACATTAACTAAGGGCTTTACAATTACCTGCAGCATCTTTGTGTTGAGGTGAACACCATCAGTTTGATCTTTTTGCCTTTTTATTTCCTCTTGGCACAAAGCCTCCAGCTGAGGGGAGTTATCTGGGTGTCCTAGGGAGTAATGTAATTTTCTCCGGTGCATAGTCTTTGGGCAAATATGTAAGGAGGAAATGCCTTCAGTAAAGAATGTACTGTGACTCATCAAAAGTAAAAAGTAAACCACTTTATTTTCTATAAAGATATTGAGAAAGACAAGGAAAATGGAGCTACTTCTTGGCTGTCTGGCTATAAGCTTTGCAGTGCCATTTGCAGCAAATTGTCTCTCTGCTGGCCTGTGGTCTCACTTTGGGATTAATTTTCAACAAAAAATCATTTCTTCTATCACATGGTAAGTAAGATATTTTTTGTATCTCTATGTCTGTAATTTTTACCTAATTTTTAATACTCAGACACAATCTCAAGACATTGCAGCATTTTCTGTGTGATCTCTGTTGTGATTCTGTCCTCAGTTCTGATATTACTTGATAAAATATGCCTCTTTTATAATGATGGCAAATAACAGTATTTCATTATCCCTACATCATGGTTCTTACAAAGGAGTGCAGCCATAAGTAGGAGCTGTCTGGCCATACCACAAGGTCACAGCCCTCACAGAGTTAACAATCCAAGTGTAAGATGACAGGCAGAGCTAAGAAGATGACAAAGAGGCAGCCCAGTGCTGGAAGCTGGGAGAGAAGGACAGAGTTCCACAGAGCTTTCAGGAGAACTAAGCAGACTGACTGCAAACACAGAAACCACATCTCTGGCCAGCTCAGCAGACAGATGAAGCAAACAGTGAGAATGAGAAAAATAAAATGTTACCAATCTGATGCACTTAGCCTTGGTTGCACTAAAAAGCAATGTAATATGTCCCTGATACATACCTTGACATCCTCCCACTCTTTCAGCTGTCTGCTGAAGAGATGCTGAATATGACCAGTAAAAGAGCTGAGTTTCTGCTCATGTTCTTTTAAAAGACTTTCCACGACCAGTTGGGAAACAGAAGAGAGCTCCTCCTCAAACCACTTCAGCTGATCCCGAAATTCTTTTTGGAAAAGACAGGGTGTGTGACACAAACAGCCTGGAATTTTCTCTGACAGAGACTGTGTCCCTAACATTCCTTTTTCTAGGTGCAATGCTTTGAGAAACATACACTTGCTCAAAGATGTGACTTTGTACAGGTCTTTTAACTTAGTCAAGTGCCCTTCTGCTACACTTTTTGTAGCTGATGACACATAAAAAAGAATATTGGCTCAATTTCCAGTAGTCAAATGGAATTTTCCACTGAGTGTGATGGATTACAACTACTATGTAATTCTTGGTCACTGCAATTTTCAGCTTACATACTGAAAAATTACATACACAAGAAAATGCAAGTCTTAGCTGAATGAATTTACCTCTAAGACAGAAATTGTAGTAATCATCTGTCTGCATTTGGTATGACAGTAGTTTCAGTCTGAGCGTTTCTGCCCAATGTTCAAATGTGCTGGGCAGATCTTCAAGCATTCCCATCTGAAGATTCTTCTTGTCTCCATAGAACTCCTGCAGAAGGGAAAGATAAACCAGAAAAAATGTTGATAACACATTTGAACATGTCACTTCTAGGTATATAACAGTAGGATAAGAAAGGAAAATTTTTGGACAGTCTGCCAAATATTGAAAGAATCAAATTATTTCTCTGACACAGGAATACAGAAAGCAGAATTGACTAAAAAACATGACATTTCCTTACCTCACCAAGGCTGAGCAAGGTGTTGTTACCCTTCCAGAGAATATTCATAATAATTCCCTTAAAAGTACTGAAAACCAAAAAAAAAAAAAAAAATTTAAAAATATGACGATGCTGGTAAATAATCATACTGGTAATATTCACTGTTTTTCAAGTATTTTGTTCAGGATAATTTCAGTACATTTTTCAGAGCATGCACAAACTAATTCAGAATTTCTAAGAGCCCCCACATTAGCACAGATTCTCTTCAGATGCAGCCAGGACAAGGAGCCATTGTAATTGTTCACTGGAGAGCACTGCCACATCGATGTCACAACAAAGCAATCTTAGCCAAATTGCTGTGCCCAAAGTGCTTACCATGCATTTTAGATAAAGCAAATACTTGAAGGTGGGTCTAGCTGTTTACTGGAATTATTTGAAACAAAATACAGAATAAAATTCCCAGATGCTTAAACATCTTAAGCATTAATTTGAATAGTTTTGTACAAAATATCTCAATCTATAGAGTACAGCTGCACATATCAAGAAACAATATGATAATTTTCTTAGAGAAGGGGAATGGAACCTGTTTGCTCCTTGTTTATTCCCATTAATGGAATGCTGAGCACAAGAATGAAGATATAAAATGTATTGGTCTTAGGTGTGAAAATAATTGAAAGGGGGCTATTTTACATTCACCACCCACTTCTTATAAATGTACAAAATGGGCTTCAATAAGACCCCCCACTTCAAACATTAGATACAATGAACCAGATGACTTACATCTTCACTATTATTATGCTGTAAAAAGGAACTACTCTGAAAGTACTTTGACCATTATAAACCAAGGCTAAATACCTCAAAATTCAATGGTGAACTCTATAGGTCACAATGATAGATAGAAGATAGATGGACAGATAGACAGACAGACAGATAGATAGATACACAAACACATACATACATACATACATACATAGAGGGTTTTTACAGACTAATTTCTTGTTCTGGAAATATACAACTTACTCAGACTTTGCAGATTTATTTCTAAACATCTGGTATCTCTCATTCCTGGTAAGAGACTTTCCACCTTTTTCACTGGAAAGGAAAAACATTAATTTGAAACTATGCACAAGTGTTTTCCTTCTCTGGCTGATGATTTGAGCTTCAGTTTCATGTCTGTCATATGACAGACATGAAACTGAAGAAAAATTAGAAAAAACTTAACTCTAGAACCAGTGTTCTGTGTGTCCTGGTTCTATGTGTCCTGTCTGGCCAGGACAGGGTTAATTTCTGCAGTAGCCAGGAGGGGCTATGGGCAGGACCTGGAGGTTATTCTCTACCACCTCTTGATGCNGTGTGAGGCCTCGTGACCAGGCAGCCATTTTGCGGCCATTTGTGGGTTTGACTTGGGTGTAGGACCAGTGGGGTTCCTGCACTGCCCAAGGTAGATCCTTTCAATAAATACCTTTTATCCTTTTATTCTACCTAGTCTCTGCTTCCAGGTCAGCCTTCCCAGGCATCACTCTCATCGTTGTGGAGGTGGGCGGAGGGATCCCAGCTGTTGGGGAAGGTGGTGGCACTCTGGTGCTGTCAGGGGTTTCCTGTGGTGACCACTCACATGTGGATCACTTGCCTCTCTTGCACACTTTGCTATTAACACTGTTGTTGTTACTATTTGGGTTTTTTTTCTCATTGCTGTTTCTAGTAAATTGTTCTTATCTCAACCTTATCTTCACCTTTTGTGCCTCCAATCTTCCACTCCAA
>VXBQ01006744.1:0-21423 GCA_013400175.1 Phainopepla nitens | reverse complement strand
GCTGTTGGGGAAGGTGGTGGCACTCTGGTGCTGTCAGGGGTTTCCTGTGGTGACCACTCACATGTGGATCACTTGCCTCTCTTGCACACTTTGCTATTAACACTGTTGTTGTTACTATTTGGGTTTTTTTTCTCATTGCTGTTTCTAGTAAATTGTTCTTATCTCAACCTTATCTTCACCTTTTGTGCCTCCAATCTTCCACTCCAACTGCTGCAGGGAAAGGGGAGTGAGCAAGCCATGCATGGTTTGGAGTGTTTGGGTAGGAGCACAAAATTGGGGAATACCATTCCCAAACCATGACAGTATAAAGACAGTATTTTGATGGAAAAAGATTCTCAGAATTCTCTTTTAAACTCTCAGTTGTTCAAAATTTTTTTGTTGTTTTCACTATTACAGTAGCTCATTCCATCAATCTGTGGACTAAGCTGAAGACAAACTATTTAGACACACCTGAAAATTCAGCCACATTGATTTAAGGGTTAGTTTATATTTCAACAACTTCAAAATACAAAACAGCAGCAGATGAAGGAGAAAAGAAATAATATTTTTCCAGTCAAAATCTGGGGGAAAAAACCCCCCAAAGCTGATCATGTGAACATAAACAGGTAAGAGATTCCAAGTGATAAGCAGAAGATGGAATGAAGGCAGTAAGAATCTTTCAATGAATAGACAAAGTTTAGGTAAATTTTTGCGAAGGAATATTTGAAGTGGAATTCCTCCTTTTAGGGGTCTCACCTTTTTTTTTGCTTCGTTTCATCCCGAGATGACCTCTTGCTGGACTTCCGAGAATGTTCATCAGATGTCTTCTTCTTTACTGGGGGAAAAATTGCTTACAGTTAACAAGGAAAGAAGAATATTGCATAAATGCCAACTGAAGTGCTTTTTATGTGCATATATATTTTGTATTCTTATTTCTATAACGTTTCCGTACAATGTGTATGGGACAACTACAGGAAGAATAATTTCTGTCAGATAGGCCTGAAGGAACCCAGAAGTGGCAACAGCAATAAAAGTTATGTGCTGGGGCATGAGTCACAGAAAATACGTGGTAGATGGAGGAGATTTAAAGCAAATTGGAGGCAAGTCACTAAGGAGAATGAATGGGCTTCATTCATAGAATTAGTGGTCACGGGGACTTGCAAATGTGGAAGCTTTGGAAATGGCTGGAGGAGTCAAGGTGTGCAGAAGAGAGATGAGGAAATGGGAACTCTAGGTGGGGAGCATTTGGGGTTACCTCTGTGCTCATCTTTGAGTAGGTGATAATATACTCAAAGAGAGTGAGAAGGATCCCTGATTCCCTAGATATTTCATGATTTCTGCTCTACTTCTTTTCTCAACTCTGTTTCCCTTTTGCTATCACAGGTAGTACTCTTTTATAACATTATAACTTATTACATTATTATCTCATTCTGCAGCTTTCACTGCTTTAGGAGCCAAAAAAGATTAGGATCTTAATCTAAGTTAAGATGTTGAGAAGCACAAGTATCTCAGAGTTCCTAGCATAGAAGCCACTGGCCTGGACCATGCTAGACCTGTGCAGTAACATGCCAGGAACTACAATTTAGATGAAAAGAAAATATTAAAAGATATACAGGCACACTTGGATGATTTGTACCCCGATTTAGGTCTTGGGATATTTTTGGTGGACCAAATCTGAAAAAAAAAAAAAAAAAAAAGAGCTAAGTACTACTGAATATCCTTTTATGTTCTTTACCATATTATATAGCAACATTTTTAAGTTCTTTAACATATTATATAGCAAATTAGGCAAGTTCTCTATCCCTGTCATGGGCTAAGTGAGTTAAATTTCTGAGATCATGTTTAACAGAGAGCGTTACTTTTACAACTGACAGTGTATTTAGAAGTAATTTCATGGGACTGATTGTTTAACGGGAATTTTGGTATTTCTAAGAGCAAAACTGCATTAAAATACTATTTGCAAATCAAACATTTGTCATACTCTTCATTTTACACTTTATATATTCAGTCATTTATGAAGCAGGTAAACACCTTTTAACTAAAATAAGGCTCTAGAAGACAAAAATTAAATACTTAAAATTTTTCATTGTATACTAGATGTCACTTATTACTCACAAAGGGGTATTTTTGGCTATGAGAAATCTTGGTTAAAAAAAAAGAGCAGTCTCAGCTAGACTAATTTTTAAAGTTAGACCGATCAGAAAATAGGTATTAGAATTATCTATGATCAGTTCTGGGCAAAGAAAATATAAATAAAGGCAAGGACAGAAAAATATCTTTAGGTAAACAAGTACTTACCCAGCTAAATTTCTGATAACATTTATTGCCAAATCATCAAACATTGATGTATCCATTCTGCTTGGATTTAACAAAGGGAATTTGTCAGGATCCAGTCCCATCACCATCCTTTTGCTCTCATCTCTGAGATTCCGTTTTGAAGCAGCAGGAGCAGTGAAATCTTTTAACCTCCCATCTGTGTCACGAGTGGTGGAGTCCTCTTGCAATGTCCCATCTATGTCAGCAGTGCTGAATTCCTCCTGAAATGGGAAGAAAAATGAAGCCCTGCAGATCATAGCAAGCAATCAGTGAAAGCATTCCATGTAATGACTGACTGCTAAAGCAGATTTTCCAAACAGACAGTATCTTGCTTCACAGGCTGAAATAATTTTTTTGTCATTCTAACAGTAATGTTGTTACAGCTATACAGCTCTAAAACATTTCAAAGCAGTTAAGAGTAGGTTCTCATAATCATGATAAACAGTATTTAAGGATATACTCTTAAAACAAGAATCCATTGAGATTACAAAATAAACACACTTTCCAGAAAAGGGAGGAAAGAAAACACAATTCATCTGATAAAAACAAAGTCCCTTCAGGACACATTTGGGATTTTTAAAAAAAATAATTTAAAAAACTCATGAAATATGTACCTCTGAATAGTGCTACACCTTGAAAACAAACTCTTGTGAAGAACTGAGCAACTCAATGCAATACCATGGATCGCTTCAGCATTTTGTAAACTTGGTGATTTATTCAGCCTCTTAAAAAGGCTGTCCTCATGTTACAGCATCTTTGACATCTTGGCATAATGTAGATTCTTTTTTCATTTGACAATTCAAAACACAAATTCTGAAAAGCCATTAAAACATGTATACATGAAAATTCTTCCAATATTAAATGAAATACAGAGAATGTGAATGTTATCTTACAGTGGCACGTGGGATCTTTGCTTTTTCTAACAAGCAGTCAAGATACTTGCTCCTCTTTTTCACCTCTTCCAACACCTCTCTGGCAAAATCATACAACTTTTCAGAAGTTAAGGCCTGAAAGATATGGTAATACAAATTGTATTTACTAAACTAACTGTTCTGACCTTTTCAAACGTGCTGACTCTTGCAAACAACATTATTTGCCTCTGTTCTGTCACCTGTTTATGTACACATTCACGGAAGCAATGAGATGGTGTAAGAGGCTGAGATTTTGGTTTGGCAAACAGGAAAACAGGTACTGACTGTCCAAAAAGGACTGTGGTGGTTTTAAACCCAGCTGGAAATTCAGCACCACACAGCTCAACCCTCCTTCTCTCCCTCCTTGCCCTGGTGGAATGGGGAGGAGAATCAAAGGAAAACTTGTATGTTGAGATAAGAACAGTTTAATAGTTGAAAGTAAAGTGAAATACAGTGATAATGGTAAATAATAATGATAATGATAATAATGATAATAATGATAATAATGATAATAATGATAATAATNTGACTTAGGATAAACAGCAAAAACTGAGTTATCAACACCATTCTCATTCTGAAACCAAAACACAACACTGTAACAGCTACTGAGAAGAAATTAACTGTATCCCAGCTTAATCCAGGACAAGGATTTTGCTTTCTGAGCAAGAATTCTGTGTTTCTGCCCAGCCCCAAATATGAGGAAACATAAGTCTTCCTCAGAAATATTGGTTTATACCAAATCAATAACAAGTAAAATTAAATACTTTTTCATGCTGATTAGAACTTACCTCTTGGTCTGCAGTAGAATGAACATAAGCATCTCTCTTCTGCTGGAGTTTTTCCAGGTAGGACTTTAATGTGACTGACTGCAAATTGGAATTCGCTACCTAAAGCAGAAGCAAACACTGGACAAGTCAAGTCCCCATTCACAGGAGTTTCAGAGGCTCCCCTTTCAAACCATTAGAACCACTGACAAAAACTGGTTAAAAATCCCTAGTGCTCAGAGGAGAAGCTGAAAACAGTAATACCATGAAGCAAGGCTTCATGTCCCTCACTGCACCACACAAAAACGCTGGTGAATTCAGGTGTACATCCTCAATGTGCTGCAAGGCCAGAGTGTTCCAGCACAGCTGCAGCAGTATTGAAAATAAACTTTTAAGAGGATAGTGATAGAAACAGGTTTTGAATCAACATAAAAAAAAAAATCACAGAATATTTGTCCACTATGAATTCAGCCAAACTCTCCTCAAAGGTATAAAAGAAAATCATAATAATGAATTTAAGCAAAGTTCTGATGTTTCTGTTTGTACCTCTGATTTGATTTGCTGTCGTAGCTTTCTCAAAGATTGATGGACCTTCTCCAGAAAGGCTCGACTCAGAGAGAGGGAAGCAAACTTTTTTTCAGACTGCTTGAAAAGTTCAGTAGCCTTTAAGAATGTCAGAAACAAAAGAGAGGACAAGATAATTTTTCACTTTTTAAAACTTAAATGATAGAACTTGCCATTTCTACTAATTTTTTCCATCATGTCATTGCCAAAAAGAACTGACTTACAGTTCTAATCTGAAAACAGGCTGACTGCAAATCACATCGAATACGTCAATAGAAAACATCATTTGAAATAATGTAATTCTGCATACCTGCTCCGAGCAGCTCAGTTTTATCTCCTCCACATCTGCCTTGATTGAACTTTCAAAGGAGTCAATTTGCTTACTTTCTTTCTGAAGACACTGGCTGAAAAACTTTACCTCCTCAGAAGAAAAGTCACCGACCTCTGAAAATAATCTGAAAGCAAACATAAAAACAACTGGCTGTGAGTCAAGACTACTTTAGCTAAACAGCCCTGAAACATATATATCAACACAAATGTGATGAAAAGATCATAATAATTGTGGTTTAACAAGATACATTTATTTTTTTAAACAGGAAACTAGATGAATTACAAAATAAAATTTACTTTTACTGTTCTGCCGATGGAACAAACACTGATTCCCAGAACTAGGGAGTAAACATTTATAAACAACATTTCCATGAAATTTATATACCTGCAACTTTTGAGAAAACCCACATTTGAATCCCTTAATTTTCCTAAAGCTTCCTCCAAGTGCTGCTGGTAACTTCTCACAGTAATCCTGATTGATTCCAGGTGGTTGCGGAGCTCTGATTCCAGATTTTTGCTGGAAGAAGCTGACCTAACAGCAAATAATAAAAGACAGGGAAAACGTGTCTGAAGAGGAACACACATGATGATTCAGCAACTGCTGCCTGTAAAGTCATGAAAAAATTTGAGGACTCAGAAGTGATTTATGACTCTCAAAGCAACTCCTTCCTGAGCTGGGAGGGTTTGGATGAATCCATGGAAGGTATCAGCAACAGCTGATAGTATTGAGCACTTTTCTTCAAGAACAGTTAGTCAACTGATATTACTCTGCACGTTCAGTAACCTGGATAAAATCTAAACAGATGAAACATCTTTTCTACTTGAAGACTGCCAGCACTTTGAAAGGAATTGAAAATTTCTATGTGTTCAGACCCGATTTTAATTTCTTCAGGGAAAGAGAATGAAATTCTTTACATGTTTTCAAGTTTTATGAGGTAGTCTTCACTGAAGAGCAATGACAGGTTCAGAATGCAAACCATAAACATCTCAGAGAGCAATAAGGAGGATTTAACTAGGGAGATTGACATCAACAGCAGTGGCGCACTTACTGCTCAGTCACAGGAGCGTGGAGCAAGTCACACTCCAAGTCATGGACCCGGGAACGAAAGTTTGTGTTGAGGATATTGAGCTGCTCTGAAAATCTGAGGAATTCAGCTTTCTCCTTTTTCAGGCCTTCTGCCAGCGCTGCACAGTGGCACTCCAGCAGCTCTTTGTGAAGTGACAGTTCCTCTGAGAAGAAAGGAAGCTTACAATAGGGACATTATTCCGTGTTTACTGTGAACCATCACAATGCCCAGACAACGTGTCATCATCAGCAGCAGCAAAATAAACAAAGCCAGACCTCATAGCAGCTAAAACATACAAATTAAATACATTCAATTTGGTTTCTTTGACTTTTCTCCTGTGTAAGACATATATCCTTAACAGCTCCCAATCCATTCAAAGCACAAATGTCTCTTGTTTGCTCTAAGCATTCTTTTTCCTTTATTTTTGGTCATTGCTGACATCTCCATTATCTCTCTGTTCTCAGTCTTGTAACAAAACGAAAGATTATATTTTTTAATGGAAAATCCACTTTTCCTGGTTTTGTGAGGGAAAGAAAAAAATCAGTTTTGTTCTCCCTTCTGGAATGATAGCTAGATAAATCAAGAGCCAGTCAATCACCTCAAGAAAGCTGCCAGAAGAAGCACCTGTCCTCTTTGCAGAAAAAGGGAAATTGAACAATTATTTGCCTGCTCTCCAAAGGAAGAGGAATTTTTTAGCTTATGTGTTAAAGACCAACAAACCTGTCTAAAATCTTTTTTTCTCACCATAAAAATCTAACACTTCCCATGCAAAAAGAGTTTTGATTAGAGGATTCTCTGTAGCTGCTCAGTGATATTTCACAGAGTTAAATCCTTCCTCTCATGTTTTCAGAAGCTTGGCCCTGGCATTTTGGCTCTCCCAACTTGCTAATTTCTTTCTCTGCAACACTTTTAAAATATTTTTTGTACACCACAATCTCGTTAAATAATTTCAAGGTGGATGAGAATTCACAAACATTGACAATAGAATGTTCAATGTCTTCTACAATCCAGTTGTTAATCAAGGCACTGCAGTCTATTTTTCCAGAAATAACACAGCATAAACCAGGAAGAGCTATAGAAAAGAAATGTCATTTTAAAAATATGTGAGTAACATAATCTGCTGGAAATTCATAAATGGTCAATTGCTTTCTCTTCTCCTCTACCACTGAGTAAACTGATGCTGAAACAGATTTTGGCACACTTAGGACCCTCTCTAAACAAAGACATGATACTCAGAATACAAAAAAAATGTCAATACCAGCTCGAACATTGTAGATATTTGTCTGGATCTCCTCCTGCTGTTGTTGATGCAACTTGAAATGCAGCAGAAGTATTGAATTCAGCTCCTCTTTCTTGGCAGCTACAAAGACATAGGAGTTGGACAAGGATTCTGCAAACCATTTCTCCAAGTGTTCAAAAAAGCACAAGCGAATCCTATGATTGAAAAAGAAATATTACAGTGAGGAATAGTAAATAATAAATAAGAATTTATTGAATATATTATTTCTAAGAAGTCATCTTCTGGCTATAGAAAGGTATGGTTTCCGTACCATTTGCACAATACTGGTAGAGTTTTTGAGCTAGCTGCATACTACTGAGTACCAGCCATTTTACCTTCATGGCTTTGCAGGAAATTTGGGCAAATTACTTGTCTTTCTGTAACATGTTTTCTCATTAAATAATTTTCCACAAAATATGAATGTTCTGTAAAGGTAAATGTTGTTGTGGTACTTTGACAGCCATAGATACAAAGCAGTATAAACATTTTCTCATATTTGTATCAATTTAAAAAGTGGAATGACACAATAATTGTACGATCATAATTTTATAATTAAATATCTAATTATATAACAGTATTTAGATAGCTTCTGGTTCTGTAGTCTAACATTTCTTCTAAACAGCTGAAATTTGTCTATTACATAAAGAGAAAGAACAGAAATTGTTTTCTACTCACTTTTTTTTCAGCTCAACAAACATGGCTTCTGTGAGAAGTACATATTTCAGGTACATAGGAAGTGATTCTTCTTTTTTTTTTCTTGTGAAATAGCTCTCTGTGATGTCAGTCTTTCCTGCCTCTTCAACTCCAAGAACACTGTAAGTGTTTCCACTAGCAGTGGAAAAAACCTCCGTGGCAATTTCAGCACTTTCTGCTTTGCTGCTCTTGGGCACTGACTGGGAGAGAGTTGGAAATTATCACGTTACTTTTAAAGGTGTCAGCATAGAATCAACCGGAAGTGCACTAGCTAATCCTAAGGATATTTAGAATAATATTTTCATTCTCAATTTGGACATTTACACAGTGCTGGCAATATTTATATATTCATATATTTATATATCTATATATCTATATATGCCAGTAAGACATAGGCAGAGTCGACAATGTTGTTATGGTAATAAATTCATGGAAACTGGAAAACTATTACTTAGGTACAAATACTTAGCTTAAATCATTCACCACAGGTTGAGAACACTGTGATGAAAAGCAGATTAAAAAAAAAAATTATGCAAAGGGTTTCTGCAAGGGTAAAAGATCAAAAAGAATGGTTGTGAACTGTTTTATAAACTCCATTTTCCCATAAAAGGATCTAGAACCCTGTGTGCTTTGTATACAAACTAAGCAAAAAAGGACTTTCTACTAATTCTCAGCAAAAGACTTCCTAGTCCTCCTTATTTTGCATAAGACTGCTTTCACCTTCAAACTCATTCTCTTGCTCACTCACCTGTGTAATGCTTAGTCCCTGATCTGCATGGTCATTTTCTTCACTTTTATGAGGAACACTCTCCTCATTTTCTTTTTCTTCCTCTGTTTCTTCAGTTTCCTGTGCCAAGATCACCTGTTTCTCTGTTATGTTTGTTTCTCCAGCTGATTTCTGACAACTGTCCCTATCTTCTGGCACCAGTTGAGAGAGCTGATCGTCCTGATCTGCTCTGGGCTGGGATGTCCTCACTTCGAGCCCTGGGGGCAATTTTGGATGCCACAGTGTCAGAAAGACCAAAAGCTATCAGAGAAATGTCTGAAGGAGTGACATAGAGATAGTGAAGGGTCTGGAGGGGAAACCACACAAAGAGTGGCTGAGGGCATTTGGTTCAGTTGGAGGAGACAGGTCACACCTCCTCTCGAGGGCAGCACAGGGGCAGCTCTGATCTCTGCTCTCTGTGACCTGGGACAGAAGCCAAGGGAATGCCTAGAGCTGTGCCAGAGGAGGATCAGACTGGATATTAGGAAAACATTCTTGCCTCAGAGGGTGGTCAGGCACTGAAGAGGCTCCCCAGGGAATGGGCACAGCCCCGAGGCTGCCAGAGCTCCAGGAGTGTTTGGACAACGCTCCCAGGGATGCATAGGGTGGGATTGCTGGGGTGTCTGGGCAGGGCCAGGGGTTGGACTTTCACAATCCCTATGGGCCCCTTCCAACTCAGAATACTCTACGATTTTCCTCTCCTTCCTCTCCTTGCACAATGCTCTCAACTTGCTGCTCCACCATATATTCAGCTTCTGTAGCCTCAACTACTTATTTACAGTTAAAGCAGAGTTCTACTGGTTACAATCCAAAGAAACACAGATTGAAAAACAACCAAGCAGAAATACCTGTTTGGCCTGCTGTGGTATTATTTTGATCTTGACCTGTGGAGTCTATCGTGCCTTGCAAGTCCTAAGAGCAAAACAACAAAAAACATTTGCCACACCACTTTAAAATATATATTTGCTTTCTTATAAGAAATCCATATCCCTCCTCAAAATATACCTATTTCATTAAGATATGATGGTCTTGAATAGATCGCCTACTACCTAAAGCACCCGTAACACTCAAATTGATTGTTGCAAATCTGTTACCTTGTTTTCTGTTCAAAAGGCAAATTAATTTGCTAAAATGCTGTTTGTAACAAGGACAGAGTTAAAAGAGACTGAGAAATCTTTTGGTTTCCCTCTGCTATCTCTTCCAAAAGCACTTCATTCAATGGCTGAAAGAATACTTTATATAATCTGAATTTTAAAGGTAATTTGAATTTTCTCTAAAGTGAAAAATTAATACACCAGTAAGGTTTTAAACCAGAAGAAACTTTCTTTTTACCTGCTTGAAGATTTCCTTCACACTAAAATGCTGGCTGATGGATATACTATAAGAAACCAATTCCCACAAAATAGCTTTTGGGTAAGCCATTACTTCATCCATTACAATTTCCTTGAGTGTCTCTTTCCTGTCAAATTTAAAGTCACTGTTGAAGAGTCTCAAGTATGTACAGAAATAAAATTCGGTATGACTACAGTGCCTTTAAATCTAAATCTAACTTTCTGATCAATCTCATAAAAACTTTTGGCTAAACATTGCCATCGATCTGTTTATATCGAATACAATCACATCCTGGCTTGTTAGAGATTAGCTCATTACAAATAAATAAATAAATGCACAAAAGTTAAGAAATACTTACAATAAAGCCTTTTACATCCTTCCTTTTGGATGGGGAACCATTTAAACACTGCTTACATAAGAGAGGTCAAATTACTGTCTTCCATGTTAGTTCCGCACTGTGCTCAGCTGTGACTGAGCCTTTCTGGTTTATTTTCCTTTTACTTGAAAATAAAGCTGAGTCTTGATTCAAGAAAAATCAATGTTCACACATGTTTTCATTTACACTTACATTTGCTTTGTCTCCTAAGCAAAGATAATTATGGGGAATCTATGTATGTGTTCAGATAGTTACATTCTATTTCTGCAACCTGGCATTGTATTTTCACTTGGTCTGTTACCTCTGGCTTCTTTTTAACTGCTCAAATAATTACTAATAGTACCAAATCCACAGCTCCAACCACAATCCCACTGTGAGGTGTGTGAGGGTGTGTGAATCTGCCCCTCAGGTCCATCTTACTCTTCTAATGTGCCTCTGATCTAACAAGCAGTAAAGACCTCCTGGGTGAGAGAACAGAGCTGCTTCCTCACAGGCTTCACACCTGCTGCTGAGATCTTTAGCAAGATCTCATTTACTGTACCAATTTTTGTATCATTTTTAAAGTTGCAAAAGCCTAATCACAAGAAGGATAACAGAGAGCTTACCGAAATAAATACTTCTGCTATCTTGGATGGTGCAGACCAGCTTCTGATTCCTGTGATTCAAGAATCTGAACTACTACTTTTACCTTCTGAATAAGGCACGGATATAATGGTATGCACAGTAATATTGATGTGGTGTGGTTTTTGAATGACAGCAGTCTTCCTTTGCCTTGTTCCAAACTGTGGGTATTATATGCCATTATTTTATATTACATGAAGTAAAAAAACAATCTTCTTCCATACCTTCACACGACAGCATAAACAAGGCCTAAGTAGTACAACCAATGTTAAAATATGCTTTACTTTTTAAGCTTACAATACAAAATTCATACCTAGTTCTAATTTGATCTAAAGAAGAAAGGGCGTTCTCCAAATATTCCTTCAGCTCTTCTTCACAGCTTGCCATTTTCATTTTTTCCAAAATTGTGTCCAGATCACCTTTCATCATCTAAGGCCATGTAAAAAAGCAAGTAAAAATTGTTTAATATATAGTAAAATCTCTATAACTATCTAGAATTCAAGTAATTTAATTATGTCCACATATTTTACACCAAGACCCTAGCAAAACTCAACACCTATGGAGATCTTCCTAGATAATGAACACCTCTGCCACTGCCACCCCAAGCTGGCTGTTGTAACTATGAGAACTTAGCATCCAACCACTCTATTCCTGCACAAGATCTCACAATAAAAACTTGCAGCCACTTTATACAGAAAGCAACAGTGACCTTTATCACTATTGCCACATCAGGAGTAAGACAGGACTGTCCACTCAGTGTGAATCAAGCAGTTAGCAAAAATGTACCTGACAGAATGAAACTGGAAAGTAGAAATTCCAATATAGAAGTAAAAGATTACATTTTTAATTTTAAAGTAGCTGTTTTGAATTCCAGAGGGTTCTTTGCATTAAGAAGTCCTTTCTTTACATTATACCACATCTTGTTTTTATGTCTATACCTGTATTATGTCATCCTGTTCCCATCTGCATTCATCTATCTTCTTCTGAAGTACATCTTCCTGCTGGGACAGTTGGAGTTGATGGACATCCCAGAGATCCATGGCCTCCTGAACATAGCTGTACAAGCCTTGACAATGCTGCTCATTCCTTTTAGCCATCTCCTTAAAATCACTCTAAAGAAAAAAATTCAAGTGAACAAGTTATTTTGAAACTGGAAGATGAAATGAGTAAGAGGATATGTAACATGATAAAAGGCTGGCTGGAATTAAATGACTGGTGTTCAGCATAGTGTCTTTCTATCTGGAAAGTAAAAAAAAAATAAATATCCAAGTAAACTGGGTAAGAATGTGGATTTTTATTCTACAAGCTGAGAGTATCAAAACTTTTGTTTATTTTGGCATCATAAAGCACTGAATCACAGTCTACAATTTATCTCTTTAGGAGCAACTGCCCAGTCATTTTTATGTAGAGAATCACAAAAGATCAGATTGGAAGACATTTGGGAGATCATTTAAATCTACTCCTCTGCCTTTAGGCAGACTGGGCCATACGTCATTCATCTCTATCATATGTATTCCAGATATAAATGATAATAAAAATAAAATATATTTATATTACAAATAATAAACACAATAAACATGAACTCTTCCATATGAAACTCTTCTACAGCAAAGTTTGTTCCTTTGTAGTGTTTAGTCTCATTGTCTTTCTGATGTGACATTAATAGCCTACGATGCAGGAGGTGTTGCAGGTGGGAGCACAGGAAGAACAGGCTAATCCCAAAGAGTGATAAAAATAAATGTAATAAACCTACATCCATGTGCTCCAGTTCTTCTTCAAATCTAAGTTTTAGTTTCTCAGTCATCTGAAGCATGTTGGAATGCACAATTTCAACATCTTCTACTGTGCAAATGCTCTTATCCAACAGGCTCATCTAAATGAAAAAAACAGCAAATTATTGACATGCGTGTAACAAATACTGTGTGGCTTTCAGAGAGCATGGCTAAACTTAATGTTTCTTTTCCTGTGATGGACAGAGAAAGATTCAGCCTCCTAGATCCTACATTCTGTTAGTAAACAATACAATTTGTTGGATCCCAAGGGAGAAGTGGAAGCAGAGAGGTGGAATTTCTTTGCCAAGGTAAGACAGATTGAGCACAAAGGCTGAGGGTCCTTGCATCCTCCATGTAAATGCAGGACAGCACTCCCTTCATTACTGGCATTTGTTATGGCTTTTTCACATTTCAAGTACAAACACCAAATACTACTGAGAAACCACACAGATGGTTACTTTTTGAACAGAGTAATGCAGAGGTTAAATACTAATTCCACTTGTTATCTCAATGCTTGCTGGATCCTCAAACACATTTTACTGCAAGGACACATTGTGCTATGGCTACCACACCCAAGGCTGCGACACTCACCTTGCAGACCTGCACTTTTTCCTGACATTTGCCCTGGACCAGCTCATACTGGATGTGCATTTTCTCCAGGCACTCCACATTATGGGTGTCTGAATGATACAGAGCAGAAACAGATCATGGTCAAAATTCCCACATTTCACAGTGCAGTGTGAAATGGAAATGTGCCAGGGGCCCTTGCTGAGATTCAGATCCCAGCAGTGCCTGCACACCTGTGTGACACTACCAACCAATCAAATAAGATGTTTTAGTACACAGCTGTTTATCATTATGCTTAAAAGCAACAAGTTATTTACAATTGCTATCAACTTCTTTGCTACAACACAGGCTACAGACATCACAACAGGACGTGCTCTGAGCAAAAGAAGGCAGACACACAGAGGGAAGGCACACTACAGGACACACAGAAAGGATGTATCTTCAATACTTCCCCTCTTCTTCTCCAAGAGTTTAAAAGGATTATTTTTTGTATGATTGAGAACTATCTATGTCAAAATTGCCCTTTTATTTCCAGTTCCTGCTAGACCTCCCTATGCACTAGCCAAAGGAAGTGATGTCCCAGGCAGCTTCTTTGGGTCTTATTGCCAGCTTAAGGCAACTGAGAAGGTATGTGGGAACACATGGAACAAAAAATACAGCAAACATGCAGTTTCAAAGCAACTGTCTGCCCCAACATTGCCAGGGAAAAAAAAAGTATTGCTTGAATTCCAGACTGTTTTCATGATTTCCCAACTTACCTATACTTTTGTTTAAATTCTCCAGAGTTCTGTACCATTCATTTATGTCAGATTTTGTATGTACTGGAGGCAACAACGCACTATCAAAGTAGGAAACAAGAGTCAGGTATCTTAAAATACAAACCAGTCAGCACTTAGAATATAAAACTGTGAATTGGAGTATCCATACTACTGTGCTTTATTTTATTTACAGCCATCTTGGCAATGAAAATAAACCAAAGAGACCGCTGCTGTTTGAGGCCAACTGTTTACTGCCCAACAAGGAACTAACTATAATCTACCTTGTTCCTACATCCACTGTAAAAAAACTCCCTGTAAATATTGTAATGCGTTGCACCCAAAAATGCTTCTTGTGTTCAGGATGGATATTCAAACATAGCAGTGTTAGATTTCTATCCAGACTCCTCTCTTAATTTATTACACAAATAAAATCCCATGGAGAAAAAATGCCTTGACAAAACCAACTTCTAGCTCTCCACCCATCTTTGTGTGCCCATTTCTAGTTTCAAACATCAGGAAGATTTACTCTTGCATTCCTGCATTTTTAGCCCTCCATCACCACCTATTTAGTGTAGCTGGTGCACTGAAATCAAGAATGCATTTTTTCTATTAAAAAGAGCTGTAAAAAAACAGGTTTAGACCCTGCCTTAGTGCTGAATTTAACCATCACACACTGCCAGGAAGCAAAGTGCATTTTGTAGCCAAGTCCCTCATTAACTCCAGAAAGAATTGTTTTCCTTTATGCTACACCCTCTTTTGCCATACCCAATGTGCTGCAAAACCCTCAGTCTCTGTTCACTAAGTACAATCTGCTCCTTTATCATATTGTCCATTTCTGTTTTCACAGCTGGGGGATTCTGTATTTCTTCGCTTGCCATAAATTCTCTGCAGGATGGACAAAAAGATATGTATAGTGGAAACATGATATACGTGATATCATACATGATATGTATAAAGAAAAAATGATAAAAGTATTACTTTTATAGAAACCACAAGTGAACACTAGTCACTTTGTGTTGTTCATTGTTCAGAATGAGATTGCAAATTTTCTGACCTGAAACTCTGAACTACACAGTTCTTTTGGATGAGCTTCCAGTCCTTGACTCTCTCTTGCCATTTCCGTTGATGCAACTTTTCTTTCTCAAGCTCTGACTTCATTAGATTAAAGAGCAGCTTGGCAGTTGCCCTCTCATTACCCAGCAGTGCTCTGTTTATATTCTGTGTATTAAAAAATAAAACCAGGAGTATAAGTAGCATACGACATGCAAAAACAAAAAAAAAATTGTGTCTTCAACAAAATGAGGGGGGAAAAAGAACATAAATGATAACGAATACTCTGCAAAGTAGAAATCTCTTCTATATTTCAGTGATTGATAGGCAAAAAAAAAGAATTTCAGTTGGGAAAAAAAACATTCTAGGAATATTCGGACTTCTGTCTTGCCCCAGGTACAACATTTACCATGGCCTTATCATTAATGAGCTTGTGAACATCAGCTGCCAGGAAGAAGGAAATTTCCTCCAGTTTCACGGTGTACTTGGTCAATACCTCTGCTATCTGTGCAATAAAAGAATAAAGAAAAGCAACAACAACGAAAAGTATAACTCAAATATCAGTTTCCCAAGTTAAAAAACTACATGAACAAGACAATTTTTCCATTAAAATGAATTCCATTAAATTAATTAATTAATTAAGTCATTAAATCCATTACAATGAATTAAAATTAATTGGATGACATAAAGATTGAGAACTTAATTTTACTATATTAATCTTAGTTACCTTAAAGACTGATTTTTCAGTAATTCATTGTGGGAAATAGAAAAGGTAGAAAACTCTCAGAAGCTGTGTGAAAGCAGATCTCAGAATAAAAGAATGCAAGAATACAGGTATGCAAGGACCGGAGACAATAAGGCCATGTTTTTGAGCTGTGTAGAGATAGGACTTAGAAAATACAGTAAGCAAGATCATAGAAAAATATAAATTTAATAATAAACTTTATCCATTATTTTTAAACTACAACAAACATTATTAAAAACAAAAAACACATATAATTTTAATAATTAACTTAAGCAAACACTTATAAGCTTTTAACATTACCCTATTAGCTAGAAAGTTTTTTAAAAAGCCTTATAACCAAAACAATTTCAGCTACTATTATAATAACATAAACTTTCACCATCTTTCATATCTCACCTTATACTGAAGCTAATACTAAAATAAAAGCTCAAAACATGCCTACTGACAACTCCATCCCATTATTAATAAGTAAAAATCCAACAATTCATCAAAATAGTAACTAAAACATTCGGCTTTGCTACTACTCTGATTTCTCAGAGAGCTGATTTCTCTTTAACATCTGTGATAACGGAGTGCTCTGCAGACAGGCTGCAATATGAATCTAAAAATCAAACCAACTTCCTTTCAAATATCTGAAGGGAATCCACCAATGCCTGTTTTAAGTGAACATAAAATTAAAGCAGATGTGTTAATCTCTGACATTTGTTGTAACTAATCCAACAGAAAGGTTGCTGGTGATATTCTTGGACCTATTCACCATACCTGAATTACAAAGAGAGGAGAAAGTGGCACTGGTAGAACAAACAGCTTTTCTTTGCCTACAAGGACAGTGCAACAAGCTCTTCCATGGTCTATCCATTTTTTTAATCCAAATATTTCCTATGATGTCCAATGACTTTTCCAGGTTAGGCTGAAGACTACAAAACTGCAACATGTTTGCTATTGAAACCCAGCCAGCCCAAACTAAAATTGAGCTAGGTCATGTCTGTGCTCCTTCTCAGCTGCAGAATAGGTATGTCCCTCAAAAAAATAACAGACCAGATGAATGTCTGGCCTACACTACCCTCCAGGGAAATAAAAGCAGCTCACATATTCCTTGCACCTTTAGTACAGGTAAATTTGAAAGAAAGAAACTCCTTAAAACTAGGAAAAAAGTAGCTTCTCCTGATTATGTGGGTGTAAAATGAGTGAATATTTTATTGGTGAAAAGAAAGCAATCACCACACAACAGAACTACTTGCAGAGCTCTGACTCCTGTGGAAACAAGCTAGTCTTTGCTCTGCATCCAGCATTATATCAGCAAATAACAATCTTATGCTTAAGTAACAGTTATTGAGACTGCAGCTCACTTTGACAGCTCGACTCTTTTCGATCTCCTTTAGGGATTCATCCACTGCCCTAATCCACTTCTTTCTGTTTGAGGATTCCTGGTGAATCATATTCCACAGCACTTCCAAATCCTGCAATAAAAATCTACTCTCAACCTCACTGAAAAGTGAATATATTAAAAAAAATGAAAAAAAAGAAAAAACCAACAATTCAGGACACTACAGAGCCATAAGATATTACACAGAGCAGGTACAAGTAACTGAAGCTGAGCCAATAATCTGAGCTGCCTTACCTCGAATGAGAAACCTTCCAAAGCCGTATCGGACGCAATCTTTTCAAACAGAAGTTTACTCTTTTCATCTGATTCCATCACTTCAAGCTGAAGGAGTTCCTGAAACTTCAAAACAGAGGCTTCCATCTCCTAAAACAGTAGGGCAGTGTGATCATTTGAATATTGGGCCCTGACCTTAGAAAAGCACCTCAGACTCTGGATTAAAAAGCCTGCCTTACCCTGCCAATGCAGTCCAGCTGCTGCTGCATTTCGGTCACTGCTCGGTTGTGATGCTTCTGCCGCCGTTGGGCCAGGCGCTTCCACGCACCACTGCCTGCTTCCTCAGGAACTGCCAGGGAAGAACTGGGGATTCTATCACCTGGAAACGGCGCTGCACAACGTGGGATCCATCAACAAGAAATCCCTAAATCTACACTGTGACCGCTGTAGTTTGTGCAGCTCTCACAGTGTGCAACATATTTCCATGGGAAGCGCAATCTTAGCAAATGGAGGTTAAAATACAAAATACTGGAGTGCATTTTAAAATTTCCTTTATTAACTTCTGTTGTAGATGAGTAAGATGATGGTTGGCTCTCACAATTAAGGGATGAATATTATGTGTATGTTAAGAGAAGTTGGTAGATGTATGGTTAGGCTTTGGGAGGGGCTAAGGGTATAAAAGGCAGAACCATTTTGTAGACATGGCTGTTCAGTCCTATGTTCCCAGCACTGCTTTTTCTCCTTATTCAGTTTTTTGTTACATTTTTTTTTGCTAAGGTTTAATAAACCTTTGACATTTTAAAAGTAAGAGTCGTTTCTCACACTTCTGATTTTCAGAGGGAAAATAGCATGGAACTCTCAACTAAGCTCAGGTATGATGCAAAGAAATGGCAACATTTCAGCAATGAGACCTGATTACATCAAAACTGGAATTCATCATCTAAACATAACCTGTGATTGACTTACAATTTCACAACATTTATTTTTCTATCAGAAGACTCTTCATCTTCAAAATTACCTACAAATTATCAAAAACGAGTCAGGCCATTTCTGAGCTTGATTTTTGTTGCCTTGCAGGAGAAAGAGTGCCAATGCAGGTGTAACTGTGCATTCCACTCCCCTCAACCTCATTTTGTGATGAACTGTTAATGATGGGTCATTTTCAGTATCTGAAACCAGCATACAAGCCAGAAAAGAGTGTTTAAATGAGAGGAGGCAAACCTTGCAAGGTGAGGTGGTGTTTCTTTATCTTTACAATGACTGAGCTTAGGACACCACCACCGCTGGACATCAAGAGGAGGACCTGAACTTCCACAGGAGCAGTGCTTTTGACAGGACTGCAACCACTCTGACCAGCAGGATGCACTCTGACTTTGTGGTTTTAAATCAGTTTTTCTGTACTATTGCATTTACTGTAACCTTTCTTGTTAAGTTGTATCTCTGATTTGAAATCTCTCACCAGGTATTTGTGTGGGGTTTACCGGTTTACTCTCAAACCAGCACAACTTTATACCTTGTTCATGTACCATGTCTCCTATCAATGCAAGTTAAAATAGATGACATTAAGGGAAACCAGTTTTACCAACTACATCAGGCAGGCCTCTGACTTTCTCAGCTGAACTTGCATCTTTATTTCCCCATGCCTCTGGAAAAGCTGTATGTTGTCTGAAACAGAAAGAGAATAAAACTTCCATTTGTACTAAAAATGCACCAGAAGAGGGACTAACATAATAGTATAATTCACTTTAATTGGCAAAGTGTAACATTAAAGTGATCATAAGTATCATTCTCACTTTAAAGAATATAATTCAAAGAATCAATGTTGCTTCTTCTCAGACAAATGGAAGCCTGGGTAACCTCAAATCTGTTATGATGGCATTAAAGCAATACATGCTAGATTTAGAATGTGTAAACTACAGAGACATATATAACAGCTCTAAAAGGTAAAAATCCTATGAACTCTTACGGAGACACGAGCCAGAAATGTGGAAATAGCCTTTATCTGCCCAGTGATTTTCCCAACAGCTTGGGCACTGTGATTCTCTCTGGGGTCAGTGAGAATCCCTGTATCATTATTCAGCAGCTGGCTTAGGGTAAAAAAGGATGGATGCATTAAATTTATTCTTGTTCATTACACAGCCTTACTGCATCATCCTGTAAGCCATTTACTTGGAAATATAGCCTAAAAAATATATGTCAGACTGAGTATATGTCTAGATTGCTGTGAGCAAAGACAATTTCTTTTTAAAAGGAAAGCCATACAATATGCTTGCCTTTGCAAATATTAGTCTGTTAGCCTGCACTTCAAGGGACAGCAAGCAGTTCATTATACTAAATTTACGTTTGGCAAGGAGACAGTGTATTAAAAGTCGTTAGTGCTATGACCAAGAATTCAGGAGTTTCTCATTCCCAGTGAAAATCTGTCCATTTGATACCTTTAGTTCTGAACATATAATTGGGTGCTTATGCTTCTGTTCTCTACCTGTCTGACTGTGGCTTTTCTGTGAAGTCACTGCTGGGTGTTTTTCCAACACATTTCTGCTGATTACCCGGTAATGGCATGGCATCAGCAGATATTTCTGAATGCCTATTGTAAGTGTGCCTTTTATTCTTCTTAGAGGACCTTGTCTTCTTCTTTCCTTCATCCAAAAGGTGTGATAAGTGGGCCTTCAAGGAACCATAATCTCAGAATTCCTTCAAACCTACTGAATGGAGAACAGCGACAAAATAATTAATAAAAAACAGTAGGGGAAAGACAGCAGAAAAGAAAGGTAAAATAATTAATCCTACATGCCACACACATAAGCATTTTCATCTAAGGCTATTTTCAAAATGAGAAAACAAAAGACAATCTCTTCCTTAGAGAGGAAAAGTGGAGTAACTAGATTGTGTTGCCTTGCTTACAGTTACCAGAAAAGTCAACAGCAGAGTTAAAAATGCCTGAATCTGGCTAACTCTATGCCTCTAAATGTTTTACTGCTTTGTTAAGATTCTGCCTTCAGTTAATATAACCTGATATACAACAAAGAGATGGGAACACATGTAGAACATATGCTGGAGATAACACATCCGCTTTTTTACCAAAACAAACCAAAACCAGATATGCTGAAAGTGACCCGGGGTCATTTCAACAGCCAGGAAACTGACTAACACAACCAACTTCTTTGGCTTTTACTCAATCCTTTGCTTTTTTCACCTGGGCCTCGAAGATCTGTTTGCAGCCTTCCCCTCTGCCAGCATGTCACACTTGTCCTATGGAGAACACATGGCTCATTGCAGCTGACTGCCCGGGCCGGCTTCCAGGAGAACTGGCAACTACAAGCTGGGAGCCAAGAGGAGATACAACACTTCACTTGGAAAAGGAGATACAACACTCCCTTGAGTCATAGAATCCCGGAATGGTTTGGGCTGGAGGGGACCTTAAAGATAGATCATCTTCTTCCACCCCCTTGCACTAGCCCAGGGTGCTCCAAGCCCTGTCTAGCCTGCCCTTGGACACTGCCAGGGATCCAGGAGCAGCCACAGCCATTCCAAGCAATCTGTGCCAGAGCTCAGCATCCACACAGGGAAGAACTCCTTTCCAATATCCCATATACTCCTGCCGTCTGGCTGTCTGAGGCCATTCCCCCTCATCCTGCCACTGCAGGCCCTTTTCCAAAGTCCCTCTCCAGCTCTCTGGGAGCCCCTGTAGGCACTGCAAGGAGCTCTAAGATCTCCCTGGAGCCTTTTCTTCTCCAGGCTGAACACCCCCAGCTCTCCCAGAGCTGAGCAGCCTTCAAAGCAGCTTCGCAGCCTCCCGGAGACTCCCAACGCTGAAACCCCACGCCTACCTCTCGCCGTCCAGATCCTAAGGCGGTCGCTCCGGGTGTCGCTCCGGGTGTCGCTCCGGGTGTCGCTCCGGGATCGCTCCGGTGTCGCTCCGGGGTCGCTCCG
>VXBQ01006729.1:256933-275845 GCA_013400175.1 Phainopepla nitens | reverse complement strand
CACTCCAGCTCCCTGTGGGATCTCCTTCCCCAGCTCCTTGCAGGCTGGCACAGGCAGTTTTTTGAGGAAGACATGCAGCAATGCCAGTGAGAAGGAAATAAAAATGATTATTTTTGACTGTACTGCGGTTCCTGCCTGCCACTGCCAGAGCTCTGCTGCTACCTGGGCCTAGTAACGAAAAACTCCCAGACAGACTCCCAATAGAACTTCCAAAACTCTCAGCACAGAAAATCGATGGAAAAAATGCAAAATATTCCTTATCACAGGTGGTTCCTTTAGATTATTTATCACAACAAGATTTTGGAGGGTCTCCGGGGGACCTACCATCCTCCGATGCTCACAAACCAGTATTAATTCCAAACATTATTAAGACACATTCAAAACCCTTATTAAATGCAATCAAGTTTGATTTAGAAGGACTGGAAAGGTAAGCATAATTAAAATGAATGTGCTGCCTGGAATATAAATTCTTTTTCAGCCAGCATTTGAGAGTCATATTGTCAGAAAATTAATAACCTTAAGCGGTATTTTTTTGTGGCCCACTGGGAAAATAAAGGGTTTGCTTACCCTTGTTAAAAACTTTGCAGATTCTTTTGAAGAGGGATCCTGAATCCTAAATACGATTTTGCTAATGTGATGCTTCCTCCCGGGGATGCTGGAGCATGGAGTGCACTTGAGTGGAAAGTTTAAGGATGACTTTAATTGAATTATAGCCACCAGAAAAGGAGAAGAGAGAGCTGGGAGAAACTCAGACTCAGTGCAACGTCTCTGCACAGCTGAATCCTGCTGCATCCACGTGGTCACGTCCCAGGGCAGGGAAAGGACACAGGGGATGTTTGTAAAGGCTTTGGGATGGGGAGGAGGCGGAATGGGGGCACAGGGCAGGACCGGGGTCCGTCACCACAGAATCCCAGACTGGTTTGGGTTAAAGGGACCTCAAACCCCAGCCAGTGCCAGCCCTGCCATGGCAGGGACACCTCCCACTGTCCCAGGGACACCTCCCCCTGTCCCAGGGACACCTCCCACTGTCCCAGTCTGCTCCAGCCCCAATGTCCAGCCTGGCCTTGGGCACTGCCAGGGATCCAGGGGCAGCCACAGCTGCTCTGGGAATTCCAGCCCAGCCAGGAATTCCCAATTCCCAATATCCCATTCAAACCTCTCCTTTTCCAATCTGAAGCCATCCCCTGTGTCCTGTCCCCCCATCCCTTGTCCCCAGTCCCTCTGCAGCTCTCCTGGAGCCCCTTCAGGCCCTGCCAGGGGCTCTGTGCTCTCTGGATCCTTCTCCTCTCCAGGGGAACATTCCCAGCTCTCCCAGCCTGGCTCCAGAGGGGCTCCAGCCCTGGAGCAGCTCCGTGGCTCCTCTGGGCTCTCTGCAGCAGCTCCAGGTCCTGCTGTGTCCCCAGGGCTGGGGCAGCTCTGCAGGTGGGCTCTCACCTGAGCACAAGGGCAGAATGCCCTCCCTGCTGCCCACGCTGGGCTCGGCCCAGGGCTGGGGTTTGGATCCCAGCACATTGGGAGATGAGGGCTGTGCATCACTCAGGGGATGAAGGCCAGGAGGGCTGTGAGGGCGGAGCAGACCCAGCCAGAGCCATCCCGAGCCTGGCTGCCCTCCCAGCCCAGCTGGGGCTGCGTGCCCTGGGCTGGAGCAGCCCTCGGAGGAGCGGGCAGTGCAGGCAGGGCACAGGGCTGGCACGGCCCTGGCACGGCCCTGCCCACAGCCCCGGGTCCCACTGATGGCCACAGTGCCCCTGGTTCCAGCTGCCCCTGTGCCCCTGCACTCCCTCTGCCCTGCTGGGACACAGCGTGGCACCCAGTGACAGCCCGAGCTGTGCCCAGGGCCACGTCCTGGCAGCTCCCTGGGCTCAGCCCGAGCTGTTCCCAGTGCCACAGGCAGCAGAAGGTCCTGGCAGCTCCCTGAGCCCAGCCCAGCCCAAGCTGTACCCAGCGCCATGGGCAGCAGAAGGTCCTGGCAACTCCCTGGGCTCAGCCCAGCCCGAGCTGTGCCCAGGGCCACGGGCAGCAGAAGGTCCTGGCAGCTCCCTGAGCTCAGCCCAAGCTGTGCCCAGGGCCATGGGCAGAAGAAGGTCCTGGCAGCTCCCTGAGCCCAGCCCAGCCCGAGCTGTGCCCAGTCCCACGGGCAGCAGAAGATCCTGGCAGCTCCCTGGGCTCAGCCCAGCCTTGGCCAGCCCTGGGTGAGGAGTTTCACAGTCAGGCTTTCCCTGAATGATCTGTAGCATTGTTTTAGTTTTCTTGTTTATACAATTGGTGAGGGATGGCAGATGGCAGTGAAGGCAAACAAATCTCCTTCCCAGGGAAAACAAGTTAATTTCTTAGCTTTTTTGTATTTTTAAAGTTATGTTCTTGAGAGCTGTTAGATCCAAGGCAGTAATCCCTCCTTAATCCATCATAATGCCATTTGTTGAAAGTCCTGCTTTCCATGCTAACTGTGTTTCTGGAGTTAAACCTTGACACTTGCCATCAGCCTCATTGCAAGGGAGAACAACAAGCTCGGGGTTAATCCTCCCAAGCTGGTTTCATGTCCTCTGCTGCTGCCCCGGAGAGCAGGGATCAGCCTGGGCTGCACTGGGGAGGAATTCCTGCCCAGCTCCCACTTGCACAGCTTCCCAAAAGGCTGGAGTGGCTGAAAGCAAAAAAAACAAGCTTTTAATTCAGTAGCTGTGATGTCCAGGGATAGGGATAGGGAAGGGAACTGGCAGTGAAGAAAAAAGACACTGAGTATCGGTTAAAACTGGCTTCCTAAAATATGCTTTCCATTGTGTTCCTCGTGGAGAAAAAGCCTCTGAGATCACGGATTGTGTCTCGGGAGCACGTCGGGAGGAGCGAGAGCAGCACAGATAAACCCTCTATCTCTGTGTCTGCCAGCGAGGGCTCGGGGCTTTGCATCCGCAAATATTAATTTAATCTCCTCTTCAGGAAACCAGAGATAAATCACCCTCATGTGTAAGTGTCCCACTCCTCGCGAAATGCTCATTTTATGGCTTAAACTCTGCTTTTTTATCCACTCCTGGCAGACCCCCCTGCTGTCTGCTCCCTGGGGCGGGGCAGGAGAGGGAGCAGCCTCTCCCAGAGCCAGCCAGGGCTCGGCCCCTGCCCTGGGTCCTGCCAGAGCCTGCTGGGCCTGGGTCCTCCAGCGTGGGAACACTGGGAGCACTGGGAGAATAGGAACACTGAGAACACTGGGAGAATGGGAACAACTGGGAACACTGGGAGAATGGGAACACCGGGAACACTGGGAGAATGGGAACACTGGGAACACTGGGAACACTGGGAGAATGGGAACACCCAGAACACTGCCTGTGCCCATCACGTGGGCAGGGGACCCTGCACTGGTTTTTCTGAGACCTGTCTGGATTCTTGCACTTCAGGATTTTCTCCTTTTCTGTGTTCATTCTCTCCTGCCTTCGCTCCCTGTCTGACACTCACCTCAGAGGCTCAACAAGTAAAGACAAAATGAGATAAGAAACAGAATTTCCTATCAAAATGTAAATAAAATGTGACTTGAGGTGTTTGTATGAAAGGAAGACACTGAGTTCTCTTGACAATCCCTTTCAGATTTAATTGTGGGACACGAGGGCCATTTTCGTCCATCCGCCTCCCACGGTTCCTAATGAACTCTGGAGCTCTGTGTGGGCACCCGTGGCCATCACAGCCCCTGCCCAGCATAACTGGAGCAGCTGCACAGGTGTGGCAGAGAACGTGTCTGCAGGGTGGGTTTGGGCTGAGCACAGCCTGGCCTGGGCTGTGCCCAGCTCCAGCAGTGCTCCCAGTGCACAGCCTGGCCTGGGCTGTGCCCAGCTCCAGCAGCTCCAGCAGTGCTCCCAGTGCGCAGCCTGGCCTGGGCTGTGCCCAGCCCCAGCAGCTCCCGAGCAGGACAGCAGCGACAGACTGGCAGGTGCCTGAGCAGCAATAATGTGCTGGAATTACCCCGAGTCAGCAGAGTGCATTTCACTGCTGGCTTCACAAAGCCATCTCATGGCTCGAGAATCCGGCCATGTTCCAGAAAAATGGGTGAGGGATTAGTTTGAAAAATAAATATACCATGATAGATTCCTGGTTCAGGCTGGGAGGGACCTCACAGCCCAGCCCAGCCCTGCCAGGGCAGGAACACCTCCCTCCATCCCAGCCTGGCTTGGGGCATTCACCAGGAACACCTCCCTCCATCCCAGCCTGCCCTGGAGCATTCACCAGCAACACCTCCCTCCACCCCAGCCTGGCTTGGGGCATTCACCAGGAACACCTCCCTCCACCCCAGCCTGCCCTGGAGCATTCACCAGGAACACCTCCCTCCATCCCAGCCTGGCCTGCAGCATTCACCAGGAACACCTCCCTCCATCCCAGCCTGGCCTGGAGCATTCACCAGGGACACCTCCCTCCATCCCAGCCTGGCCTGGAGCATTCACATCCCAGGGAAATGAAGTTCAGAATCAGGAGGATTTTGTTATGACTAATCAAACATTGTCTGTGTCAGTTTTAATTTGTAGTACAAAAGATTGGCATTTCTCGATGGCACAGTGCCTTACACTGGCACAGTAAATTATGCTTTCTTTTCACACATTTCAAACTTCTTGCAGTAAAAATGAACCCTGGGCCAGGAGTCACACTCCACCTGTGAATTCATGACCAGGCTACAGCTCACCTGAGGGACAGCCCCAGAGGTGGGAGCCTGCTTGGAGCAGTGCTGATTCCAGCTCCGTGTTTTTCTGTAATGCCATCCTTAAAAAAAAACCAAACAATAATGTGTTGATCATAATTGAGAGATTTTACTACATTTTATAAATTATTGTTTATAAGCAACCACTGTAACTACAGGAAATTCAATGCATATATTTTACAAAAGTAACATGAGACTACAGGGTTTCTAGAAATTCCCCTGTCCAAGAAAGGAAAAATTTCTCTAATTCTACTGAGACAGGAGAACAAACCCCTCCTTTTTACACAAGAGATGCCACAAAAAACCATCCCTTATTTCTTTTAGTTTTTCACCCCATTTCCTAGCAAAGGTGACTCAGCTCTTCGTTGCTTCAGCCTTTTCAGGGAACACTCTCTGCAAACTCTCTCCTGGTCTCCTTTTTTGCCTCCATTGATTTTCCATTATTTGCTTTGTTCGTTGTTAACTGAGGGCAGTCGTGAGATTTGCTTCAAAATTTGTATCACTCCATGGCTTTTCTTTCATTCTGGTTCATGTCCAGTTCCATCTGCATTGGTGGAAGTGTTTATTTTCTTTTTACTCTGTTACTGTTGGGTTTAGGTTTTTTTTTTTTTTTAAATTGTGCCTTTTTTTCCCCTGCATTTGCATCTCTGTTATTATTTTTCTATCTTTTGTTTTCATTTTATTTTTTTCCCCTTTTTTGGTAAAATCGTCAAATCCCAGAATGGTTTGGGTTGGAAGGACCTCAAATCCCATCCCATTCTCACCCCTGCCAAGGCAGGGACACCTCCCACTGTCCCAGGGACACCTCCNACCCCCCACTGTCCCAGGGACACCTCCCGCTGTCCCAGGCTGCTCCAGCCCCAGTGTCCAGCCTGGCCTTGGGCACTGCCAGGGATCCAGGGGCAGCCACAGCTGCTCTGGGCACCTGTGCCAGGGCTCCCACTGAACAGGGTTAATGCAGGGAGGTGAAACCATGACAGCGTTCACCTCAGACACCAGCAGAGTGTCTGAGGTGGCTCTGCTCTGCCCTGGCTGGGCTGTGTCTGTGTGCAAACCTCCTGCTCTGCTCTGCTCTGGCTGGGCTGTGTCTGTGTGCAAACCTCCTGCTCTGCTCTGCTCTGGCTGGGCTGTGTCTGTGTGCAAACCTCCTGCTCTGCTCTGGATCTGCCTGGGCTGTGTCTGTGTGCAAACCTCCTGCTCTGCCCTGGCTGGGCTGTGTCTGTGTGCAAACCTCCTGCTCTGCTCTGGATCTGCCTGGGCTGTGTCTGTGTGCAAACCTCCTGCTCTGCTCTGGATCTGGGAGAGCAGTCCAGGGAAAGGGAAGGCTCTGGATGAATCACCTTGTTCCAGAGGGCCCAGAATAGCTGCTGCAGCAATTAAACTTGGATTGAACCTGGCTCCTTCCCTTTGCCTGTGGCAAGCTGAGCCAGGGATGCCAAACAAATCTGCATTAATGAGTTATTTTCATGTAAGGAGGAAAATATAACCTTTTTGGGTGGTTGCTATGCACATGTGTTTTGAGAAAGCAACAGCTTACGTTGCTTAATGATGCCAAAATAATGCAGGGAGGAGGGGCAGGCGCCAATTAACATTATTTAATGCCAGCTCTCAATTAGCAGCACAATGGCACAGTGGGCACCTGGGGCACCCCTGGCTCCTTTGGCACCTGGGGCACCTGGAACACCTGGAACATCTGGAATACCTGGGGTACCTCTGGCACCTGGAACACCTGGGGCACCTGGAGCACCTGGGACACCTGAGACACCTGGAACACCGGGGCACCCGGAACACCTGTAACACCTGGGGCACCTGGAACACCTGGGGCACCTTTGGCACCTCTGGCACCTCTGGCACCTGGAACACCTGGGGCACCTGGAGCACCTGGGACACCTGAGACACCTGAGACACCTGGAACACCTGGGGCACCTGGAGCACCTGGGACACCTGAGACACCTGGAACACCTGGGGCACCTGGAACACCTGGGGCATCTCTGGCACCCACCTTCCCAGCCCTGTGACCGCTGCTGGTGGCCGGTGCCCAGGGCTGCCCTGGGGAGCTCAGGATGCCTTTGTAGCTGCTGTGCAGTGTAAATAACGTGGCACTGCTCCTGAGCTCAGAGTCCCATCAACAGCCCAAAAATAATACCCTCTGGTGCGGTCATGCTGGCTTGGTTTCCCAGTGAGGAAGTTCTGTGACAGGGGGACGCTCCCGTGCCCAGGACAAACCTGCAGAGCACTCACAGCTGTGACAGGGGGACGCTCCCGTGCCCAGGACAAACCTGCAGGGCACTCACAGCTGTGACAGGGGGACACTCCCGTGCCCAGGACAAACCTGCAGGGCACTCACAGCTGTGACAGGGGGACACTCCCGTGCCCAGGACAAACCTGCATCTCCTCCACACCTCCCTCCCCACTCTGTGTCCAGACAAGTGCTCCTGGGGGCCCCGTGTTCCCAGGCACAGGCTGTCTGCACTGATGATGTTCCTGCTTTGCCACGGGTTCCTGGGGTGTCTCCCTGTAAACATCAAACACTCTTAGTGCTGGAGATTTGTACTGTGAATGTGGGTTAGAAAAACAAACAAGCAGACAAACAAAACCAAAACAAAACCCCCAGAAGGAGCTATTTAAACCTCTCTCTGTGGGGCCGTTCATTAACCAGACAGGATTTCTCTGGTTTTATCATCTCATTAGATTGCTGTCAGCCCTCACAGGCAGGCACAGCCGCAGCACTGCTCCCCTCTCTGGTCCCAGCCCGGCACAGAGCAGGATAAAATCCCCTTTTTGTGCTGATTTGTGTGCTCCCACCTCTGCCCTCGCTGTGCTCGGCTGCCAGGGCTCCATCCCACACCCAGTCTGCATTCCTCAGCCCCAGCCCCATGGATAAGAGCATCTTGAGTGGGAAGGGACCCACAGGGATCCTTCAGGCCAGCTCCTGGCCCTGCACAAACCCCCCAGGATCCCACCCTGTGCCACCACAGGTCACACGAGTTCCTCTGGGACTGGATTAGAATGAAATGTGGTGACAGTGTGTCCTTTTGTGAGGATTTTTCAAGGCTGGACCCCATAATCTTGGAGGTCTTTTCCAGCCTTCCTGATTCTATGACTTTATGACAAATCGCCCCACCCTACATCCCATAATATAACCCATCAATGGGTTATAGGTGATTCTAAAGCAGCCACAGAATCCTGGTGAGCAGTGAATCACCTGCCCTGGCAGGATCTGTGAGGGGGTCCCCGTGGAACACCCCAGTGTCACCCCCAGACTGATCCCTGGTGGGTCACACAGGGACAGTGTCCTCAGCAAGAGCACCAGGCACTCCTCCCTTCTCTGCACACCACGTCCCCCTCAATCCTTCCCCAGAACAGAACCCCAGCATTTCATACTCCAGCTCATGCCTCAGATCTCAAGGTTTTAGTAAAGCCGGTTTTCAAATTGTTTCTTCTTTGCTGTTCCTTCAACAGAAATTGCCAGGCTTGCTTCCAGCTGAGATACCTGGCACACTGGCAGCAGATGTTGTGCCAGGGGAGGTGTAGGTTAGACGCTAGGAAAAGCTTTTCATGGAAAGGGTTGTCGGGCCCTGGCCCAGCTGCCCGGGGCAGGGGTGGAGTCCCCATCCCTGGAGGTGTTCAGAAATGTGTGGGTGTGGCCCTTGGGGTCATGGGCTGGTGGTGACATGGTGGCCGTGCTGGGTTGATGATTGGTGATCTCAGAGAGCTTTCCCAACCTTAATAGTTCTGAAGTTCTAAAAAAAAATCCCAAAAAACAACAACAACAAAAAGAAAACCGACAAAACAAATCATTGTACTTCTTTGCCACACATTCATCTTTTACCTTTTTTTTTTTTTTTTTGCCACAAGCCCAGAGGAAGGCGGGACAGCTCCGCAGCAGGGACTGGTGTGACACTGTCTGTGTGACACAGGTGGCCAAGGACAGCCGCGTGCTCCTGGTTTATCCCCGAGTCATGTGTGGAACTGCCCTCCCCTGTGCTGAGGGAGGGCAGGGAGGCACAGCACGCAGGTGTTCCTGGCATGGCTCCTCCAGGCTTTAGGAGCAGAGAAATGGAGCCAGGCACGCTGTGCTCCGTGTTTCACCCAGCTCTGAACTCCTCTCAGTGCTCCCTGGGCTGCCAGCTGCTGCAGCTGGCATCTCACCCTCCCTTGGGTGAAATGTCAAGGAGCCATTCTCCTGTGGGTGGTGTGAGGGCTGGCCTGGCACAGGGCTCTGAGAGCTCTGCCAAGTTCTCTTCCTGATTGTTCCAGGGAACGGTGATTTAGAACATCCAGGAGAAAGGGAAAACTTGAGATTTCATGAAAAAATAAAACATGCAAGGTGGGGGACCCTTGTGGATACAATCAGGATCTGATTCTAAAGAAAACTGGAGTGGTTTTGCTGTTGAGCAGAGAATTGTAGCCTGGAACAGCAGCCAGGCTTCTTTCCTGACCTGCTCAAGCGGTGCATTTTCACCTGGGTGAGCTCAGGTCAGCAAAAATCCTTCCAGAACCCTGGGCAAAACCTCAGCCCCTGCCAGCGCCTGCTGCCAGAGGTGCCAGGTGTGAATGGAACTGCAATCTCTGCCTGAGCTTGCATGGGGCACTGGGGGAGCTGCAGCTCCGGGAGACACAAGGGGCTCTGGAGGGGCTGAAACCCACCCTCAGTGAGGGGCTCCAGGGCTGGGAGAGCTGGGAATGTTCCCCTGGAGAGGAAAAGGCTCCAGGAGAGCTCAGAGCCCCTGGCAGGGCCTGAAGGAGCTCCAGGAGAGCTGCAGAGGGACTGGGGACAAGGGATGGGGGGACAGGACACAGGGAGTGCATCCCAGTGCCAGAGGGCAGGGATGGGTGGGAGATTGGGAATTGGGAGTTCCTGGCTGGAACGGAATTGCCAGAGCAGCTGTGGCGGCCCCTGGATCCCTGGCAGTTCCCAGGTTGGACACTGGGCTTGGAGCAGCCTGGGACAGAGGGAGGTGTCTCAGGGTGTGGAACTGGGCGGGATTTAAATGTCGCTTCCAGGCCGAACCGCTCTGGCACTGCGGGGTTCTCCATCAGCACCGGACAGCTCCCAGGAGCAGCCGGAGAGTTCCGGTGGCGGAGCTGGCGCCGAGAGCGCGGCTGTCGCACGCTGTGCCCCGTCGGGCGCTCGCCGCCGCCTGCAGCAGTGCTCGCAGCCCGAAGGGCGGTGTGCGGGCCGGCAGAGCCTGTCCCGGCCGCGCCGGGCCGCGGGCCCGCTCGCTCGCAGCTCCTCGGCTCCGGGAGCGAGCGTCGGTGCGGGGCTGGAGCAGGGCTCAGGCTGCGGGGCTGGGCGGGAGGAGATGGATGGGCTGCTGTCCCCCAGCTCCCGGCAGCTCTGGCTGCACAGGCAGCTTGCTGCAGGGAGCAGAGGAAGGGGAAAATCCATCGATTTCTGTCGTTTCGTGACTCCTCGGAGCAGCACAGTGCTGAAGGGCGAGAGCAGCAGTCATCCAGCACGTTCTTGTCGCATGAGGGAGTGGAAGTCCCCAGACTCTTCCTCCTCAGCACGTCAAGCGTTCCAAAGTCCTCCAAAAGCTAATGGAAGTAAACTTTAGTTGAGTGTTGAGCTGTCCCCTGCCCATGTTTATTTTCCTCAAGTAAGAGTAGAAAAATGAATTTTAAAAAGAGACACACACATCACTACGCTCCCAAGTCCCCAGGACTCCTTGAGACTCTGAAACTTTGCCACTCTTGCTGCAAAGAGGTAGGAGTGATTCATTGACCTAATGAACTTATTTTTTTAATTTGTCTTTTGGCTTGTTTAGGAATTTGGAGGTAGAGAAGCCAGAGTAAATTGGAATTTTCAGGTGTGCGTATTATACAAAAATATTAAGTAGGGTATTTATGGAAAATGCAATACAACTTGTTTTAAAGCATATTTGTGAGGGATCTGTGTTAGTGTGAAGCTCAAATCCCCCCAGGGACAGTCCAGAGCAGGTGTATCCATCCAGAAATCCATCGCTGGAGAATCCTCCCTGTGAGTTAAAGGAGACTGGGAGTCATGTGCAGGTGGGTGGGGAAGGCTCCCGAGGGGCACGCAGGGCTGGCAGTGTCCTGTTCTGTCACTGCTCCTCTCCTGCCTGATCTTCCTGACAAATGAACAGCCCAAACCAGCTCCCCACGGCTCCGTCACCCGTGCACGGCAGCGCTGACACCAAACCCAGCTCATCCTGTTCCCCTCTCACAGCCTTCTCTCCTGCCAGGCTCCCTGCCCGCGGTGCAGACTGCAGGCTGTCCTGAGGCAGAGCCACGGGGCAGAGGGACAGCAGGTGCCTGCAGGTGGGGCAGGGCCGGGGGAAGGCAAAGGGGAGCTGCTTCAGGGAGGGCGTACTGTGCTCCTGGGAAGGTCAGCTGGGCTTCCTTCACCACACTCCTGCTTTCACTCAGGATGACTTTTGCCAGCAACTCTCTCAGTCCTTGATAGATGGGACTGCTGTTGTTCAGAAATCTATATCAGTAACTGCATAAGCTCTGGTTTGCCCTAAAATCAAATTGGTTTCTTGGCCTGGACGATTTAATGCAGCAGCAGGCTCCCCCAGCAAACTGCAGACACTGCAAAACAGAGCCTGAATTTCACGGCTGCTCCTCATGGCCTCTGACACCTCCCTTCAGCCACCACGTTTTAATCGCTCCTGCCACGTTCCCCTCCTCCTCGTCTCCTCTGCTCTGTGCTCAGAGGAGAAANCTGACCCCCTGACCCCCTGACCCCCTGACCCCTCCTGGGCAGGGAGGGAGGGCAGGCACAGGCAAGGAAAAGGGCTCAAAGATTTACCCCCTTCGGAGCCTGAGGGGCTCCAGGAGAGCCTGGGGAGAGACTCTGGACAAGGGTCTGGGCCTGCTCTAGTGGAAGGTGTCACTGCCATGGCAGGGGGTGGAATGAGATGAACTTCAGAGCCCTTCCAATCCAAACCATTCTGGGATTCTCTGATTCTGTGATTTGGGAGGGTAAGAAGTTATCCATCCACTGGAGGAGGATGGATAACCAACTGGTAGGTTGTCGAGAGTATCCTGGCAGAGGAATGAGGTCTTGAGGAAAGAAGAAAGTGATCTGCTCTACCTGATGAGCACAGCAGGTACTCTGTGTGTGCTTCCAGAACATGGGAGAGGGCAGCACAGGCAGTTCCTGTCACTGGGGAGCATGCAGGCAGATCCCTGCCCTCTGAAGATTGACACTGTCAGATCTGTTAGTGCCTCTGGCNCCTGCCACGTTCCCCTCCTCCTCGTCTCCTCTGCTCTGTGCTCAGAGGAGAAACACTCTCTGGCTGTTTCCAGTTTTGGTATTTGCTCTTGCTCTGGGGGCTTTGCACCGTGGGCTGTGTCCAGGTTCTGCCAGGTGCCCGTGTACCCTTGGGGAGCTGCAGAGGCCAAGGGCAGCTCACAGGGCTGGCNGAGCCACCAAAGCCATCCCTGCCACCCCAGGCTGGGTCCCAGAGTCACCAGGAGGCAGGAGGGCCCCGGGCCAGCGAGGCACATGCTGCTGCCAGCGGCCCTCTGTGCTGCTGGGGGGCACAGTGGCTGCCTGAGGGGGTCCCTGCAGGGTGCTGCCATGCCAGGGTGGGTGCCAGGAGCCCAGCAGGGCCCCAGACCAGCCCTGGGGGTGCAGCTCCGTCACTGCCTCGGTGCTTGCACCCCCCGAAATCGCTGCTGCCTCTGCTCAGGAACAGACCCAAGTCAGCACTTTCTCCACCACGCTGCACGGTAATTTTTCCTCATCCTGCCTATATTTAACTTTTCCCCTTGGACTAAAATGTGGTTACAAAAAATTTCTGTCAGCTGGAAAGAAGGAACAATGCCTGGCTCAGCGCCTGTGCTCAGCAGTGAAGAGTCTGCAATTACAGACTAAAAAACACAACAATACAAAAAAATAAAGCCCCAAACCACCAGTAACAAAAACAAAGCAAAAATCTTTTTCCAATTTCTCTGAGATTCTTCTTGGCAGTTGTTTCTTTCTGACAAGGATCAGCAATATAAGAGGGAAGGAGAGTTCGGAGCAGAGAGCAATATAAAGTAAAATAAAAAAAAAAATCAAAATCCTGAGGTCTATTTTGCCTGCCAGAACATCTTCTGTCACAACGTGATTGCAGAGAGGCAGCATCCAAGTGCATCCAACTGTTCTGAAGGAGACTGAGGAGATGAAATCACCCCAGCCTGTCCCAGTCCTGCCAGACCAGCTGTGTGAGTGAGGAGCCCCAGGCTGCCAGCAGAGCTGGTGCCAGGAGGGGCTGGGGGCTGCCTGGGAAGAGCCGGGGCTGGAACAGCCCACCCGTGGCACCAGAGGCACAGCCTGGCCCGGGGGACAGCTCCCCTGCGTGCCCCAAGCACCCCAACAGGGGACAGCCCCGAGCACCCCAACAGGGGACAGCCCCGAGCACCCCAACAAGGGACAGCTCCCCAACCAGGGACAGCTCCCCTGTGTGCCCCGAGCACCCCAACTGGGGACAGCCCCGAGCACCCCAACAGGGGACAGCCCCGAGCACCCCAACAGGGGACAGCACCCCAACCAGGGACAGCTCCCCTGTGTGCCCCGAGCACCCCAACTGGGGACAGCCCCGAGCACCCAACCTGGGGACAGCCCCGAGCACCCCAACCAGGGACAGCCCCGAGCACCCCAACCTGCCGTGTCCCAGCTGGGCCATTGGCACACGGACAGAGCCACCCTCCGGGGGCTCCTGACACCGAGCAGGGGTTTGGCAGTTTGACTGGCAATGCCACGGGGCTTCAGCAAGGTCTGACGTGAGGGATACTCCACTGTGTGCTGGTTTTTTCTTCCCTTTTGAATTTCTCATCCACATCTCTCTGGTGTTTTGGACCAAACCCTTGCCCTGAGTCCTGCAACTGGCTGGCCAGGGCTACACTGGATTTTAGCCTCCTCTTTTAAAATCTGGTTGAATTGATTATTTATGTTTCGTAAAGGGAAACTTAGAGCCCATGAAATATTAATGTGTGAGGGAAGAAGGAGCTGTTTAATGAGAGCAAAGCTGGGCTCAGGGAGCCGAGGTCCCTCCACAGGGAGCCAGGGCGGGCTGGGCTCTGCAGAGCTCTTGGCTTGAGCCGTTTTAGCCCAAAACCTGCAGGTCTGATTAAAAACAAGCATGAAAGGGGAAACTAAATAGAATCAAGGAAGTTGATTCCCAGCTGGCTGGGCCAGGCAAGCACAGCAGCTCGTCAGAGACACGTTAATCCCAGCTGGAGGCCTGGAGCTTGCAGCCTGATCCAGCAGCCAGCACGGGGTCATGGCCGGATGAACTCCTGACATTTCTACCTCCTGTAAAACCCACTCGATGGCAATGGGGCCAGAGTGTGCCAAAGGGAAAGGAAAGCACTTTAATGATGTGCTTTCATTTAGCAAGGCGCTGCTCCAGTTAGAAATTCCATGAGAAGATGAGCAGGTATTTTAATTACAAAAAAAATGATATCAATAATTAAGACACAAATGCTTTTAGGTTCCATTACACTGAGGATCCAGAGCAAAGCAGCAGCTGGAGAGATGGCAAAACAAACTCAGACTATTCCATGCCCAGCTCTGCTCAGCAATCAGACCTGGCCAGAGCCACAGAACCAAAGCAGCTGGGTGCTGCCAGCAGAGGCGGCACGGCCCCTTCTCCTGCCAGTCCCTGGCACCGCTGGGGATCGCAGGGCTGGCAGTGATGGCACAGCCAGGTGCTTCTCAGGAGCACTGGCCAGCAGCTCTGCTGCTGCCTGAAGCCGTCTGAGAAGCTCTGGGTGGCCCTGCTTTCCATCAGCTGCCCTGGGGGTCTCCATGTCCCCCAAATAGTGTCCGTCACAGCTTTGGCACCTTGCCACCCCCTGGCAGAGGAGGTCAGAGCACTTGGTCCCACGGCTTCCTTTGGCCTCAGGGCCTTGGCACCCTGGGAATGCTGCAGATCACCCTGGCATGCAGCTGCTCTGTGCCAGCCTTGGCACCGCTGACTGCCCCTCCCCAGCCTCAGGAGAGGGAACGGAAAGCCTTCCACTGCTGAGCCCCTGGCTCTTCAAGGAAGCCTCAGGAAGAGTTTTCCTCATGGAAAGGGTGCTCAGGCCTTGGCAGGAGATTTGGAGTGCCCATCCCTGGAGGTGTCCCAGGAATTCCTGGAGGTGGCACTCAGAGCTCTGGGCTGGTGACAAGGTGGGCACCGGGCACAGCTGGCACTCCCTGGGCTGGGAGGGCTTTTCCAGCCTCAGGGATCCTGGGATTCTGTGATTCCTCCTGGCCCTCAGCAGGAGCACGGGCTGTGCCCAGGGGCATCCTGAGCAGAGCCACCCCTCAGGGCTGCCACTGGCCCAGCCCCAGAACCTCCTCCAGTGGGACTGGGGGTCGCTTTCTTTCCATACCTGCACAGTTTTTCAGCATGAAACTAAGTTAGATCTCCACTCCAACTGGTGCCTGAGCTCTGTTATTAATTATAGCAGCAGCTCAAATCCCACTCATTAGCTGAATGAGCAATAACACACGTTAAGCCTCTATCTGTTGATAATATTCTCCAATGGATCGGGGATGTGTCATTTGACACTGATAAACTAGGCAATATTATGAGCTGAATGTCTGCAATGCTACACAGATGGGGAATATATTAATTTAAGAAAATGTTATTAAGTGTTTAAGGAGTGTAATTATGAGCAGCCTTCTCGTTTGACACCTGTGTGCAGTCTTTCCTTGAGAGATAAAGACAGAGCAATGAGAACTGGAAACCAGCCTTCAAATCTCTCTGTTTCTTTCTCATTTTAACTTCCTGCCAAATTAATTATTTTCCAGACACAACCAATATTGTAAAGAAGTTGTGACTGAAAACAATACCAGTGTGCAGCCCACAGAAATCTTTTTAATACATTTATTTGGCAATACAAGACAATTTCTGAGAAACACCAGCTCTGCAGCGTGTGACAGGGACAAGTTGCCCACAAGCCAGCAGAGTTCCCAGCAGCACAGAGAGCCACCCGGCTGGGGCTGTGCCAGGGCACCCTGCCAGCCCTGGTCAGCTGCAGCCTCCACTGCAGCTGGAGGGGAGAGCAGGGAAAATTAACCTTATTATATTGCAGACAGGTCAAAGTTAACTGTTGAATTCCAGACTGAAGAACGGAAGGCTCCAGGGAGACCTCAGAGACCCCTGCAGTGCCTGAAGGGGCGCCAGGAGAGCAGGGGAGGGAAGAGGAACCTTTGGAAAGGGCTCTGGAGTGCCAGGACACAGGGAATGGCTCCTACTACCAGAGGGCAGAGAGAGGTGGGATACTGGGACAGAATTGCTCCCTGGGAGGCCCTGGCACAGATGCCCAGAGCAGCTGTGGCTGCCCCTGGATCCCTGGCAGTGCCCAAGGCCAGGCTGGACATTGGGCTGGGAGCACCCTGGGACAGGGGGAGGTGTCCCTGGGACAGTGGGAGGTGTCCCTGCCATGGCAGGGGTGGCACTGGCTGGGTTTTAAGGTCCCTCCAACCCAAACCATTTTGTGATTCTCTGAAATTGCTCACTGGGTGGAGGGGACAGGCATTCCCTGAGGGGGCTGTCACAATGGAAAATGAGTGTGGGGTGACTCTTGGTGCAGGGTCGGGAGACTTTGCAGAGCCTGCAGGCTGGTGCTGTGCCAGCTCTATGCTGGGCAGTGCCCAGGGCAGCTCCCACGTCTCTCCTGAGGGAAGCAGCTGCCCTGCACCATCCCTGCCCCTCCTGGGCACCCCAGCACCCATGGAACCAGCTGTGGGAGGGCCCTGACATACCCAGTGCCCTCTGAGGAACTTAATTAATTAATTAATTAAGATGCCTGCAGCACTGCCCCATCTCCTCAGCCTCAAAACGATGGTTTGGCAGTGCTGAACAGACGGTACCTGCCTGGCACGGCGGGATCCAGCCACGGGCACACGTGGGCCCTGAGGAGCTGCTGGGAGGCTGCACGTGGGATCTGCCCAGAGCTGCTGCTGCTGGAGAGGGAAGGTGCAGCAGAGCCCTGGACAGGGTGGAAGGACACTGAAATGTGCTCCAGGGAGAGCTGTGGCTGTCTGACAGAGGGAAGGTGCAGCAGAGCCCTGGGCAGGGTGGAAGGACACTGAAATGTGCTCCAGGGAGAGCTGCTGCTGCTGGCAGAGGGAACTTGCACCATAAACCTGAGCAGGGTGGAAGGACCCCAAAACGCATTCCAGGGAGAGCTGTGGGTGCTGGGTGCTGAGCTCTCACTGCCAGGATGTCAACGTCCATGGAGTTAAAGCGGATCCTGGCCCCGCTGGGCTCCTGAGGAGTTCGACAGGAGATCCATGTTCACAGCAAAGTCTTCTGTAAACAGGAAAAGCATTTTGTGGAAATGGCAGGGACATTACATGTTCCCTGTAATGCTGCTGCACAAATCCTTGGAGGAGTTTAATCTGGAATAATGTATGAACCTGCACAGGGGGAAAAAATCAGACAGAAACTGATGACAGCTGGGTAAAAAATGATAAGAGAGTGGATGGAGTGTTTCACAAGGAATAGGAAGAAGCTTCTGCCTGGTTCAGCACAGAAGTGGTTGGATTGAGGATCTGACTGGCAGCGGCGAAGACACAGGGAACAGGCACGAGGAGATGGCAGAGCTGCTGGAGCGAGAGGGGCAGCTGGGAGCAGAATCCCCAGAGAGCCCCGGCAGAGGCTATACTGGAGCTGCCCAGAGCCTGCGTGTTTCCATCCTCACAGGGTCACACTCTGCAGGCAGTGCCGGGGCTGCTCGACCTAAGGATGCACCCGAGCTTCTCTGCCCAAACTGTTTCGTTTATGAGAATCTAGGCTAAAATTGGTAGATTTTGCAAGCTGTTTATAGCTTTCCACAGAAAAATCCTACCCTTAGCATTGCAGTTTCAATGCAATGTTCTCTTTCATGTTAAGATTCATAAATATCAGTATAACTTTTATAATGGTGCCTGCAACCATTGTTAAACATAAACTTCAAGTTTAAAAACAGATAATAAGTGTATATATTTAATAGCACCAAATTATCACTATAAACGTCCCTTATCATTTTTATCAGCTTTTTTGGGGCCCTGTGCTTCCCTGCTCTGTTTTCCAGCAGCAGGAGGAGGTTCAGTGTGTCCCCTGCTGAGGTGAGCCAAGGCTCTGCCCTGCACATCCTCGCTGCAAGAGCCTCCAGTGTCCCTGGGAATCCTCCTGCTGTGAAGGACACAGACCTTCAGCTCTTGGTTTTAATTTGGTTGATTTTACACACGGGAGGATCTCCTGTGTTTGACAAACACCAACCCCCAGGTTCTCCTCCAGCGGGCAATTCCATTTATAGCACATCCAAAAACAGGGGGGAAATGCAGTTCAGAATTTCATTCCACTGGAGCAGTTAAAATGTAAAAAATCTTGGGTTCATTTATAGGCTTGAATTTGCAGTCAAGGGTGCTGAGCCCTGTCCTTCTTTCCTTGCCCTTGGTGAATAATGACAGGAAAGTAGAGGGGGGCACAAGGACATTTTAACCCTGCACTTTTCAGCAGCTGGTATTCAGACCAGTGCTTTGTTCTTTTTTTCCTCCTTATTTGTGTTTCAAACCCATCCGCTATGAAACAAACCACAAAAGAGAACATTTCAGCCTTTCCCTCTCCCAGGTGTTAATGGAAAGCAGAAACACTTGGGATGTGCATTTCAATTGGAACAAGCGACACGATTTTTGTCAAGCTACTTCGTGTCAAGCACATAAATAAACATGTGCATAGGGAAAAGGTTCAATATTTCAACACTGGTTTCTTTTTGCAGCCTTCAAGATGCAAGTCCAAAACATTTCTGTCAGGAAATTTGGGTGGGAGGATATTGGAAGGATGAAAAATGTGCATTTTCTGAAAAATGCGTCATAGTCAAAATCGCAGTGTTTCAAGAAAACTGTCGTGTCACCTACCAGCCCCTCAGCTCCTTTGAAACTTCGGGAAAACAATCCAAGATAAATCCTTCCCAGAGCCACGCTTCCCAAGCTGAGCACGGCACCCCGTGCCCAGCGCTCGCCATGGCTGGCCCTTGGTGGCCCTTGGTGGCCCTTGGTGGCCCTTGGTGGCCCTTGGTGGCCGCGGCTCAGGAGCCCTCGGTGCCCGGGGTGGGCTGTGGGAACCAGCGCAGTGCCAGCAGCACCGGGGAGCGGCATGACCCCAAACCCAGCCAGCTCAGCTCCAAACCCAGCCCCAAACCCAGCCCCAAACCCGGCCAGCTCAGCCCCAAACCCCACTAGGCACAGCCCCAAACCCAGCCCCAAACCCCACTAGGCACAGCCCCAAACCCAGCCAGCTCAG
>VXBQ01006729.1:192921-223256 GCA_013400175.1 Phainopepla nitens | reverse complement strand
CAGGTCACCTCCCGGGACCGTGCCAGGTCACCTCCCAGAATGTGCCAGGTCACCTCTGGGATTGTGCCAGGTCACCTCCCAGAATGTGCCATGTCACCTCCCAGAATGTGCCAGGTCACCTCCCGGGACTGTGCCAGGTCACCTCCCAGAATGTGCCAGGTCACCTCCTCCGACAGCAACAAAGCTGTTCTCAGGCTGCTGTTCCCCAGAGGGGACAGAGGTGCCAGAGATGCTCCATGCTCCGTGCCCAAGAAAAGGGACGTTTTGGAGCAGGCTTTGTCAGTCAAAGGGAAACAAAGGCACCTGTGCCGACAGCGGAGCTCCCAGAGCTGGAGTCAGCTGAGCCTTTCTGTGCCCTGTTCACAGCCCTGGGTTAGGGCTCAGCTGGGGACACACTCTGCTGGTCTCTGAGGTTCTCTGCGTTAAGCTTTCGAATTCCAGCTGCATTTATTTCAGCCTGTCCTGAATGTTTTCTCTGAGGGGTGTGAAGAAAAACTATTATGAAAATTAAGTAAGGCAGAAGAGACAAGGTTCTGCCTGGTCTAGAGGAAGGTGCCTGCCCATAGCAGGGATGGAACAAGGTGAACTTTAACTTCCCTTCCAATCCAAAATACTTGTGATTGGATTGTATGAAAGGAATGCTAAAAGGTTTCTCCTCTTTGAAAATCCCTGTAAATTAGCCCAAATAACACAAAGAGATATAAAACCTGCAAGAAAATTAGAGGTGAAATTAAATGTGAATATGAAAGTAACACCTTCAGAATATCCAACAGCTGGGTGCAAGGCTACATAGGGCACCTGTAAACACAGGCCAAAAAGCAGAAAACAAATTACATCCATGTAAATATTTCCTTACAGTTCCAGTCATGCGCATAGATCTCAAATAACAGGCTGAGGCTTTGGAGCCAAGACTTGGAGACAAAGTGATTTATTCAGATAGCAGTGGTCAGTCCACGGGCAGGTCTTTGAGGGAATTTAAATTACACTGCTATGGTTACTGATCAAAGCAGGGTCGAGATCCCATGGGACCAACACCCAAATTCCTGGAGGGGGATCCCTGGGTGATCTCTGGGTCCCTGCATGGAGCCTCTGCAGGCAAACAGAGCCTGGGGCCCTGGAACAGAAGATGAGGATGTGCAGCCTGAGTGAGTGCTGTGAGCAGCCAGCTCCTCCCACTGCTGCCCATTCCCATTCCACTGGAGCTTCACTTCAGTGCATCAGTGATTCCTGAGACTTGGCAGTGGCTTTATGTAATTAAATCTTTGCTGAATATCATAGAATCATAGAGTCACAGACTGACGTAATCATAGACTCCCAAAATCACAGAATCCCTGAGTGGTTTGGCTTGGAAGGGATCTTCAGGGCCACCCAGTGCCACCCCTGCCATGGCAGGGACACCTCCCACTGTCCCAGGCTGCTCCAAGCCCTGTCCAGCCTGGCCTTGGGCACTGCCAGGGGTCCAGGGGCAGCCACAGCTGCTCTGGGCACCTGTGCCAGGGCCTGCCCACCCTCACAGGGAACAATTCCTTCCCAAAAGCCCATCCATCTCTACCCTCTGGCAGTGGGAAGCCATTTCCTGTGTCCTCTCCCTCCAGATTCTTGTCCAAAGCCCCTCTCCAGCCTTTGCAGGCCCCTTTAGGAATCCTTTTAGTCGGCTCTTGTTGTGTTGGATGTTTCCTTATCTCTATTTTCTCTGCACAGAATTGAGTCATGGGCAGGTCCCTGCGCAGACCAGCCAGGAGATCTTGGCCCGGGGAGGTTGGTGCCAGGCTGCCACAGAGCAGCCACTGCATGTCTTTTTTTAAGTACTCCAGGAGATTCAGCATCTCCAAACTGCTCCCCATCCCTCATGCAGCCGAGACCTCCCTGCTCCTGCCCCTTGCTGTCCTGGCCTGAGGACAGCTGCCACTGCTGCAGGGAACAGGAGGAGCCTCCTCTCTAGGAGGAGCACTAGGCAGAATTAAAATGTGTCTAGGACAGCAGCTCCATGTCTGTGTGAGGGGGGCATGGGTGGGAACTCCCAGTTTGTCCCCCAAGGCGATGCTTGGCTCATCCCTGTGAGGTGGGAAGTGGGTGGGGAGGTGGGCAGAGCAAACCCCAGATGGGAGCCCTGTCACAGACACTGCCCAGGGCACGAGGGAGGGACAGAGGCTCAGGAAGCAGGGATTAGCATCTTCCCATTTGTAGACCTGCATGGGAAGGCACTGGAGAGCCCAGGGAATTGTATAATTAACAGTGAACTTAATAGCAAACCTCTTTTTTATCTCAGTGCACCATTTGCACAAAAATAGCTCTTCCCTTCCCAGCCAGCACATCTGAAGTGCAGATTATCAGATCCCACATTTCACATTTCCAAAATTCTGTGGCTTTTACCCCTACAATTTATTAGCTTCAGATGTGCATCTCCAGTCCCAGAGGAGCTTAACGTGAGCTGGAAGGCTGAGCCCTGGCAGGATCAGTGGCAAACTAACAAGGTCAGTCCCATCCTCCTGTTTCCATGGCGATCGCTCTGATAATACAGAACATGGCAACACCAGCCTTCTCCCAGCTCCTCCAGCTCAGCTCCTGGCTTTGTCTGACTCCCCTGGAATGGGACTGAGATAAAAGAGAGCTCACAGCAAAGAGGGGAGGGCTGTGGTGCTGCCTGAGCGCCCTGCCCTCAGGAGGGTGAGCTTTCAACAAAGGTTTCCTTCCAAGGGCCTGCTGGGTGTTGGAAAGGTTCAGCCTTCACTGAGGCTGCACTTGGCCACCCAATCCTGCCACGGATCATAGTTTTTTGTTTTATTCTCTTCACCAGGATGGATTTTCTCCACTACAAGATTTCTCCTGCTCAGCTATGAAGACACATCCATGCTGGGAGCAAAATGGCCAGTGGGTGAAAAAGCATTTTTTGGTGCAGGAAAAAGAGCAGGTCTGGTACCAAAAATGTTCCAGGAGAGGACGATGCTGTGGCACAGCCCGAGGCAGCCTCTCCCTCCCAGATCCCAGCGAGGGGACAGGGAGAGGGGCTGGGATGGTTCTGCTCCCCTAAGTGGGGACACCACTTTCCAAAGAACGGTGAGAGTTTGTCACAAAAAAATCCTACTTGTGTCTGAAAATAGAAGCTTTCCAAACCTCAGCTCTTTGGAATGAAAGCCAGCTCCGGTGGGTGTTTCAAGATTCAGGAGTTTAAAGTGCTTATGGAACAAGGTTTCTGGCTTTGATTAAATAATCCAAAACCCTGCATTGCAATAAAGTGTTTTCACCTAGCAGAACTATTTCCTAGTTCATTGTGACCTACAGAATTATTGCAGAATTGCAGGAATATATGTGTTTGTAGATCTGGGTGTACATATCCGAGTACAGACATCTGTGAATTCAGGTGTGAATCCCATAAATACTCCGCAAACCTGTCCCTGGGGAGCAGCCATGTCAGCTGCTCTGCCTGCAGGCCTGTCTTGCTCTCTGGTGCCTGGGTTTTAATCCGTGTGTGCGAGCTCTCGAGTGCTTGTCAAGGCTGTGAGAGCATGAGCCATCACCAGTGATGCCTGGAGAGGTTCCCTGGAACAGAGGCTGGGCAGAGTTAAAGGAACAAAGNTCAGGAGTTTAAAGTGCTTATGGAACAAGGTTTCTGGCTTTGATTAAATAATCCAAAACCCTGCATTGCAATAAAGTGTTTTCACCTAGCAGAACTATTTCCTAGTTCATTGTGACCTACAGAATTATTGCAGAATTGCAGGAATATATGTGTTTGTAGATCTGGGTGTACATATCCGAGTACAGACATCTGTGAATTCAGGTGTGAATCCCATAAATACTCCGCAAACCTGTCCCTGGGGAGCAGCCATGTCAGCTGCTCTGCCTGCAGGCCTGTCTTGCTCTCTGGTGCCTGGGTTTTAATCCGTGTGTGCGAGCTCTCGAGTGCTTGTCAAGGCTGTGAGAGCATGAGCCATCACCAGTGATGCCTGGAGAGGTTCCCTGGAACAGAGGCTGGGCAGAGTTAAAGGAACAAAGCAGGGATTTATGAAAAGGCCTTCACAGCACGTACCTTGGGTGGTGCAGGAATCCAGCCGAGGCTACTCTCAGGATGGGCCCAAGGTGGGTCCAAGATGGGTCCAAGATGGACTCTGAGTCACAAGTTCCCACACTTTTTAAAATTTTGCTCCATTGCCATATTGGGGTTCATTGTCCAATTCCAGCTCCAGGTGATGCAGTCCCACCCTCCCAGTTTGCTCTCCTCAATTCCCTTTGTTTGCACTTTTTGGGCTGGAGCTGCCACGGTGTCCTTGGATCTGGGGCTGGAAAAGGATTGTTGTGTGTGACTGAGCTGTGAGCAGAACTTGCCAACACTTTGTATGAAGTTCAGAGTCACACACCAGTGCAGTGCAGGATCTGGAAAGATAAAAGCTAAAACTTAAGGCAGCAGGAGTGCTCCCAGAAGGGCACATCTGCTCACACCCGCTGCTGCAGGAGAGAAGAGCGGGCTGCACTCTGGGGCTGGGCGAGGAGCCTGGGGGAGCCTCGGAGCCTCGGGGAGCAGCCCCGAGCCGGGGCAGGGCTGCTGACCAGCCGAGGGCTCCGTGTGGGGCTGCCCCGAGCCCCAGTCCCTGCCCCGAGCAGCTCCAGCCTCCCCATCCTGCAGCAGGAAAGGCCCCGGCCGAGCACAGCGGCCGTGCCGTGTCCACCTCTGGCAGGCTGGTGTTTGCTCGACCCCTTCAGCTGAAATGGGAGTGGAAGTGTTCCAGGTGAAGCTGGGCAGGGCTTGGAGACACCTGGTCCGGTGGGAGGTGTCCCTGCCCATGGCAAGGGTGGAATGAGATGAATTTTCAGGTCTCTTTCCATCTGAGCCACTCTGTGATCAGACTACAGCCCAGCACTTTCTCGGGCATAGAATATTCTGCTCCAACGAAAATTGGGCAATATTTGCAAATTATTTACCTGGAAAGGAAAGAAACATTCCTAGAATACTGAGTGCCTTGTAAAACTTCCTTCTAAAGGGACTCATCGAGGGAACAGCCAAACGGGATTGAGAATGAGGAGCAGCTCCCAGACACTTAAACACATCAGTTATGAGCATTGTTCTGCAGCCTGAATGGAGAGGTGCAGAATGGATATGTCATTGTGGTGCATTATATTATCATATTTTAAAGCTGCCTTCAGCTGTAACAAGCTCTGAGGTATTTTCTAGAGTGATGAAGTATTTAATAAAAGTAAGACAAAGAGTCACTGGAGACCTTGGTGGCTTGTGTGCCCTTTGAAACACATTACTGGCCCAAAAGATATTAGCTTAATCCTCTCTTCTGGTTAAACTGTGATTCATTGTCTGAAGGAGAAAGATTTCAGTGTATCTGCGAAACCCTTTTAGTTTCATTTGGCATATCTGGATAACATTTCCAAGCAATTCTTGTTCCCCCCGTGTGGCAAAGGAGACAGATTATAAAGGATCCGTTGTCTGACAAGGATATTTCATCCCATGAAAGGGGACAGTGAGCAACTTCTAAACTTTTGGGAGTGACTCCTGCCCAGGTCCCACCACCCACCTGCCCTCAGTATCTGAGCTCCAAGGCTGCTCCTGCCCATGGCTCCCTGCCAGCCTCCAGCAGGGTCACAGCCCCAGCCCTCGTGCCAGGCTCAGTGCCTGTGACAGCCAAATTTGGACTTCAGAGACACGATTGGGGTGAGCCCATATGTTTGACTGCATCTGTGAGACTTTCATGGTTTTGCCCTCCTCAAATTGCTTTTGGCTCTCTGAATGCTCTCTGCTCGTCCCATGGCCAAATGTGTCCTGTGTTCCAAAGCCAAAGGGACATTTGCAGTGACATCCCCAGCACCACGACCCTCAGCTGGCCACGGTCCCCCCAGCCCCAGGAGGGAGCTGCAAACCCAGGCACGCTTCTCTTGGCTGCTCCCTTCCTTCTCCATCCCTGCCTCTGGCAGCAGGATCGTTCCCTCAGCCCCAGACTAGGAAGCTGGGCTTCTCCTGGCTTTCACCACAACGACCTGGAAGTGTCAGACCAGAACGTCCCTGCACCCATGGGCTGGAGAAGCGGCTCCAAAGCCCCAGAACATGAAATTAAACCTGGACCCAGGCTAGGTACCGAGCCTAGTGATCAGCGCTGGGGCTGGGGCACCACGACCTTGGCACTGCCTGCCCTCAGGCACAGGTGACATTTCTCATCTCTGTTCCAGTGCAAAAATATTCTTTTCCCTTTCTCTGCTCCCATTGTTTGCACGACAGCCACTAATGACCCTTTTCTCTCAATAATATAATATAACTGTAAGAAGCTAGCACTGAATCAACCTAACCTGCATTTAACTGGAGTTCAGGGTTTCTTGCCAGACCTGCTGAATTTTCTCCAAGCATCCCACCTCCCTCAGCACAAGCCTCTAGCTCAGAGCAATTAACTTTTTCTTTCCCTCTGTAATGCCTGAATTTCAGGTTATTTTATTTTCAAAAAAAATTGTATTCTCTGAACATGCAACAATCCTATAATTAAAATAATTTGCCCTTGTGGCACAGAGGTTACATAATTGGCAGGGAAGGATACTTGATATTTTAATAACTGTGAGGCATAGGAGAAATTTTTCTCACCTTTAGCTGCCTGTGAACAGGAGCTGCTATGTTCTACAGCTTCACAATCCTCATCAGTCCTTCTGACAAGTCATTTGCCTGGAACTTTATTTTCCAAATGACCCAGTACCTCACTAAAATAAGCTGAACTCCTTTGCAAAGAAAATCAGTGATTTCCTAAAGTATCTTACTAAGAAGTTCAACGTGCTTGCTCAGCTGCTACACACAATGGCAAAACACTAAAAAAAGTGAACCTGGGAATGAAAGAGCCAATTCTGGAAGTGGAAGGAGAGTCATTGATGTCTGACTCCAGAAATGTCCCAGGGCTGGGATCTCACATAGGACTCCTTCTAGTCCTCTGGCAGGGGTAAAATTTAAGATCTGGCAATTGTCTTTTCTGTTGCGTTTTGAAAGTTCTGTGTCAGACCATTCCAAGCCAGGTGTGCAGCTGCCACGGCTTTTAATCACAGAAATTTTAGGATCACCAGCTGCTTTGGTTTGGAAGGGACCCTAGAGCTCATCCAGTGGCACCCCTGCTATGGCAGGGACACTTCCACTGTCCCTGGGTGCTCCAAGCCCCGTGTCCAGCCTGGCCTGGAACACTGCCAGAGATGAGAGCAACAGGATTTGCCAAAAAAGCCCATAAAATGAAAAATAACAAAAATACAAAATATTTTCCAAACCCAAAGGGTGGGATGATGCTAAAGGGTGTTGCTACACCTCCTCTACATTCTACCACCTTAAGCCACGACAGCTGCCTCTCACACAGTGATGTTGAGCCAGTTGTGCCCCCCCAGAAGGGATGAAAGCGTTCAGCCCTAACTGTGAATGTCCTGATCCCTCCCCCAGGGTAGGGCGAGTTTTACACCCGAGCCAGCTGTGCAAGGGAGGACCTTGGCATGACAAAAGCCATGCAGGATCTGCCTTGGCACAGCCTCATTTTGGCAGAGCAGCCTCACCCATCTCCCCTCCTGTGTTCACCAGTGCTCCCGACAGCCAAATCCCACACCCCATAAGGATCCAGCCCCAGTGCCTGTGCCATCCCACTCTCTGCTCCTCACACCCCACAGGGATCCATCCCCAGTTCCTGTGCCCATCCCACTCTGCTCCTCACACCCCACAGGGATCCAGCCCCAGTGCCCGTGCCCATCCCACTCTGCTCCTCAGCCAGGAACAGAATCACACAATCACACAATCACACAATCACACAATCACACAATCACACAATCACACAATCACACAATCACACAATCACTGAGGCTGGAAAAGCCCTCTGAGGTCAGAGACTCCAACCAGAAGCCCAGCACTGCCAAGTCACAGATACAAAAGCTGTTTGAGAACCTGCCACCAGACAACTGAAAATGAACTCGTCAGGTGGAATTTAGAAATTGGAAAGAGGAACAAGGACAGGAAATAACCATAATAGTCAGAAATTGGTCTCAATAAGTGGCTGTTAAGGAACACAGGCAGGACTGGGGAACTCACGCATGCAAATGACTTACTAAATAAAGAGCCAAACAATTTCAGTCATTAAACCAGGAGAAAGATTCCCAGCTCTCTTCCTTGGACGGAACTTTGCACACACCCAGCCAAGGATGGGCACCCTCCCTTCAGCAGAGGGATGGAGGTTTTCCAGGCAGGAGCTCTCCTGCCCTCCCGACCCCGGCCCCGGGAGCAGCCCCACCGCCCCTGGAGAGCCAGGCACAGAGAGGGACCGAGCTAGGGAGCCTTTTGTGAGAGAGGCGCTGAATATTCCTGCAGCCAGAGCGCAAACGGTCTGATATTTACATGAGAATAAACCGGGAAAAGGCTCTTTTCTGAGCTGACAAATTTATTTAACCCGACTGTGGGGACAGGGCAGTGTTTAATCAGGAACTTGGAAGGATGGTTATCCATGCTCAGCACTGGCACCTGGGTGTGCCCAGCTCTGGGTGTGTGACTGATAAGACCATGACAAACCCCAGTGTGATGGGAGACCCTGGTTGTCATTTCTCCAGAACTTGGAACATGTGACAGGACAACCCCTGCCCCTGTGAAATGTGTGAGATGTGCACATTTTTGGGCCTCTTGATTGTTCCAGCCCAACCTGCTCAGCTGTGAGCAGCACTGGGGTCATTCCCACAGGAGCCAGCTGCAGAAAAGCATCATCAAATGCATTGTCCATCACCAAAGGCATCACCAAATGCATCACCAAAGGCATTGTCCATCACCAAAGGCATCATCAAATGCATCACCAAAGGCATCACCAAATGCATCCCCAAAGGCACTGTCCATCCCCAAAGGCAGCCCCAAAGGCACTGTCCATCTCCAAAGGCAGCCCCAAAGGCACTGTCCAGCCCCAAAGGCACTGTCCATCTCCAAAGGCAGCCCCAAAGGCACTGTCCAGCCCCAAAGGCAGCCCCAAAGGCCGCGTCAGTCCCAGGGTCGTGTCAAAGCAGCACGGGGAGCCCATTGCAGTTGTCCCTTGTCCCTCAGTGCAATGCTAGACAATGCTTTGCTTAGTGCAAAGACAAACATGAAATATTAGTGCATCTTTCTCATTAGAAAATGAGAAGTGTTGCTTTTAATGAGTGGAAAAATCATAAAACTGGAAAAGAAAGCAGCACAGAAATTAAAATTATTGTTTCTTAAGTCTTGTTTTCTTTTTGCTGTGGACAGTTCACGGCTGAAATAGCAGAGCGATAATGAAGTGAAATTTGCTTATACATTTCCTTTTATGTGTATCCTGTGAAAAAAGAAGCCATTATTATCCTACACTAATACATTTCAGACTAGAATGCAAGATAAGGACGTAGGATGTGGAATGTCAATCTGTGATGGTTCAAAGGATGAGGGGTATTTTCACTGCAGTAAAGAATCACATTGGATTCTCTGTATTTTCATTTTCATTGAAAAGATAACACAGAATAAACTGTTCTAAGGTAAGCACAAAGAAATCAATGGCATACACATCTTCTGCTGGAATGTACAATGGATGGCATCTTTTTAATAGTCGTACTTCAGAAAATGATATAATAAAAATGCACACAACATGTCTTCAGCTGCTAGTTACAGCTGAAATCACAGATCTTAATCCTGCAGCCTCCTCCCTCATTGTCCAAAATTCACAAACCAGCTCATGAAGGTGTTCAACTCTCCCATGGAGGCAAAGTCTCAGCTCTGCACAGATGTTCAGGATTCAAGAACTGTGCAGTGTCACTAGCCTGACCAGACCCCAGGACAATCCCAGGTCTGAGATGAGCCTTCCTTTAAAATCTCAGAATCCCAGACCAGTTTGGGTGGGAGGGACCTTAAATCCCACGCAGTGCCACTCCTGCCTTGGCGGGGACACCTCCCACTGTCCCGGGGACACCTCCCCCTGTCCCAGGAAGCTTCAGCCCCAGTGCCCAACCTGGCCTTGGCACTGCCAGGGATCCAGCGGCAGCCACAGCTGCTCTGGGAATTCCAGCCCAGCCAGGAATTCCCAATTCCCAATCTCCCACCCATCCCTGCCCTCTGGCACTGGGAGCCATTCCCTGTGTCCTGTAACCCCAGGCCCTCGTTCTTCACTGGTAAAAAATGCCATGAGGATGCCCCAAACCACCTTTGGGAAGTGACTGGAGGAGCAGGAGCATTTCAGAGGGTGTCACTCCTGTTCCCCGGGGCAGGGGGCAGGGGGATTTGGGTGATGGTGCCTTTGAGGCTGCAGCGATGCCCAAGCTCCTGTAACTACACATGCCCTGCAAATGTGAGAACACAGCACAGCAACTGCTCAGGTACATGTGAACAGAGAACATCAAGAATTTCCTTCACTTCTGTTAAACTTTGGGGACAAAAAGAAGGGCCTGACACATCCTGATCCTCACTGTGATAAAATCGCACCATAGATCCTTGATACACAAGAGCATATATTGATACTTGACACACAATAGGTACTTGGTGATAAAATCACACAATAGATTTTAAGTTTCTTGATTCATTCAGGTGCTCTGAGGATTTAGCTAGCACAGATAGCAGGGAAGATAATGTCCTTTATCTAATCACTTTGGTCAGAAGTGCAGTATTTCTGAGGGGAAAAAAAAAGAGCCCTTTAACACATATCTAATTTGTTGGTAAATTTGCCAAACGTGGTTTTAATTTTAGTTAAAATTTAAAACATATAATTTAAAACTAAGTAAAAGGAACAATAAAAATCCCATCCGCCATGGCTGCTGCACTGCTGAAAGATGGTAAAATGCAAAGCTGGGACGAAACCCTTTGGAAACTCCAACATCAGCTTCTTTCTACTTTTTGGCTCTGGCTCCTGAACCTGCTGTTGTTTCAAATTCCCCACGCAGTCGATGCCATCCAGCAATCAATGAAGGCTTGTTCCAGACCAGCCCTGCTTCTCATTCCCGCTACAATCAATTGAGGCTGTCAGGAAGGCACCAGATGCTGCTGCATTTTTTTCCCTATATAATATTAGGAAGAGAAAAACATCCAGCACAGGGTGTGTGGGGAGCCTGACTTAAGTGTAATTAAAATTAAAGAACCTCAGTCCCCTGAGAGTGCAAGTATTGACAAATCTTTCACTTTCTCATTTACAACCCCATGTTTGCGTGCTGCCGACTCTTTCAAAAACAAGCAAACAAGGGAGAAACAAGAAATGAAAATATATTAAAATTCAAATAAGACAATACCCTGCAGATTTCATTGTGTCCTTACACTGCTGAAACAGATGCTGGGTGTGATGGGAACTTAGCTGGGGCAGATGCTAAAGCTCTCACAGGTTGTTCTTTTTCTCTCATAATACTTTCCCTTTGCAGAGAGGTATTAATAGAGGATGGAAGGCATAGTATGTAAATGATGGGTAGTTCTGCATCTTCAGGGGAGTAAAGTAATGCAAGGTTAGGTAACAGACAAATATTTGCATGGACAAAGATTTGATATATATAAAATATATATCTGTGGTAGGATTATCGCATTGTTCAGTTCTCCTTATGTGCACAGAAGAAGAAAATATATAGACTACAGATCTTCATATATATATATATATATATGTATATATGCATATATATATATGTATGTATGTATATATGTATGTATTAGTATTTTAGATTTCTGTTCCAGGACTTTATTTCATCACTGGTGCCAGGAAGGCTGAGTGAGGAAGAAGGAGCAGTAAAACCAGGGAGACTGGGTTTCAAAACACATCTACAGGCAGCAAATTTTGCCCCTGGGAAAGAGAGTGCTCACACCTGAGCTCAGCCCCTGTCCTCGGACCAGCAATAACGTGCATGTGCAAAGAGAAAGCACAAACCCCTCTGGTTTCCAAGCAGCAAATGTGATGAACTCACCCAGCAAGGTCCAGGACAGGGTCTGGCCAGAGCACTGCTCCACGGGAAATCAAGGGAATGTCACTTCATAAATAAGAAGCAACCAACTGGGGGGAAAGTCACACTCAAAAAAATACAAAGAGTGAGGTTCCTCAGCTGAGTATTTAGCTAAAAATTTTATATTCGGTCTGTCCTGGCTGCAAGTTGTGCCAGAGGATGTTTGTATTGGACATGGGGAAACATTTCTTCCCAAAAGGAGCTGTCCAGCCCTGGCACAGCTGCCCAGGGCAGGGGTGGAGTCCCCATCCCTGGAGGGATTTAAAGCCCTGTGGGAGGCACTTGGGGACAGGGGGCAGTAGTGGCCTTGGCAGGCTGAGGAATGGTTGGACTGGATGGTCTTCCAGGGCTTTTCTGAAATAAACAACTCCACGATTCTGTTTCAGCATCCTGGTGGGCCCCCTCCTGCTCAGGACCCTATGACTCCAGGAGCAGCTCAGAGCTCTGCAGCAGCCACTGAGCCCCCAGGAAACACGGGCCTTGGTGCCTGGCCTGCTATTCCCCTTCTATGTACTGCTGACTTCTGATGAATTGGGATAAATAAATGGAGCTGTTGCACACCCACACCTGATGAGCTGTAATTCAGCTGAAAATTCACATTTCCACATGAGAGGTGCTGAAGGAAAGCAGCAGCAGCAGGTGGACATTGCAGCCCTGTTGACTTTTCCATTTTTCAAATCAGGACATGGGGTTTGGAATTAGAAAGGAAGATGAGTAATGGTGAGTTAGAAGTGTGAATCTGATAAATTCTCTCTCTTCGTGGTGATACCCATCACCTCAGGGAAGGTAGGAGGCTGCTGTAAATGACAGTTTACAAATTTTCATGGCAGCAGCATCCCCTCTGCGATACAGATGATGGATAAATATTTCCTCGTGGTCTGGCGGCTGACCTGGGGGCACGTGTGGCTTGCAAACCACTTCTCCTGGCCTGATCTTTGTCTCCTGCAGCCAGTGAGGGATGGCTGGCTGGGGACGAGCCTCCCTCATGGAGACAGGCCGTGCCACGAGCTGCATCCTGATCAAGCCAGGCCCTGCAGGAGCCCAGAGCCACCCCCAAAAACAGGGCAAACTCCCCTGGCAGCACTGGCAGCTGGTGGCACAGCTGCTGGGTGACAGGCTCAACAGCACGTGACACAGGTGACAAGCCAGCTGCCAGGCAGGTGCTGTCACCTGGGAATGTGTCCCACAGGAACACCTGGGTTTAGGCTGGGGTTTGATCACGTGAGAGAGGAGCGCTGCTCATCCTGGCTGGGGTCACACCATGGGCTCTGAGAGGAGACTCCAGACTCACCATGGAAATCCGCAACAGAATGCATCAGCTGCACAGGCATTCAAAACAGTGCATCAGCAGTCTGGAAAATGCTTTTGGACTTGGGCCCTTTTCAGATGCAGCTTGGGCAGGGAGCTTGGGCCACGACAGCCTGAACCAGACAATCCCTGAGGTCCCTTCCCACCTTGGATTCCACAAATCCACGATTCTATGAAGAGACCCCGTGGCTACCTAGCTGGTCCTTGGCATAGTGTCAGCGGTAAAATCAGCCAAACAAATCAGAATACAATTAAAAGGTGTTGCTAGTGGGGAAAAATGAGATTCAGTTTAAAAATGGTGGTTCTGTGGCTGCCCAAAGGGAGAACAGGGGGCACCCAGCACCCAGGGAGGAGTACTCAGCCCCACAGGAAGCACACCCAGCGCCCAGGGAGGAGTACTCAGCCCCACAGGAGGCACACCCAGCGCCCAGGGAGGAGTACTCAGCACCACAGGAGGCACACCCAGTGCCCAGGGAGAGGTGCAGGTGGTGGCAAGTCACTCCGTCCTGTGCAGAACCTGCAGCTCTCCAGCCTCCCTCCTGTCCTGTTCCACCCCATCCTTTCTGTCCTGGAAATCTGCAGCAGTTTGCAGCCAGATTGTCTGTACTCCCATCCCTGCTCCATGCAGGGATTATCCTGTATTTTCCTTTCCCTGAAAGGGCTGAAAATTCCTTGGATAGCAAAGGCATTTCTGGCCCCTGAATTGGAGGCAGAGTGGGCTTTGGTACAGTGAGAAGTGTTAGAAATCTGGACAGAATGCTCCCAAATCCATCAGGATGTTTAGTGGGCACTTTAATTTTATGGCTAATTGTATTTGTATTTGAAACAGTGAATGGATCAACATATGTAAGTCTATTTTTTAAATATTCAGGCCGAGCCATGCAGAGAGGCCCAGACAGGCCGGAGACACATCTCACACCCCTGAACTGTCTGTAGTGTGCACAGCAGTGAGTACACAGAGCGAAGAGTGAGCAGCCTGTTCATTTAAGCCTACCATGGACTCTTCTCTTTGATAATCAGAATCAGAATTTAATAATGACTCAGAAGATCACCCAAAGAGGAGTCATGTGCTCCAGGAAATGGGCCTTGTAAGGTTCTGCTCTCCACACCAAGAGGACACACAGTTAGTGCCTGTTTTATCCATCACTTCAGGGGACAAGGTCTCCCACTCCTTGCCAGCTGCAGGGGAACAAAGAGAACAAAGAAAACACTTCTGGCCTGCTCTGTATTCCAGACATAACCTGGAACTGCAGAGCAACTGGGAGCAGTGGAGGAAGGGAAAAGGTGCAAAAGCAGGGCAGCAGAGCTGGGGCACTGACCCAGTGCCCCTCTGCTGCCCTGTACAGTGCACACCGCAAGCAGCACAGTGCTCTCCTGAGCCCAAGGCACGTCCCACTTTGGAGAAAAGGAGCAGAAACATTTCCTGTTCTCTCGGTAACCCCACACAAGCCAATCTGGAGCCAGAACTGCCCCAGTCTGTCCTCTCCCCAAGGGTCCCTGCCCACGACAGGAGTGCAGCTCCCCTGGGAATGATGGCCCTGAGCCACACAGGTTTTGGTCCGTGAATATCCAGCCCCAGGCTCAGGAGGACAGGTGGCCTATCCAAGGCACCAGCTGCTTCCCCTGCCCACAGCCCTCAGCTGGAGCACAGGGCTGGGAAGCTACTCAGAGAGAGGCACCGCCTTAATGGCCACTGACCATTAACCCTCTGCCCTCCTGGTAACTGCAGGCTCAAGCCAGCAGCTCCTGCCTTTGGAAATCGCTTTCGTGATGATCTGGGCTGGTTTTTGTCAGCCCTGTTCTCTCCAGAGCAGGATTCTCCCCGCAGCCAGGACATTCCCCTGCACCTGCAATGCAGCAGCACCTGTGAGCGCTGGGGCTGGGCCCCTCCAGAGGGGCTGCAGCCGAGAGCATGGAAATCACATTGATTTTCCTGCTGCAACACAGCCTCGTGTCCAGCAGCTGAGCGCTCCAGGAGCAAAGGCTGAAAACCCATGCGCAGCTGGGCGTGTCTGCCACACTGCTTTTGGAGCTGGTCACCTCCCCGGTGGCACTGGGGGAGCACAGCCAGGGCCCCGGTGCCAGCCCAGGTCACGGCTTTGCTCCACACCTGCTGCCAGCTCCAGTGCTGAGGCAGGATGGGACAGGGGGTGTCCCCTGTGTCCAGAGCGGTGCTGGGGCTCAGTCCCCTCACAGGCTGCCCGTCATCTGTCCCACTGCTCGAGGTCCCCATGGGGACCCTGGGACATGACCCTGCTCTGGGATTCTGGGGTGCCAGGGGAGGGTCCCACAGCCTGCAGCACTGTGCTGCTCTGCCTCTCCCCAGGCCAGGGCAGTGCCCAGCCCCAGCAGGACCCTCCAACAGGTCCCACAGACCAGGGGTCCTGGGGGACATCTGTGCTTCAATTAATCCAAATCGTGTTTTATTCAGCCATGGATCAAACACAGCCAACAGCAGAGTTTTCCAAAGGAAAAGGGTCACCTGAGACCCGTTTCCCTGTTGAGGCAATAACCATCAGCTCTCAAGTTGCCATTTAACTCCTGTCACTTGGTTTTTGTTCAATTCCCACTAAAACCATTACTGGAATAACAAAAGCATTTGCTAAGCAGAGCTCAATTTTTTTTTTTTTTTTTTTTTTTTTTTTTGGACAAAAGCTGAGCAACAAAACTGGTGAACAAATTGCTTTTCTGATTTCCCTGAGGATCCATCATTGTCCCTTTTATCAAAGCCCCAGTTTTGCTGCCCCACATGCCTGGTGGGCTCTGGCTGTGCACCCCGGGACCCATCCAGCATTCCTCCAGAGCTGGGGACAGCTCTGTCCCCTGCTCCTGCAGCACCCCCTCGGCCAGCAGCCTGGCCTCGCAATAAAGCTCGTGCTCCGACAACATCTTCTTATTAATTTTCCGAGTTTATGGAGTCAGCTGTCACATAACAGCAGTTCCTTGTTTCTGAAGGAACACGGCATGCATGCGAAATGATTGCAAGAATATGTACCCTCAGGACATATTATTTTCTTAACTAAAATTCAAGTGCATACTTATTACCCAAATCTTTGTCTCAGAAACAGCTTTGCCTTCACGTGATGGAATTACAAACCACCAGACAGTTTTTAGGACTTGTATGCAAAACTGCTTTTTAGCATGGCTTTTGTAGTTGTCTTATTTATCTAATCTCCATGAGTCATAATTCCTTTAGGATCACTTTCGTCTTTCTACATTTCATCTCAGCAAAACAAATTAAAAAATCAAAAAGCAATGGAAAAAACAAAAGCAAGCTCCTGTTCCAGCCCAGAGCTGATGCAGTGCTGCACATAATTTGTATTTGTTACACCATTTCTGATAGGAACAGACAACCACAGCACCTACGAAGGGAGTCCCCAGGAAAAAGACTCGGGCACAACATCTCCCTTGGAAAGGAGCAAAATGGAAAGGTAAAAAAAGAGCAAGAGGAGTGCAGTGCCCATTCCTGAGGGGATTTAGCAGCCCTGTGGATGTGACACCTGGGGACAGGGGTCAGTGTGGCCTGGGCAGGGCTGGGGGAACAGCTGAACTCGATGGGCTCAGAGTGCTTTTCCAAACCAAATGATTCTGGGATTCTGTTCCACGAGCTAATCCCCAGTGTTCAGCACGGGTACTCCAGAGCAGGGCCAGCCTCTGCCTGCCAGTGCCAGGAGAGTGTGCACTGGCTGGTGAGGCACCAGCTGTGCCAGTGCCAGGAGAGTGTGCACTGACTGGTGAGGCACCAACTGTGCCAGTGCCAGGAGAGTGTGCACTGACTGGTGAGGCACCAACTGTGCCAGTGCCAGGAGNTGGGCAGGGCTGGGGGAACAGCTGAACTCGATGGGCTCAGAGTGCTTTTCCAAACCAAATGATTCTGGGATTCTGTTCCACGAGCTAATCCCCAGTGTTCAGCACGGGTACTCCAGAGCAGGGCCAGCCTCTGCCTGCCAGTGCCAGGAGAGTGTGCACTGGCTGGTGAGGCACCAGCTGTGCCAGTGCCAGGAGAGTGTGCACTGGCCGATGAGGCACCAGCTGTGCCAGTGCCAGGAGAGTGTGCACTGACTGGTGAGGCACCAGTTGTGCCAGTGCCAGGAGAGTGTGCACTGGCTGGTGAGGCACCAGCTGTGCCAGTGCCAGGAGAGTGTGCACTGGATGGTGAGGCACCAGTTGTGCCAGTGCCAGGAAAGTGTTCAGGCACCAACTGTGCCAGTGCCATCTGCACTGTTGCAGGCACCAGCTGTGCCAGGGCCCTGCTGACTGAGGACACAGCACAGGGACAACTTAAGGCATCCGTGGCTCATTTCCATCTGCAAACCCTGCAGACCGTGTAGCACATCTTCCAACCTGAGTGATGTGAGCAAACCAAGGACAAAGTGTTGAGTGAATTGTGATTGCAGACCGGTTACAGTCAGGAATCAGCCTGGGTAGGACTGGGAATGTTTAATCTATGAGAAATTCATATTACAAAAGAATAGAAATCTGAGATTTAAACAGTTTTCACCTCTGGAGAAATATTTCCTTCCCTTACTGCCACTTCAGCAGCAAAACACTGAACCTTGTATTGTTCTGATTGGCCAGAGCACCTACAAAATGATATTAACAGTGATCTTGCAAAGTGTTCCGTCAAGATGGAACACAGATAACTGAGCCATGAATTTCTGTGAGGAAGTGTTGCTGGAATTTGGTATCTTCTACATCTGCCCATCACTTTGCTTTTGCAGACTGAGCTGAGGGATGATAAAGTGCAGCTAAGATGTTTCTGTGCCAAAGCCATCTCCTGTATTCCAGTCCCACCAGAGCACTGTTTGCTCAGCCCATGGCTCTGCCTGTGGCTGGAATGGCCCCATAAACAGGCTCAGTGACAGCACCTGAACCTGCTCTGTCATGGGGCCAGCAGCAATGCAGGACATGACCCCAGACAGAGGCTCAAAACTGAGATGTCCATCAGGGTGAAAGGTGGACAAAACAAAAAGGTTAAGTGGACCTAAAGAGTATGAAGAGCTCCCTAAAGCAGGAGGGAAGGGGAATTTCCATGGAGTCTGGGGCTGAGGATCACGAAGGAGCTGCTTTCACTAAGTTGCTTCTTTTCTTTACTGAAGGCCTTCAAACTTCAGACTTTGTGTTTGAAGAGGAATGAGTAAAGAGAAAATTTGGGTGAAAAAGCAAAACGAGTATATTTTCAGTACACAGAAACAGCAGAGTGACCATGAGGAGAAAAGAGCAGGCCAGAAGACAGCAGGTTTGTTTCTGCTACTGCATCCCAGCAAAGGAATATGGTCCCTATCAGATGAAGCCATTCATTTTTAATAGCAGCCTGATATAGCTGAACTCCAGTTTCACGTTAGATATCCCCTCAGTCCCTATGTATCAGCTGGCTCCTGAAGCTGCTTATGGAGTGTTCAGTGAGACCTGGTGCTGCAGGGAGGCTGCTCCAGGGAGCAGGGCTGGAGCATGCCCTGGGATCTGGGCCCTGGCACAGCCCTGGCACAGCTCCGCCCTGACTGCCAGGATCAGTGCCCCCTGCCCTCCCTTCCCAGAGCTCTCCCCGTCCTTGGGCCTGCACAATGCCAGCCCAGCTCCCCTGGATAGAGGAGGGCAAGGCCTGGAGCACCCAGCTCCGGCAGCACCGGTGCTCTGGGGCTCCCACCGTCCCCAGGCAGGAGCCTCGGGGCACAGGGGCTGCCCTGGGGACACGAGAGCCGTCTGTGGGACAAATCCAGCATCACCACGTGGCAACACCTGCTGCGAGGTTGTGTGAGCCCAGGTGACACTGCAGGTCCTTGCCACACCTTCACAGGCCTCTACTTACTGATGGTGCCACCACCTGTGTCGCCGTGTCACCTCCTCAGGAGTGTGACATTTACTGACTGTGCCACCACCTGTGTCACCTCCTCGGGTGCGAGTCACTGCTGTTGCAGCACATCACTGGGGCCTCTGAGGACCAAAACAAACACTGCTGACCCAACAGGCAAGGACGAGGCAAGGATTAGTTCCACATCACAATGACATTTATCCACCCCTGGAAAATTACTGATAATTCATATTGATTCAGTGGCCTGGGTGCAGTGAGTCGAATCCAGAGACTCTCTGAGCTGAAATTACAAACACAGCTGAGCACGAGCTGAGCTGAGTAGGGGATGGAGCTTGGTCCATTCCTGTTGTATTGCACCACCCCCACAAGGTTTGCATTATCTTTGCCTTTGAAATTCAATATTTCCTCAATGTCCTCTCTACCAGAGCTGTTCCAGGTAACCCCTCCTGCCTGGAACAGGGGATGAGATGAGTCTCTCACACCACCCATGCTGGCAGCATGTGTCTAGCAGGAAATGCCTGACTCCAAACAGTGCAGTGAACACAGACAGGATGTCGTTCATGGTGTTTGGGGTTTTCTTAAGATTTTACACTAGCACTCTGAGAAGAAGCTGTGAGAAAAGCTGTGAGAAGGTGCTGTGCAGCAGTGCTGAGGGCAGAGAGGGCAGTGGTCAGCGTGTCCCGGCCACCCTGCCCCAGGGAGAGCAGGATCTGGGGTGAGGGGACGTGAGGAAATTCTGCTCAGCCAGGGGGATGTTCTGTAGGGGAGAGGAGAAGAACATGGAACAGTAAAGCTAAAGGCAGGGGAGAACAGGAGAGCAAGGGGAAGGATGGGCCACCAGCCCCCTGGGCAGCCCCCACATTGTCCCCAGGGCCGTGTGTGGAGCGTGCCAAGCAGCCAGGAAGCTCCAGGGTGAGCCTGCTGCCTCAGCCAGACTCCACCAGCTCCTGTTGTCCTTCCAGCCCCCTGAAGGCTGGTCCTGGCTGAGGGTGGGACCGAAGCAGTACATGGACCCTCTGATCCTGGCAGCCGGGGGCAAACGCAGTGCTGCAGGATGAACCCAGCCCCACAGCAGGCTGCGAGTGCTGCCAGAGGGGCCAGATGGAAAAAGGCACATTGGGGGTGCCCTGCACGAAGCTCCAAAACCCACAAGAGCTGCCTTGCTGACAAGTTACTGCTCTCCTGCCTCCCTTCATGCCCTTTCCCCTTTGCAGAAACACCTTCACCCCCAAAATTAGCAGATGAGACCGCGGGTGGCTCGTGCAGGACCCTGGGAATGTGCAGGGAGCCCCGAGGAGCCCGGGACCCACTCCCTCCCCAGGGCGGGCTCTGCCCCTGCCAGGGCAGGCGTGGGTCCAGCCCTCACCCAGGAACCTGCTGGGGCACATCATTCACATCCCGGGAACGGAATGCCTTCCAAAGGACAATTTCCCACTGAAAAATGTGCTTGCCTCTGGGACTGGAGTTCTGTTAAAGCCTGATCTCTACACAACGTACACGTGTCTGTGATTTATCTACACAGGCTGAGTTCTCGAGGCTACAGTTTTTAATCAGCACTATTTGCATTACATAACGTCTTTTATTTCAGCCTGCATTTTGGTTTAATTAGTTCTTTGTTAAATACATCAATGGCGATTCTACCCTGCCAAGCAATTCCAGATTAATTGCATTTGTTAAATCTTCTTCTTTTTCTTGTTTCTCGTTTTCCCTGCGTTCCAAGGAGGCAGCACATTTGGAAATTAATGGTATTTTCAAATCATTACATTGTACAAACTCATGGGCATATTTCATATAATAGACCTGAATATTCCCAGCTCTGTGTGTTCCTCTCCAGCCCAGGAGGATGGAAGTCTGGCTGTGCTTTGCACTGAGCTGTAGCAGATGGGTGATTTATTCCTACTGCGACCCTGGAAGGGAACTCTCCAGGAAAAGAAGGACACCAAACCAGGGCAGATATTCCCCTCTCCAAGTTTGGCCATGTTTCTCAACCTGACAGTGTGGAATTCAACATCCATCGTGAGATAAATACACACACAAACCCGTCAGTGAGGGTCGGCTGCCTTGCAGATGCTCTGGCCCACCAGGAAAAGTAGAACATGACTGAAAATACTGGATTTCAATTTCCAGAAATTGAAAGAGAAAAAAAAAATAGTAGAAGAAAATAAAAAAAGAAACTGTATATAATACAGACTATAATTAATGGCTGAGACATTTTAGTGATAGGACATTTTAGACATGGAGTGACAGGACAGGGAGAATGGCTTCATACTGCCAGAGGGCAGGGATGAATGGGAGATTGGGAATTGGGAATTCCTGGTTGGGCTGGAATTCCCAGAGCAGCTGTGGCTGCCCCTGGATCCCTGGCAGTGCCCAAGGCCAGGCTGGACATTGGGCTTGGAGCAGCCTGGGCCTGTGGTAGGTGTCCCTGGGACAGTGGGAGGTGTCCCTGCCATGGCAGGGGTGGCACTGGCTGGGATTTAAGGTCCCTCCCAACCGAAACCCTTCTGAGACAGGATTCTGTGTCCACCTGAGGTGTAACATGCCACCAGTGACAGCCCAGAACACATTCTCTGACTCCCACACAGTTACAGGAGTTACTGGGATCGACTTACTGGAGCAGCCAGCGCCCAGGAACAGAAGAGATGTTCATAAAAACATTTTGGCTTTGGTAAAATAGTTTCCAGCCAGTGGCAGAGTGCACAGGGGATCCAGAAACACAATTTCTGTGGCTAGCCACTGGCCACCTTTCCAAGGAAAAGAGATTTCTTTTCTTCTTCCCTTTCCCATGAGTGGCTGCCCAGCTGTGCTTCAGCAGCCCTGGGAACAGCTGGCTGGGGAGGGAGCCCAGAGATGGGAGCCCTGTCTGGGGAGGGGAGGGCCTGGGAGCATCCAGCCCCCGGGGCTGACGGAGCAGCAGCGAGAAATCTGCAGCAAAGGAATTCACTGCACTCAGAAAAGCAACCAAGGACATGTGAGTGTGGAAATGTGCAGCCAGGGGAGGGATTTCAGGGAAGGGTTATGTTCCAGGGCACGGTGCAGGAAAACCCTGTTCCCCTGTGCATGAGCTACACACAGGCATGGAATTCATGGGAGAGTCCCACTGACAGATCGTTAATGAGATTGGGATAATGATCCGGGCTTTGTCATTCATTATTAGCAAAAGCTTCCCACAGTGCCAGGCAACTGCAGTGCCTGGGAACAGGCAAACTGGACGGGCACTTTCCTGATGGGAAAATGCAGTCTGCTCATTTGGGAGCAAGTATCTCCATCTTTTCCACTGCTGGGCTGTATAATTTTAGGATTCACGAGTGTTGTGTTCTGACTAACTCAGTGACAACTCCTGAGAAATGCTTCTTTTCCCCTTCCCATCACAGGGAGCAAATTCCACTTGCTGATTTTCCCAGGAAAGCTCTTCTCTCCTTACGCCGTGGCTTTGCTCCCTGCCCTGGGTGGTCAGGCTGGGCACATTCTGTGCTCCTCAGGGCCAGGTTTAAATTGGATAAGCCCTGTGGACATTCACAGCTCAAAACTGACTGTTGCCCTGGTGCTTCCAGAGACTCGGGGTTGAACTGCTTGTGACTGGGAATGTTCAAACCTTAGAAAAGATTTGAAGGGCAAAAAAGCCATGTAAACAAACAAACCACAGCAGTCCAACTGTTTTCCAAAGGTGGAGCTCTCAGCCCATTCCCCCAGGCACTGGGATATGGGGACTCTGGCCCCTGAGCTGGGCTGTGCCAGGGCACACAGCAATCATGGCCTGGGGTGACATCCTCTGCTGAGCAGGATGTGTTCCGTGATCCCTGGGGACACCTCGGTGCGACCTGGCTTTCCCAAATCTCCACAGAGCACCTGTGGATGGGAAGCAGGATGCAGAACCATGGAGTGTAACTTTGCTGGGACCCCCATTGGGCCTGACAGTTTATGAGCGTGAGTTCCACACGACACAAACCAAACCCCGTGACCACACCTGCGGACAGGCTTTGCTGGTTTCACACTGTCAGCCTTCCCCGTGTTGTTGCTTTGTTCCTGCAAGGTGACATTCCTTGGGAGCCACGGCCCTGCAGAGCTGCTGGGGCACACAGCCCTGCCTGTCTGTCCCCACGGGGCATGATGTCTCCCCTCCCTGCCAGGTCTTTCCCCTCCCTGCCAGGTCTGTCCCCTCCCTGGCAGGTCTGTCCCATCCCTGCCGGGTGTGTCCCATCCCTGCCAGGTCTGTCCCATCCCTGCCAGGTGTGTCCCCTCCCTGCCAGGTCTGTCCCCTCCCTACCGGGTGTGTCCCCTCCCTGCCAGGTCTGTCCCCTCCCTGCCGGGTGTGTCCCATCCCTGCCGGGTGTGCCCCATCCCTGCCAGGTCTGTCCCATTCCTCCTGGGGATGCCCAGCACACAGGAGGGAGCAGGGTCCCACAGCTGTGACAGTGGCACTGCTGCCCGTGCCCCAGCAGCACACAGCATGAGGCTCCCCGCTCTCCTGCACACCCAGCACCCCCAGTGCTGATCTGTGAGTGCCCTTTTCCCACAGCACCCACGGCAGCCCTCACTCGAGTTCTAGCCAGAGAAAACTGGTGTTGTGTTCCAGGGAAACACGTCCTCAGGGAATTAGCATCACACTCTGCCTCTCCCGATTGTGGCCACGTGCTCACCGAGCCGAGCTGGTTTGTGGCCATGGGCAATGCACTTCAGTACGTAAAATTATCAAGGAGGGAATAAATGGAAAAGCTTGGGTTTTTTTCTTTGCAAGACATATTACTGTCAGCAGCAGCGCTATTCCATTTCCACGTCAGGAGCAGGGAATCCATTATTAATCTTGCTGCTGGAATGATCCACATTTCTAGACCTGTCTCTGTGTTCCTTATCTCATTTTTCTCAGTTTCTCCTTCTCTTTCTTTTCTGTCCATCCCAAATGATCTCACATGCAGGCAGCACTCCGTGTTTAGTCACACAAAGGGAAATGCTAAATAGCCTTCTTGTATTTATGGTCGGCTCCCCTCTCACACGTGTAACGATTTCACACTCAGGGTGCCCACACTGCTCTTTACCTGAATATTTTATGAGGGCACAGGTGTGGTGGCTGCCCCTGGATCCCTGGCAGTGCCCCAAGCCAGAGTGGACATTGGGCTTGGAGCAGCCTGGGACAGTGGCAGGTGTCCCTGCCATGGCAGGGGTGGACCCAAATGAACTTTAAGGTCCCTCCCAGCCCCGGCCATGGTGGCAGGGACATCTCGCTGTGACCCATGGCATCCCCCCAGAGTGGACAGAGGGGCCACGTGCCAGCCCATGCCCATGGCACAAGGCAGAGGCCTGGCCCAGCCAGCTGGGACCTGGAGGATGGGGGTGAGCACCAAAACCAACCAGACCTCCCAAACTGAGGTTCTTGGTTTGTAAGCACCAATTCTGCCTGAAGATCCAGGAGCTTTAGCAGGCCTGCAACAAGGGAACCAACCTGAATGCTCCTCTGGAGCTGCGCTTCTCCTCTGAACCTCAGACAGGGAGGGAATCCTTTGGGACTGATGGGCTGACTTGCACTGAAGTACCCCAGAAATACTTCCCACAAACAGGAAAGCTTCAGTCTAAGGTAGCCATGCCTGTGAGAGCATGGCTCTGTGAGAACCCCACAAGAAGGGAAGAGATTTCTTCAACCTAAGAGCAAAATTAGAGGTTGTAACATTGAAAATAAAAAAAAAAAGATGAAATGTGACACTGCTGTACTACAAGGTGTTGTCAGTGATTCCCAGAGGTTACACATTAGTACAGCATTATTTCTTTAACGAAGAAGCCACTGTGACAAACTCTCTTGCAGGTTCTGGAGCGGGAAGGCAGAATTGTGCATCCCCATTATACTCACATTATGTAAATGTGTGAGGATAAAGGGCAGAGATTGTAAAACTGAGCAGATATATGAGAATGGTGACCTTTGCTGTGCTGCTGCCATGTGCAGGAATGTTACAGAGCCAGGCAAGGAGCAGAGCAGCAGCTGAGTTACACACCCAGAAATGAAATGCAAGAGCTGCTCCGCCAGGCTGCAGGATCTCTCCCCATCCATCTTCCAGGTCAATGATTCATAAGAGACCTGTGAAGGTCAAGGACTCTCTCAAGTGTCTCCTCTCTGCTGGAATCCCAAAGGAAGCAGAGAGAAGGGTAATTTGGGTGGTTACATTAGTGGTGGGATAATCTGCTCCGTTGGGAATCCAGATGTGCCTGGGGCAGCAAGCCTCCCTGCCCAGCTCAGAGCTGCAGAGGACACCCCAACCCAGAGCCCTGCTGAGCCCTGCTGTGGGACAGAGGCTGGATGTGGGGAATGGGGTGGGAGGGATGGAGCTGCTCCTTGGACCTGTGTCTGGGCTGGTGCTCATGGACCTGCTCTGTGCTCAGCAGGATGGGAGGACCCTACACTGCCAGGGAGAGTGCAATGGTTTTATTTATTAATTTTTGTTTCTCGGTTAGGGAATTAAGAATGTTATGGGTTTGGCATTAGCTAAGTGCCAGTGTACTTATGAGATTATATTTCTTTCAATTTTTGTTGTGAGATAGGATTAAAAAAGGAGCAAAGCCAGTTCAAATTTAAGGTATAGAGGAGAAAATTTTATTAGCTAACTTTAAAAAGGAAGAAAATATTAAGAACTAGAATGAAAGAAGTTACTTCTTGCTCACTAAATGCCAATTAATGTCAAACCAGCACAGAGTCACACGTCAGGAGAGTGCAGGGACGTTTCTTTGCCATCCCTTTTCTCAGTCAGAGAGTGAGAGGCAGCCCCAGAGGGAGAGCAGGGAGAATGCCAGGGAAAGCCCCTGAGGGTGGGTCCCTGTTGGCAGAGGACGGTACCTGGCCACGGTCCTGTGCCCGAGCTCTGGGATGACCCTGCCGGAGCACGGAGGCTGGCCAGCTGAGCACGGCGGTCCCTCCCCAGCTGGCCCAGTCTGGGGTTCTGTGGCCCCGCCGGGCTGGCAGAGCCCCTGCAAGGTCCCAGGAGGGCAGAGCAGCTCCCTCTCCCCGTGAAATGGGGAGGGAGGGAGCACAGCCTGGCACCTGGGGAGCACACGGAGGAGAACGTGCTGGACCAGATGGCTCCAGGCCCCCTTCGCTGTGAGCCACGCCTGCCCTCCTCACCACAGCTGTGAAAATAAGGGCTGGTTTCAGGGTGAAGCTGAGAGGGCACATGGGATGCCTCCTGAGAAGAGGATGTGGGATCTGAGAAAAACAAGCACACTGAGGAGTTTGAGGCACTGCAAATGCCATGGTTTAAGGCTCTAGACACAGATAATGCTACACCAAGGTCAAGGATTTTGGATTACCACTTGTGCAGCTCCCAGCTCAAACAATCTTCCAGCAAGGGGAAACTTTGGCTGACTTTATTACAGCAATTGTTCCTAAGTAAATCCTGTTTCCTGATCTTCTAGGCAGGCAGAAATAGAACTGGAAATAATTGCCAAGTAATCTTTTGCCTATGTGGTGATTTTCTTACTCTCCAGAGTCTGAAATTGGCTGTGAAAGAGACTTGGAATCTTCGAGGCCTCGCTTGTGGGACTAGACTGTGTTTACCAGGTACTGAATAGGATAATTCCTAGGAGTATTGACAAAACAAGTCCTGCTCCAGGAACAAAGGAGGATTCTTCCCATGCAGAAAGACCCAAGCACTTATATTTAATAGCACAAATGGTCCACAACTTGACCATCTGGAAATTATTGCAGTGGGCACTTCCAGAACTTGTCTCAGCATTTTGTTCCCTACCTCCCCAAAGAGATGAATGATTGTAAGGGTTTTAGTAGCCCGGGAAAACAAAGTAAATAAACAAACAAATAAAACCCCAATACAGGGTAGCAATTAAGCAAAGCAGAAATGAGCATTTACAGAAATCACGAATTTATGCCCCAGCCTAAAAATGATCACAACCACAACTAATGACTCAAGAGCTGGAGAACTCTTCAAATAATGAGAGGACAAAAGTGAACACGATATTAAGCAAATGCCTCGTCATGGAAGGAGAGATGAGGCCTCTGAACCTGTCTGTGAGGGACAGGCCTGGGCCAGGACTCATAGCTGGGCAGGGGCTGCAGTGGCTGCTTGCAGAATTTTTCTAGACTAAACATTCATAAATCCTTGAGGCTCTCAGGGATGGTGACTTGGTACCCAAATGACTCCTTACCTGGCTTTTCCCTGATGAGGAAATACAAGAGCATTAGGGGAATGTCATCATTTGCTGGTTTGTAATCTCCAACAGTAATTGTGACCTGAGAGGCTGAATGTCACTGCCAGAGTCACTACTGAATGTCAGTACAGCATCAGTAGAGGTCCATGTGGAGTTTCCATGCCACAGAAGCCACTGCAGTCAGGCACTGCCCTTCCCTCCCTGTGGGGCAGCTGCAGGGGCACAGTTCCTCCTCCCCAGAGACCCTGCAGGATCCCTGCTCTGCCACTGGGCTCTGCTGCTCAGGGGGAACGCTGGGGGCACACAACACGGCTGATTTATTGTGAGGTCCTCGGTAACTGTTTGTGACATACAGGCACAAGAGTCCATTAAACACACAGAATAACCTTAAGTGGTGTGTTTGCATAGGGAGGATATAAAAAAGAAGGAAAACAATGTAAAGACATTTGCTGAACACAGACCTCTGCCACTTATTTCACATCTGTTCAACCAACCTCATCCTATTAGGAGCAATTAATGTTTAAGGGACATGGAAAATAAAATGGCCATAACAAACAGACACTGCTAATAATTACCACTTAGTCCTGTGTTCTAGTGAATTAATAGCACGGCACAGTGATGAGTATCAGCTCTCAGTCACAGCTATGGGTGTTGAGCAGGGGCCTCACAGCCCCTGGCACTGGCACAGTGCCTGCTGCAGCAGCTGAGTGGGTGCACAAGTCAAGGACAGGGCACTCTCCAGAAAAGAAGCAGATTTAGTGCCTCATAAGGAAATATTTATATTTTTCTAATCATCCCTTTACCAAGACAGTTCACAGAAGGGCAGAGACTCTTCCTGTAAGCCCAGAGAGAGGGAGTCATTCCCAAAATCTGCAGTGGGCTGCCAAGGGGGCTGGGAGGAATAGAGTGATTCCTGAAACAGGTCAATACAAAATTCAAACAATAAAAAAGCAGTACAGAAGACACAAATCTCAGCCATGGGTTCTGGTAACACTTCCAGTGTTAATAAAAACTACGTGTTAATAAAAACTACTCTTGTTTTTCCCATTTGCCTGTGACAGTGCCACCATCCCTCTTCAGTAGTGGTGGCATCCAGGTTCCTAAATTAAAGGTGCCTTCTTATCTGGGTGAGGTTGGTGGATAAATTCTTTTCTTCAGTGAGGTTTTAAATGTGATATTCCACATCACCCTTGAGGCCACACTTGAGGCCTGCATGGGTGGGTAACAAGGCAAAGGAAAGGCTGTGTGGAGAAGGGGACCAAGGGTCCCAGTTCAGAGCAGTGCTGGTTAGGAAGGGTCAGAGCTGGCTGGGCAGGGTGGGTGGGATGTTCAGCTCCTCCTGAAGCCCTGGACAACAGGACAGGATGGACAGCTGGCAGATGCCAGGCACACAATGCCAGGGAAAACCAGGCTTTTACTGCTTGTACCTATAAAACCAATACTCACCTGGGCACACAAACAGCCTTTGGCCTCCTGAGGGCAGGGAAAGGAGCACCCAGAGAGATGTACTCACTGGGAAAAGAGTACAGTTTAACTGTGCAAGGGATAAATAATGATTCCACTGTGCAACACTTTTCCAACAGCCAATCCACACCAGCTGCCCAGCCCCTGGAGCTGGAAGTCCCAAAGGTGAGCAGGGCCATGGGCTACAGCTGCGTTTGACCCCTGGGCTGGCAGCTGTGTGTCAGGGCAGCCCCCTGCTTCACCTCCCACCACCTGGCTCCTAAATCCACAATGTTCCTGACCTGGAGCTGCATTGGCAAAAGTCTGCCACGAGCTGAAGGGTTAGGAGTGAGAGCTCAGGAAGCTGCTGCTCCTGCTTGCACTGACAGACTCCCCAGCGTGGTGAAGGCTGCTGGTGAGAGCCCAGGGCTGGGCCCACACAGCACCAGGCTCGGGGAGCCTGAGGGGAGCCTGAGGGGAACCAAGCTCCCTGAATGCCCGTGGGAGAGCCAGGGACATCCTGCCGGAGCCACGGCTGCCTCAGGAACCCCTGACAGGGAGTTGTTGCACTGGCACCTTGCAGGCCCCTGTGCCAGGCACAAGCACACCGCTGCCTTTCTCCAGCCCACCCTGCTCTTCCTGCCACCCCTGTCCTGCACAGTTCAGGTGACCGTGCACGGGAAGTCACTCCTGCTCTTCACAGAGCGGGGGGCAGTTCTTGGTGCTGGCTCCAGGCTCACAGGCAGGTTCTAAGGCTTTGGGACTCGCGCCCACACAAAGGACCCGTTTGAAGACTAGTATGCTTTCCTTAGGTCCAAACTGGAGCATGATGGAGCAATGGGTTCCTGGGCAACCTGGAAGCCAATGTTGGATGGGAAGGAAATTTAAGACAGGACAAATGAGTTTCAGGGAAAACAGTGCAGAGGCTCCCTTCCCCACTGCAGGTGGGCCAGCTCCTGGAGGTGAGGAAGGGCCACCATGGGCAGAGGAATGACCGCTCCTGACCTCTGGGCATGGCAGAGGGTGTTACACTGGGAAAATGTTGAACAGAAGTTTAAAGACCTTATGTTTGACCCTTCCACAGCACCAAATAAATGGCAGTGTCCAAGTGTGAAACATCCTGAGCCAGGCAACAGAAAGCTGCCCTTTGTACTTACCACAGGTATCACAACATTTCTGCTGTATTTTTAACAGAAATTAAAGCTTAGCAAAGGAAATTCATGTGAAGCAAGCAGTGGCAAAATGGTTCTGAAATTCAAGGTGAGCTTGGATCATGGATCATCACAAAATACTTCCTGCCTTTATCACAGCTGTAAGAACTGAAGGAAGAATGCCTGGAATACAGATATGACAGACCACAGTCACCTTGCCATAATTTCAATTGCATACCTGCATTTACGTCACTGACTTAATGAAAAATAAATCATGATTCATTCACTCTGAACAGCCTGGTGGAAAATGACAGGCAAATAACAAGATATTTATGTATTTATCACTATTTCTGAGAATTGTTAATAATGCTATTAATGGGGATGGCATCTTTCCTCCCTTCAGGAAGCTCCTCTTACTGTGATTAGCCAAGAGGTTACCAAGGGACTCTTCAGGCCTGCCCTGGGTTTCTGTGGAAGCAGCTACAGTGCCCTGCAGCAACCTCAGCCAGAGCATCCTTCCTTCCTTCCTTCCTTCCTTCCTTCCTTCCTTCCTTCCTTCCTTCCTTCCTTCCTTC
>VXBQ01006729.1:142316-186684 GCA_013400175.1 Phainopepla nitens | reverse complement strand
CCCCACTGCCCTCCTGTCCCCACTGACCTGTCCCCACTGCCCTCCTGACCCCCCGGCACTCACCCACACCCCGGGGCTTTTGCCAAGGCTCACCCACGGGACGCTCCCGAGCCTCCCAAGCCCCTGAGGGTCACAGTGGCATCTGGAGAGTCGTGATGGCCCTGGGCTGGGCTGTGGCTGGCCAGCCTGGGGGCAGGGTGGCACAGGCTCTGTGCAGGTGGGTAACAGCGGGGTACCCACTAAACACGGGCACATAAAGTGTCCCCACGTCTGCTCAGGACTGAGGCTGTCTGTCTGCTTCTCCTTTTAAATCCTTCCCATCCCCTGAAGATGATACAGCTCCAGGGGAAGAGAGGCCACAATGTGGCAAGCTCCAAAAGTGGAAAGGGAGAAGAGGGGAGTGGCAGTTGTCACATCATCTGGTGTTCAGCCAGGTCCAGCATCCCTCAAGCTTCATCCATGGGATGTTGACCAAGTTGTGGGATGTCCTTCCCACCCTCCAAAAGCCAGGATCTTCCCACAGCTGGCACCAACTCTCTCCTTATCTTCTCTGTGGCACCAGCAGGCCCGGAATTTGGGATTTTACTTCTTCATGCAAGAGAGCCTGGCTGTTGGAGACAAAGCTGACCTCTGTGAACACCGAGGTGCAGCTGCACTCAAACACCATCCCTGGGGGACCAACCAGAGCCAGTCTGAGCAGTGGGGTACAACCTGTGCCCCTTGAGGGCACCTGTCCCCACTCCAGCACTTCCCCTGAGGTCCTGGGCAGGCTAAGCTGGGCAGCAACGAGAGGAGACCCCAAATCTTCCTCTGCAGCCGGCCCCGGGCAGCGAAAGGAATGAGTGCTGGGACAGCCCGGGCTGGGCACGGGCTCAGAGGAAACGATTTTAGCAGCCGGCAATGAGGTGACAAAGAGCGGATCGGGGCAGCGCTGGAGACTGAGCGGCAGGAGCAGCAGGACAGACAGCAGCAGGACAGACAACAGCAGGACAGACAGCAGCAGGACAGACAGGAGCAGCAGGACAGACAGCAGCAGGACAGACAGCAGCAGGACAGACAGGAGCAGGACAGACAGCAGCAGGACAGACAGCAGCAGGACAGACAGGAGCAGCAGGACAGACAGCAGCAGGACAGACAGCAGCAGCAGCCCCATTTGACACGGATCCGGCACAAAGGAGCTGCTGACGGTGGCATTCGGGGGGCTGTGACCCGGCCCGGGGAGCTGCCCTGCCCGTGACTGATCTCAGCAACTCCTCTTTAAATATGTGCTTAATAAAAGCTTGTTTGAAGGCAGCACAGTGCCCACCGGCCTCACGCCTCCCTGCCTCCTCTCCCGACAATTTTTCGAGAGGCTGAGTTTTTGTGCTAAATAAGCCCATAGGCACCTCCATCCCTTTGCTGCAGTTATAGATCCACTGATAGCACCATCAAAGCCATTTCTGGGTGCATTTCATGTGAAAATGGGTGAGACTGACAGGAAAGGGCTTCTCTGCACCAGTGTCTGGGAGCACCACCACTCACAGTGCCTTCCGAAGGCACAGCTGAGGGGACTGTCCCCTTGTACCCAGGTACTAAATCCTGCTGTGGCTTTCATGCCTTCTCTTTTCCTTCTGAAACGCTCTCATACTGAGTATCTTTAACACACAGGAACTCATATGCAGTGGTCTTTGTAAGAGATTTTTAAAAATACATCAGGCTTAACATCAATAGCAGAGACAGGGAGCCACATTAATAAATCCATGGGCACTAAAACAAGGATTATTTTTATCTGGCTGAGATACTGATTTTTATTATAAAATGCTCTTCAACAGCAAAACCAAAGAATGATGTCACCACTAATCAGGAATCCAGCAAGAACAGAAAGTGGTAAAATCGGCAGATGGAATGTATGGGACCAAATACAGTGACAGAACCCGGGAGAGCTCATTCTGAAGAGCAGCAACTGGAACTAAAATCTGGATTCTAGTCAGAGATATTCAGGCAGTTGCCCTGATTTTTTGCAAATGTTCAGGTTCTGCAGATGCCAGGTTAGGAGCCCATCTCTCCATGAGCCTGATTTTGCTGTGGCTCCAGCAGTGCTAGACTTGGGCCAAGCCCAGAAGCCTGGGGGACAAAAGCTCAACCCTGGGCAGCCTGGGCTCACTCCAGAGCCAGCCTGGGCTGGAGTGGCTGAGCCAGAGACCCCCGAGGGGCTGTTCTGGCCTCAGTTAGACCTCACATTTGGTTGTTTGTTTTGGGGGTTCTAATTCATAGATGTTCAGGGAACAAAAAGCATTGTGGAGAATGAGAACAACAGTTCAATACCTTGTTACAATATAGAACGGAATAGAATAGAATAGAATAGAATAGAATAGAATAGAATAGAATAGAATAGAATAGAATAGAATAGAATAGAATAGAATAGAATAGAATAGAATAGAATAGAATAGAATAGAATAGAATAGAATAGAATAGAATAGAATAGAATAGAATAGAATAGAATAGAATAGAATAGAATAGAATAGAATAGAATAGAATAGAATAGAATAGAATAGAATAGAATAGAATAGAATAGAATAGAATAGAATAGAATAGAATAGAATAGAATAGAATAGAATAGAATAGAATAGAATAGAATAGAATAGAATAGAATAGAATAGAATAGAATAGAATAGAATAGAATAGAATAGAATAGAATAGAATAGAATAGAATAGAATAGAATAGAATAGAATAGAATAGAATAGAATAGAATAGAATAGAATAGAATAGAATAGAATAGAATAGAATAGAATAGAATAGAATAGAATAGAATAGAATAGAATAGAATAGAATAGAATAGAATAGAATAGAATAGAATAGAATAGAATAGAATAGAATAGAATAGAATAGAATAGAATAGAATAGAATAGAATAGAATAGAATAGAATAGAATAGAATAGAATAGAATAGAATAGAATAGAATAGAATAGAATAGAATAGAATAGAATAGAATAGAATAGAATAGAATAGAATAGAATAGAATAGAATAGAATAGAATAGAATAGAATAGAATAGAATAGAATAGAATAGAATAGAATAGAATAGAATAGAATAGAATAGAATAGCTCCCCGCTGTGCCACATGGGCAGTGCCCTGCCTGAGCCCAGAGTGAGGAATGGGATGGCTGGTCCCAAAACACACTGCCTCAGCAGACTTGATTGCTGGGTTGGGATTTTTTTTTTCCTCTCTGTTTTTTTAAGATCTTGTTGAATAATTAGCCAGACTTTGCAGTGTGACACGTACCACAGGACTGCTTCCAGCAGGGAAAATGACCCCAGCACAGTGCCCAGTGTGGCTGTGCCGAGAGCTGGGATGAAAGAAGAACTAAACTTTTCCAGCAGTAGCTTTGCCAAGTAGGAAGAAAATTGTGAAAAGAGCTTATGAGCCGAGAATACACCTGCATTCAACAGTGTCTCTTTTCAACACAAAATACCTTCCTGGCTCCAAGATCCCTTTTCTGATTAAAGTTTTTGAAACTGGCACACTCCTGTAATACATTTTGATGAAATCCCATTCTCCAGTGAAATTGTTATAGTGGATAACTTCCAGGCAACAGGAGCAGGAAGACTGTTAATCAGGATCAGGAGAATATAGAGTGCCTGCAAACCCAGCATTAAGCCACCTATGACAGGCAGTCCCCAAATTCATGGCTCACACAGAACAAACTTATTTTTGAGAGCAGAATTACAAAGATATAAAAACAGGAAAAAAAATCCTTGAAAGCCAGAACGTAAGTGATTACCTTCATATTGCTCCATTCTCCAGCTGACATCGGGGAGCTGAGGCTTTAACTCACCAAGCACAGACTGAAATCTATCCTGCCCAGGGCTAATAAAGGAGTGACCCAGCAATTTGTGAGTAGCCATCAGCACGACAGGGCTGAAATGGGGTGAGACAACCCGGGGATGAAGGGAGCACGCCTGCTCAAAATCCTGATTCTTGTGGGCAGAGGGGGAGTTCATCCACAGTGTGTCATCAGGCTGGGGCTCAAGTGGGCACCTGTCCCTTCTATTAGAGCACTGCTACCCAGATCACTCATAAATTTAGATTAAGCTTTAAACTGGGGACAGAGAGCTCAGAATCCCATGGTGGAAGATGGGTTTGAAGGCCAGGAAGCGCTGAGTCATGGGCTGTGGAGGCCTGCAGGGAGATCAAGTGTTTTATTGGAATCCTAGAGAAAATATATTTGGGGTTGAATTAACTCCCTTCCTTCCACTTTTATTTCTCTGCTATTTTGAGTCCCTTCAAGCACAGGAACATGCATTGAGGAGGCTCCTGAGGTGCTGCAAAAACATGAATTCAGAAAAACAGAGATTAGATTCAGGGAGAGGTGACTAAACCTTCTGATTATGTCCTCTGTAGATGATCATTAACTGGCTGATAAATGGATCCACATGACTTTGACAGCACTGATGAATGACTTATTGCAGAAAATGTGCAGATTGATGCATTGTTCAGCCTTACACTAAACACATGATGCTAATTCACTCATAGGACCTGCAACCTGGAGTCCATCAGCATCTATAATTAAACACGTTGCTTCATGAATTTTACAAATATGGCAAAAAAGTTGCTAATGGAGTGTCTTAAATTGTGTTAGCATTCATTTAATCTCTTTGGTTTCTCTTTAAATACACATTTAAAATTCTAATCACTGCAAAAAGATTTTAATAAGACACAATGTTAATGAAATATGTGAAGGAGCTATTGAAAGAAAGACTTGTTGGAAAAAAAATGCAAGAAAGAAAAAGGAAGAAGGTTAAGCTGAACTGGCATGGAAATCCAGCCAGGGTGCTATTTAAAGGCTAAGGAAAAGCACGGATGTGTCCTGGGATGGCAGGATTTTAAAAGGCTTTTTTGTGCTAAATACTCATTATTTGGATTAATTAGGGGATTACGCTTGAAACTGTTCCAGCTCTATCATTTGTAGATTTACTCTCTACCTTGCTGGTCCACACTTCCAGAAATGGGAACATTTTGGGTGGGGATGACTCAGTGTGCTCTGCAAAAATATGAGGAAAGTATTTCCACCTCACAGTACTTTCCTGCCATATTTGTGCCATGAGCTTTTATTCATTTTTATTACATTTTTTAATTGTATTGACCCTTTTCCAGGATGAAGATGAAAAAAAAATCAAAATACTGGAATAAATTGCAGTATAAAAATTCTTGATTTTCCACATTTTAATACCACCATTTTGAATAAATACCAGCAATTGCATTAGAGGACCAATGGCAACAGTACAGTGACTGGAAGTGTCCAAGGCCAGGCTGGCCAGGCTTGGACCCACCTGGTCTAAAGGAAGTTGTCCCTGCCCATGGCAGGGCATGGATGGAGCAAGATGAGCTTCAAAGCCTCTTCCAAGCCAACCCACTCCATGATTCTGAGCTCCCATGGCTGGTTTGTGAACACTGCAGGGTGCTTCTTCCCACTCCCTGATAGCTCCAGGTATCTGGTAGGTGAACACACACGGATGCGCTAGAGTTCAAAGATTAATCTTTCAGGCTGTGCCATGAAGGAAACATTCCTTTCCTCATAAATAGGCAGTTTGAAATTCATTAGGTTGATCCTGGAATGCACTTTTTTGGGGCTCCTTTGCTAGGGAACATTTTTGAGACTCTCTCTAACTGTAGCAAGGCAAAAATTGTCCAGAACCATTCCCAGAGCCAGAAATGGGTCATTTCATGCCCAATTTACAATATGCAGAAGTCAATACATATCATTAACGTGAGCCAAGCAGGGAAGAATCATCTGTGTTATTAAAGCTGGCTGTGATTAGCTGGTGCAGCCATCAACAAAGTGTCACAGGAGACTGTGGAAGCTCTCCTTGGTGCACACACATCCAGATTTTCAAATGCCCTTTGCACACAGTTTCTTTACACTTTTGGTCTGGCTCCTGCATTCCCAATACTGGAACAGCCAGACAGTCACAGACTGTCTTTTTGCAGCTGTTGCAGTTCCTATTTAAAGTTCTGTCATGCCCTGCCCTTGCTGTGACACGCCCCAGCTCTCTCTGGGAGCAGGATCACCACTCAGTCACTGATTTAACAGATCAGAGCACTTTATATGTAAAGGCAGAGGTGTGCAAGCAGGTGTCCCCTGAGGAGAAACCTTCTTTCAGCTTGGGAAATGGAGTGCATTTGGTCTGGGCTTCACTGGAAACCCTCACCAGTCAGGGTCACTGGTTTCACTGGCTCAGAACAGATAGGGAGCCGCTCAGCACTGTGCCTGCTCTCCTGACAGGCTCTGCAGCACCCCCAGGGCCAGTCCCTGCCCAGACAGAGAGAATAAATCACTCCAGAGCCCCCAGATGGATGGCCCTCCCTGGGCATCCCTGCCTGCCCAGTGCCCCAGGAGCTGCTGCACCAACCCAGGGATGCTCAGAGGGTGTGGGTGGAAAAGACTCTGTGGGTGTGCATGGAAAAGGTTCTGTGAGTGTGGATGTGGGTGGAAAGGGCTCTGTGGGTGTGGGTGTGGGTGGAAAGGGCTCTGTGGATGTTGGTACAGAAGGCTCTGTGGGTGTGGGTGTGGGTGTGAGTGTGGGTGTGGGTGCGGGTGTGAGCACAGTCCTGGCCCAGCTGCTCCCAGGACAGGGACCAAGGGGCCAGCACCTCATCTGTCCCTCTTGCAGCCCAGCCAGGTGGGCTGTGTGGATGGACATCACCAAAGGAACTCTCACCCTCGTGCTTTGTGATTGTCTGAATCACAGGAGACAGAATCATTTAGGTTAGAAAAGGCTGCTAAAACCATCGAGTCCAACCTTGGATGAAAGGGGTTTTGTCTGCTGTAAATTGTCCTTAGCTTTGGTCTGCCTCTACCATATTTGAGCCACTGAGCAGACAATTTCTTTTAAAGCAATAATAACTTTGAATAACAACTGTCTTTGCAGAGGCAGTGAGCTCGTGTTCCCAGCTAAGCTGGGCCCTCTGCCTCCAAGGGAAGGCATCCTGTCCCCACACCGGTGATGCCATGGGGCAGGGGCTTGTGCTAAGCACTGACTGAAACCAAACTGGGTGATGCAATCACAAACACTGAACTCCTGAGAACAGTTTTCCTGCCTTCCTGCCCGGGCTCAGGCCCTCTGAGCAAATGCTGCTGCCATATTTTACTGTATCTACTATTCCAATCAGCCATATGGGAGAAAATCTGTAAATTACATTACAGCAATTAATACACACTTACACAGTTTGTACAAAAGTGTTGAATGAATTATGCTACAGGAAGCAAACACACTAAAGCCAAACAATGAAGCTTTATGAATATTTAATTCTTGTAATTTGTTTAAAGTAGTAAAACACAGCGTACGCTCACCTTCAGAGCACCTGCTCAGATTAAGCATTCTCTCTCTTAACCATCTTGTGTTGTTTCAGAAGATTCCATAGATTATCTGGGTGTAATTAATTTTTATCTAAATAAATGGGAGGAAAATAAGTCCAAACTTGACCACCTCTGCTTGCTCAGAAAGGAACTGTTTGCTTCAGAGAGAGCCTCACACAATTTCACAAGGGATGGAGGGACAGGACTCAGGGAATGGCTTCACTCTGCCAGAGGGCAGGGATGGATGGGATGTTGGGAAGGAATTCCTGGCCCAGTGTGTGGTCCCATGGGTGTGTCTGAGTGTCCCAGGCTCAGCAGGGCTGAGTGGCATCCTCAGGGGTCAGGGGATTCTCTCGGGAGGCTCCAGGCCCACAACACTCCCTAGTGTCTCTTTCTGGTTGCTACCATGAGGCTCCTGGCAGCCCTTCAAGGTGACAGAGCTGGCCTTGTGCACTGCCAGGGATCCAGGGGCAGCCCCAGCTGCTCTGGGCACCGGTGCCAGGGCCTCAGCACCCTCACAGCCGAGAATTCCCAACTCCCAATATCCCACCTACTCCTGCCCTGTCTGCGTGAAATCATTCCCCTTTGTCCTTCCATCAAATCCACATCTCTCCATTTCAGAGTGAAGGACATGGAGCAGGATGGGGCCAGATGCTTTGCACGGGCCCAGATGTGCTTGTGCAAAACAGCAGAGGCCAGTATCTGTCAGAGGGCTCTGCAAGGGGCCCTTCAGCACTGACTCTGTGCTGTACCAAAATCTGTCTTCTGCCAGAGGCTCCACGTGCTGCACTTCCAGCTCCCCCAACGCCTTTTAGAGCCAGCCTTTAAAAATGAGGCTCTGGGAAAATGGGGCACTCTGAAGAATGCATCATTAAATTATCAATATTAAAGCACATTTCTGGGTAAACTAGGCACCAGAGCCCTTGCTTTTCCAGGACATAGATCGAGTTTTCATGGCCACAATATTTCTCTGTGTGTTTAGAGGGGAAACAAACAAAATATGTTTGTATGTGCCTTGCTGTTATGAATGGATGAGCAAACCGGGCTGGTGAGCTCGTGCTCCCCACAGTCCAAAAGACAAGACAGGCTCATAAGTAGATTTTCATATTTCCATGTGCTGTGGAGCACATCAACAGCTTTTCTGCATTATGGTGCAGAGCACAGCATTCCTGGGATGTGGGGCATGACCTGGGCTCACATGGGGTTTGGATGTTGTGCAGGAACACGCTGGGTAAGGACTCTGCTTGTGGGCTGATCAGTCAATAAATGCTTGAATCAATAAATAAACCAGAGTTGCTATTTGCCAGGGGAAGGTGGGCCCTGGCCACTGTGCATCAGTGCAGACACAGGCTGACATCATCCACACTGCTCTTTGTTGACTTCCTCCCCACATGGAAATTCAAGTCATCAAAATGTGATCCTTTTTGTTGTGCTTCTGGGGCCTGGGGAACACAGGAAGCCAGTGTCATCTGCAGGGGAGGGCTCCCAGAGCCTGCCTAATCCATCCCCAGAGCAGTGTCTGTGCTAAATGCTCTGTGGTAATGACATTGTGCTTAGCTGGATGCACTGATATGTGAAAAAGAAGAGACTCGGGGAGAAGAGTGTGGAATACCAATGCTGTACTTCAAAATCATAACTGGGTTACACACTGTAAATCTTTCTCTGTCTGTATTTTTAACAAAAAAAAAAATTGCTCTTTCAAGCAATAATTCAGCCTTGTTAGCCTTAAGTTTTATAAAGTTTCCAGTAATGAGCTTTCCAAATGTTAAACCTGTTATTTTATTCATTGAGATTGAAACTAAAATTGCTTTTCAGACACAAAGCTGTCAGCATAAGATCACGACTGACAAAGTGACTTCTAGCTAACAAACGTTCCTGTCTCTGTGTCCCAAGGGACTTTCCTTGCTCAGGAGAGGGCAGAGGGATGAAGGCTGATGGGGGCTGTGCAGGAGTCCCTCACATGAAGAGGAGCTGCTGGCTGAGGCTGTGGGAAGCCTGCTGAGGCTGTGGGAAGCCTGCTGAGGCCATGCAGCTCTCCTGGCACCCAGGAAGAGCTGGCTCATTGCTGGGCCACAGGGACAGGGCAGCAGGCGGTGGTGCTGCAGCATTCCTCGCAGGACATGCCTGCCTGTCTCCTGGGTGGAGGCTGGCTGCTGTCTGCAGTGCCTGCTGGGCTGCAGCGAGCACAGGGAGGGAGCCCCTGGCACTCACAGGGGAGGGCAGAAGCAGCAAAGGCTGCCGGAGCTTTGGTCTCTGGCAGGACATTGGGTGAGCTCTGGATGTGTTCCATGTGCACCTGGGCCAGGGTGAAAGCTGTGCACTGAGAACACCAGGAAACAAAAGCAGTGCCCAAGTTTCAAAGGAAAGGACCTAAACCTGGCCCAGGTGAGTCAGGTGCTGCTGGGACGCTGGGGCAACACAGCCCTGGTGAAGGACAATGAGCATGGAGTCACAGTTGAGTGGGGTTGGAAGAGACCTTAAATCCCATTCAGCGCCACCCCTGCCAGGGCAGAGACACCTCCCAGTGTGCCAGGGTGCTCCAACCCCAGTGTCCAGCCTGGCCTTGGACACTGCAGGGATTCCAGAGCCTCTCTGTGCAAGCTGGGCACGCTGTGCTGAGCCTGTCCCTGGGCAGTGCTGGGGGCTCCTGTGGTCTCTGTGAGGGATGAGAGCCCAAGGAACATCTGGGACATGTTTGATATTTCCAGCTGCTGGAATGCTATGAAATCTTACCACCTTGTCTATTGGATACCCACTTGAATATTTCCTTAGCTGGGAAGCCCAGGAATACACCTGGCAGCTCCATGGACAGAGGTGGTGGCTGTGATCCTGAGCACGCAGCACTGGTGCAGCAAGCAGCAATCCTAAACTCACTGGGACTGGGACTGAAGGGACACCAGGAGCTGTGTTTGCTGCACTGCTGGCAGTGGGCAGGATGGGTCCTGTCAGCTCAGGAACACAAATCCCAGTCCTGCAGGGATGCAGGGCACCATGAGAATCTGGTTAGACCAAGCCTATGCCAGAGAAACATGGGGAAATGGAGCCCACACTCTGATTTTTCCTTGATAACTCCATCTCCCATGCTGTTTCTGAAGTGCTCTACAACGCTAGAGCTCAGGATGAAAGCCTGGTTCCAGCACAGCCTCCTGCAGCACAGCTGGGCTGACACTTGCTCACAGCAAGGCTCAGAGAGGATGTTTGTTAGTGTCCAAAGACTTTGGCTCTCATTTAAAAGAAAACAACAAAACCCAACTCTTTCACCAACAGAATCTCCCAGAAAGAATATGTTCAGCAGGTTCTCGATATTGCTGTTAACAATATCCTTAGATATTTGAAAATACCACAGGGACTTTGGTTGTAACTAAAGCCTTTTGACATGTCAGTTACAAACCCGGAGGGCCCACAGAGAGATTTTGATGCTTCCATATGAGAAGAAACACCTGATGAGGAACTTGGGCTGTCAGTTGGCACCGCTGTCCACAGGAGCCCAGCAGCGTTGTGCCCCATGAGCTCCCCACCAGTTCCCCAGAGCTGGGAGCAGAGCTCAGCGCTCTGCAGGAACCAGGCTCCTGCAGCACACAGGTTAAAGGCGAGCTAAGAGCCCCTCACAGTCATGGGGCAAAGGCAGAGTGTGTAAAGCTGTCAGAAGAATGAGAAAGAAAGGAGACACTGAAATGAGGTTGTGGAAGACATGGGTGTGCAGTTGTCTGTACAAATAGCTGAAGAACTCATCAAGCAAGCTGAGCAGGGAAAGAACTGGAGGCGAAATTTTGAAGTTTACCAAAACTCACTGAACATTGTAGAGGCTGCAGGTTTTGGAGAAGCGTTCTTTGCACCCTCGGTGATGGGAACTGCAGCAAAGCGCTGCAGCCACAGGTGCTGTGGGCTGTGCCAGGGCAGGGCAGGGCAGGGCGGGCCCAGGTCCCTCCCGCAGGAGATGGGAGTCCCTGTGGCAGGGGCTCTGTGCACCGTGGCACTGCCCTGTCCCTCCCACCCAGGAGTGCAGCTGCCCCAGGCTGCTGGGGCGTGCCTCCTGGCAGAGGCTGCTGCTTAGGGCAGGTCCCAGATGGGTGTGTACAGGGGTGGGGATCTCTCTCGTCTCCAGTGCAGCTGGAATTGCTCTTTCCACCACCAAAGCCACATTCCTCCCAGTCTGGTGGGAAGAGGGCTGGACAGGGATGTTTTTGCTGACCCACCTTTCCCTGTCTCAGCCCCTGCCTCCGTGCTGGCACAAGCTGTGGGTTGACATGTTGGATTTTCCTCATGGCTTCTCAGGACTCTGCAAATGTCAGGTTGTTAAAGCCAGCAATAGGTCAAGGAACACTGGGAACAGTTCTAGGACTAATACACAAACTAGTTTTTTCTTACATTGTTGCTGTTGTGAAACTACATCTGTCCAAGTCACTGATGACAGAAGGAATGTGCTTTTTCTCACACTCATGATTGCATCTGCTCTGCACACCCTTGAAACAGCAGAAATGTTGTTTTCTCTACGCTGTTTTCTCTACACTGTTGTGTAGAAACTTTGTTGTGGTAGATCTGTGTGGCTATTGCAGGAACAGGTTCTTGGGGAATAGTGAATAATTCCTTTTTATGCTTGCAATCCTCTCTAGGACATAGATGTTTTTCAGTGAGATCTGTTGATTACTGTAACCTGTGCTTCCCCAAAGCAGTGGAAGGTTCTGTTCTGCCACCTGTCCCTTTTTCCCCCCCTTGCTGCTGTGTCACCAGGCCTGGGCTTCCTCACCTGGGCAGCTCAACTCTTCCTGGTCAGGTTTCTGGATTCCAGGCTGTTCTAGGATCAGCCACCACGGACTTGTGCAGGTTTGAGCTGCAAGTGTGCAGAGTTGTACTGAAGGTAGATCAGCTGATTGGGACTGCCCAGTCCTCGGTGAAGCCTAACCAGGCAAAGCAAAATGCAAAGGCTATCAGGCCAACCAGATCCTGACTCCTTTTTTTTCTAGGTTTACTTATCAAGAGCTCTGCAGGAAGGCAAACAGTCACGACTCAGTGGGGATGAGGGCCAGCAGCAGCAGCAGCACAGAAAGGGTCAGAGGCTTTCTTTGGAGCTCCTGAGACAAGTCAAAAATGTTGTTTCCCTCAGACCTTCCCTGGCAGAGCTGCTCCAGTGCTGTTACCTTCCAGGCATTTTTTATTGTGACCAAATTTCAGCCTTTACTGGGGCCAGGACCAATCCCTGTGGATGGAAAACCAAAAGAGAACATACAGAGAGTCATGGGACAGGCTGTGATGAGTGCCTGTCACACCGAGCAGTCCCTTTAACTCCCCAGATCTGTTCACTATAGCTGGCACTTTGAGGTTGACATCTTTTTTGAATGTCCTGAGTACAAACTCAATATTTACTAACAGCTATGTAAAAAACTGTAACTTTTTAATGCCTTGTAAACTGTGAAACTCTTTGCCACAGATAACCATTCCTTGGTGTTGCTGTAACCTTGTTTTTTTCTGCATAGAGTAGGCTCTAGAGTGTATCGAGCTGAAGTGTAAAATACTACAATAGAAAGGGTAAAAAACCCACCTATTTGTGTGATTCACAAGCCCTGGTATTGATCACTGGGTGCATTTGGCAGCTGGGGTGATGATGGAGTGAGGAATTCTCAGCGCTCTTGGCTGCTCCAGCACAGCACTGGCTCCCACTACTGTTTTATTTCTCCAAGGAGGTGTCGGAGATGCCTAATTCATAAAAGCTCTAATTTATTGCCGAACTCCAGGGAAATTTTGCCAGGGACTTAAGAGAACATGGAAAGAAACTCAAAACCTGTGAAAAAACTAGGATGAGAAACAAATTCCTGCAAACTAATGGCTTTGTGTATGCTTGTGCTGCTAATGTCAGAAAAGATAAAACAAACATTTCCCCCTAATTCTTCAGGATGTATCCACTCCACTGCGCTCCTGAAACATCCATCCTCGTTTTCCTCATGTGCTGCCTGCAGATTGCTGATCCCCTCGGTTACCAGGCTGTGCTGGCGTCCCCAGGCCTCTGTGAGGAACATTTCTGTGTCTGTAGTGGGTACCCAGGGCCCTGCCCCTCAGGACAACCTGCTCTGTGCCTCACTGTGGTTCACAGCCCTGCAGGCTGCCTTGCCTCTGAAATTCCTGTAAATATGCCAGTATGAAACTGCACAAGGCAGCAGAAGTGTTGTTGCCTTCCTTCAGAATCCCGAGAGCCCACACTGAACAGCCTCTCCTGGAGCAGCAGCAAACACACTCCCTCCGCAGGTAGACCCAAAGCTGGGCTGGATGAGAGCTGGGGGACAAGGCTTTCCTCCAAGGACCAGGACACTGAGCTTCTGCTGGAGCTCTGGGGAAGATTCACAGCTCTCCCTGAGGTGTGGAGGATCATCCTCTCCTGCTGTTGGAGCAGCATCCGAGGACCGCTGCTGGCCTAGTGCAGGAAAGGGTTTGCTGATGAGAAAGGTGTTTGTCAGACAAACCTGGTGTCATTCCTTGGGAAACTCCTCATGAGAAGTGTCCCAGGGGGGTGTCAGTGGAGCCTAACCCCGTGCCCCTGCTGCTCTGGTAAGAATTGCTCCAGCCCAGGAACCAGCCAGGACAGAACGTGGGCAGAGCACAGGGCTCCTCCTGCTGCCGTGGGCTTGCAAAGGTCACATCCCCAAGCTATACTGCACTTAGAAAGCAGCTCTCAGAGGAAATCTGCTGGCTCTGGAGGTGTCAGGCTCAAACACCTTGTGATGGATGTTCTCCCCACATAAAGCTTCCTTGGGATCAGTTCTCATCTCGTCTGCTCTCCGCGCTGGGAACTTCACCCACTGGCTTTGCTCTGCTCTCTGCTTTGGCTCCAGGTCAGTAAAGGAGCTGATTCCCAGGTGCACCCACCTTTCTTCGGGACAGACAGGTGGGTTTGTTCCCAGCTGCCTCGGAAGGAGCCTCAGCAGCAAAACCTTTGCAGCTCTCTTCTCTCCTCCGGGGCATTCTCTGGGTGCTGCGGGTACTCAGGGCCTGTCTTGCAGCTGAATTATTAAAAAAGTCTGAGTCAATCATCAATTCTCAGGTGTACCAAAGCAACCCCTTCTTCTTATTAAATAGTGCACTGCTTTCCCAAAAGAGCACAAAACGTAATATTGGAGAAGAGAGCTGATGAAAGAAAGGGACCACAGCGAATACTGGCTGAGGTTTAATAATCTGAGTTCCCTGCCAGGGAAAACCTCTGGCTGCTGGAGAGCCCAAGCCATGTGTCCACACAGTGGGATCCTTTGGCCAGCACAGCCAGATCCTGACTGGTCCTGAGGCAGGGAACCCGTGTCTGCAGGGAGAAGGGGTCAGCCCATCCCTGGAATTCCCTTGGCAGGCAGCTTCCAGCAATGTGCACTCACTCCTGTGCCTGCTGCAGCTCCTGCCCCTTTTCCTGAGGTCTAGGGTAGGAGTCCAACCCCTCTCCTCTTCCCAGAACCATGGAATCCTGGCCTTGAACACTCCCAGGTATGGAGGTGAATTCTGAAGGCTAAGACAAAGGCTGGGTCCCGAGGTTTGCTTTCTCCAACTTTTCTGCCTCTTCCTCACACACAGCCCCTTGTTTCACTAATGCTGAGAGCTGGGAGGAACCAGCAACAGCTGAGCACTCCAGAGAAGGAGGGAGGGAACATGGTCACACATTTCTCCTTCCACCCATTGCCTGGGGCATCCTGACTCTGCCGGGCCCAGGCATCAGGCAGGGGCTGCAGTCCCAGGCACAGTTCAAGCTCAATTCCAGAAGTACCAATGCCTAGCCCCATGGACAGTGCAGGGATCAGACATGCAGAGCTTCTGCCCTTCCTGAATGGGATCAAAACGGGAAAACAGCAGACAGAAGGTAAAAGCAGGTGTGTTACCAGCAGAAGATGCTCAGGGGTCCATGAACTCCTCCTGCTCCTCACCCAGCCCTTAGGGAAAACAGCCCACCATCAGTCACGGATCACATTTGCATCCTGCAGCCCACGTGGGAAACAGCAAATCGGTATGGGGAGGAAGGGGAGGGAAAAGGACACTCTGGCCAGGGCTAAGGCACCGAGCACTGGCTGCAGAACCCTGTGAGCAGCTCCTTGCCTCCATCTGCTCTCTGGCCACAGGGCTGGGGGCAGGATGATGTGTGGGAACAGGCCAGGCACATCCTGCCTTCCCAAAATGGGATAACACAGGCACGAGGCAGCCTGGCACTGCCTGGGCAGGGGGAAGCCAAGGAAAGGCTTCGAGCACCAGCACTGTGGTAGCCTGTCCTGGAAAGGATGAATTGGCAAATTGGGAATGGTAAGTGTGTGCCTTTGGACATGTGTGTGGGTACCAGGCATGTATCTTCACTGAGAGATCAATTTGTTTCTTAAAGATATTTCTTCTGCGGTGCCATTGATGTTGCCTTTCATTCTTTTGCCAGTATCATCATGGGCAAGGATACATGAGTTTCCTTTTAACCTCAGGGATCATGCCAAGCCCAAACCCTGCCTGCATCCCATGGAGCAGGACCCAGTTTTAAGTAGGTGCAGGAGAAGTGTAGAACGGTCCAGAGAGATTCAGGATGTCTAAACGCAGCAGCAGCTCCGATGGCAGGTGGGACTGTGGGAGCAGCAGGTTTGGGAGCTGTAGGTAAGTGATGTTTCCAGGATTTCTGGAGGATGACACAGCACCACATCCATGAGATATGCAGAGACACTAAATTGTCTAGACACAGCCTCTGGAGATGTGTCAGCACTAAAGGAACAAAAAAGCAGTTTTAAAAATGCCTAGAAAAGGCTTTCCATCAGACTGTTTAGCTTTCTAAAAGCACTCCGGAGTGCTCCTCGCTGAAGGAAGTGAGGTTTGCTTCAGGACTAAAAGCTGCAGCATCGAGCCTGGCCCAAGAGCTCAGAATGAAGTCCAGGTTTCCAGTGCACTGATGGTTGAGGATATCTGATCCTTCTGGGGAAAGAGAGACATGAGAGGGGATGGATTTTAATAGATTTGAGCTGAAGGATGGTAGATTGAAATTGGCTACTGGGACAAAATTCTCCCCTGGGAGAAGGGCAGGATGGGCAGGCCCTGGCACAGGTGCCCAGAGCAGCTGTGGCTGCCCCTGGATCCCTGGCAGTGCCCAAGGCCAGGCTGGACATTGGGGCTGGAGCAGCCTGGGACAGTGGGAGGTGCAGCAAAGGGGTTGAGGGGCATGGCTGGAGCACAGTGCAGAGGAGAGGGCAAGAGCTCCATGAGAGGCTCTGGCTCACCACCTTCCCAACAGCGGGTTTTGGCAGGGCAGGAAGCCCCAAGTTTGTTAAAGCTGCTTTCCCAGGGATTTGGCCAGGTCCCACTTCCCTCCAGAGCTGGTGGAGGCAGCAGAAGCTGCCCATGCCCTGTCAGGGGCCCCCTCATCCCCTGTCCCTGCAGCACAGGGACGCTGTGTACGAGCAGCTGCGCTGCAGAGCAGGAAGGTGGCTGAAGGCTTTCACAGCGCCAGCTCTCCGGGACAAGAAGCTCAGAGGCATTTCTGTAGGGCTGCCATGAGCCAGCCAGGATGTGCAAACAAGTGTCCCTGCACGGCAGAGGGAGGGCTCCATCCTCCTGCCCTGGGCTCTGCCCACAGGCCCCCAGCAAACCTGGGGCACCTCCCCAGCCCCCTGTGCTCCCCACAGCCCCCCAGCAAACCTGGGGCACCTCCCCAGCACCCTGTGCTCCCCACAGGCCCCCAGCAAACCTGGGGAAGCTCCTCACACCCCTGTGCTCCCCACAGCCCCCCAGCAAACCTGGGGGAACCTCCTCACACCCCTGTGCTCCCCACAGCCCCCCAGCAAACCTGGGGGAACTTCCCCGTCTCCCCACCCCAGCTCAGCACACACTGCCTCTCTCCATGCTGCCCTGTGCTCACAAAATGCCAAGTCACAAAACTAAAACAGGCTGAAAATAAAGGCTTGCGTTATCCACAAGATCTAGAGGAATACAGACCTTTGGTTCTGATCTGGCACAGGGAAAAATACGTTTTCTTTTCTCTCAGGAGCAATAAATTTAATTTCAGAAAGCTCTAAGCGAGTCCACATCCGAGGCTGCCCTGCCTGTCTGCTAGCAGACGGGCAGCGTCGCACAGTTATGAAGCCACAGAACTGTAGGACTCGAGTGTGCCACAAGGGTAATGTTGTTTCATATCCACAACAGAAGCTGTTAGCTTGATTGTTAATCTGTAAAGTGTTTTTTTTTCCCTAGGAGAAAACAGGCAAATTACAGAGTCAGTCATCAGGAGATGTTCCCATGGATCTGATCGTACATATGTGAGAAAATGTACAGCAGCAGCTGAGAGCAGCAGGAGCTGGCTGGCCAGGAAAATCAAACCTGGGAACACTGGCCCGAGGCGGGCTATTATTTGCCCACCTGGAAAGGTCAGGTTAGGCCCAGAGAGACGGTGGCTCACGGGAGGTCAGGCAGGAACAGGTCCCTTTAATAACCCCTGGCTGCTGCTCCCTCTTCTCTGAGCCCATGTATAAACGGGAATAGTGGGGAGTGAGAAGGATATGGAGTTACCCTTCTCTGCTTGACTGGCAGCCAGAAACCCAAAGGGAGACTTTTCCCACTGCTCACAGACCCGCACCTAGCTGAGCACACACCCCAGCTCCTGGGCTTCCTGCTCTGGGGGCTCCCACTCTGCTGAGCCATCAGCACATCCCATCACATCCAGGGGAAGCACAGCAGGTGGATGTGGGGCCAGGAGTTTTCATGGATGCAAGATCTGTTGTAGGTCCCAGCAAAGAAAGTGTTCATCCCTGCAGGGTATTTGATTAAAATGTCTTTCTGGAGGGGGACAACAGGAGAAGGAACAAGGGGACCCCAAGCAATCCTGCATCCCAGAGGGTGCAGAAGATGCGAGGCCACGTGACGTTGGCAGAACTCTTGCCTGGGCACGGCAGAGGTACAATGTGTCCTCGGCACAGCCCGTGCTTGCTGAGCCTCCCCAGCACCAGGACGTGCCTCAAGTGCCTGAACCCAGCTGGGGCCATGGGGCAGCACCCATGGGCTGTGGCTGCCCCAGCTGCAGGAAACAAACTCCTCTTCATTCACTCACACTTCCCCAAACACAGTCCCTGTGCCTCTTCTCCACGTTTCTCTGGCAGCAATGAGGTGGGCTCCCAAAGCACACTCTGAGGCTCATCCCAGTGACAAAGAGCCACGTTCTGAAAAATGGCAAAAACACCCTTTTCTCCTTCCTTGCTGGGCCACTCAGTCACAGGGAGGGGCTATTCATTCCTTCATGGCTAATGAGTTCTCTGTGTTCTGTCCCCAGGAGCAAGTCTTTTATACGGAGGATCTAAAGCTGTTGGAAATAGTCCAAAGGAGGGACACAAAGATGGTGAAGGGTCTAAAGGACCATGGGAGGAGCAGCTGAGGACACTTGGTTTGCTCAGCTGGAACAGAAGAGCCTGAGGGCAGAGCTCACCGGGGGCTGCAGCTCCTCCGGAGGGCAGCTCCCATCTCTGCTCCCTGGGACAGCACCCAGGGAGAGGCTGGAGCTGGGCCAGGGCAGGTTTAGGTCGGATTTCAGGGAAAGGTTCTGCTCCTCCAGAGGGTGCTGGCACTGCCCAGGCTCCCCAGGGAACAGGCACGGCCCCGAGGCTGCCAGAGCTCCAGGGATGTTTGGACACCAGGGATCCCAGGGTGGGATTGCTGGGGGGTCTGGGCAGGGACAGGGGCTGGGATGATCCCTGTGGATCCCTCCAGCTCAGGAGCTTCTCTGATTCTTCGATTCTAAGATTTCAGGTTTTGCCTGAGTGAAGTTTCACATTAGTGCACTCAAGTCTTACACAGACTGTTTCCTCTATTCACACAAGAACTCCTGTCATTACTAATTACAGCTCTGCAGTGATCTCAGGGTTGCTGTGCTCCTGCAGGAGCTGCCACCAGCACCCTGACAGCATGCTCTGAGCTCCATCCGTGGCCCAGCTGTGGGGTGTGGGGGCGTTCTGGGGTGGCTGAGTCCTGCTGGGCTCCGAGCATGCACCCACGAGTGCAAAGCCCTCTCTGCAGAGCAGCCTGGCCACCAACCACTCCCTGGTGCTTTATCAGGCTGTAAACATTGACCAAGCAGGAAATACTGTTCAGGGATAATTGGGGTTTAGCTCTGAAAGGTTTTGGAAGGCACTGGTGTTCAACATTCCATGGCAGCCCTGGACAGCTCTGGCACCCAAGCGTGAGGTGCTGCCCTGTGCATGCTCTGTCCCTGCCCTGTGCATGTTCTGTCCCTGCCCTATACATGCTCTGTCCCTGCCCTGCCCGGGGCTCTCGTGCAGCTGAGACCTCTCCTGCCACCAGGGATGTCTGTCTTCACACAGAAGACAGTCTGGCTGCAGAGAAAACCACCACTTTATTTTGGTGGTATTTGCACCTTCTGGGGTGTTTTAACTTTTTTCTTTTCCTTTAGAAAGGAAATGTGATACCTGACCTATTTTCTTCAGTCATGATTTTCCCCAGGTAGATCCAGTAGAGCAGCGATGGCTCTGCCAGCCTCTGGAGCCGGCTGTGTGAGGAGGTTGCTCGCTGTGCCAGCTGGGTGAGCCCTTCCCCTCTTCCACTGCAGGAAATACCTTCAGCTCAGCAGCTGTTCCCCAGTACCTGTTTTGCCATATGGTTCCTGCCCCTCTAACTGGACTCTATGATTTTCCATTTAAATTTCAGGTAAAATCATCTTCTGTGTGAGCATTTACAAAATTTGCTATGAAAGCAGTCCCAAGTCCAACACAGGGGAGTGAAGTGCTGACTAGAGATCACCAGTAAGGCTAGTAATGAAAATATAGTGCCCAGATGAAAATGCAGCATGACAAGTTGAATATTTGGAAGGGCCCTGTTTCCCTCTCTTGTGCCAAAATTTCTCAAGGTTTTGGCTGGTGATGTGATGCTATCAGAAAAAATCTAAAATCATAGAATCATAGAATCACAGACTGGTTTGGGTTGAAAAAGGCCTTTAAAACTATCTCGTTCCAACCCCCTGCCATGGGCAGGGACAGCTTCCACTAGACCAGATTGCTCAGAGACAGAGAAAAAACAACTTTTTTTTTTTTCCAGTTTAGTAAATTTTTTTAAAGAGTTCCTTTTTATAAATGCGAGACAATTGATTCCTTGTTTATTGCTGTGCTGTCATACACGTGTCTGTAGGTGTTCATTTGGAGATTTAGCACTTTATCATCAGTGAGAACACTTCTCTGCGAGTGTGCTGCTATGATGAGCTAATTAAGTATTCATTGTAATAACACTGATATTAACAAACTTATTTTGTATTCATTTTCACGTGCATGTTCCATATTTCCAAATGAGTGCTATCAGTGCTATTTTCATTGATCGTTGCAATCAGAAGTATAAAAATAAAAGCTCAGTAGGAGTGTGCAAAGACCTGAGCTCCCACAGTGACTGCTCACCCCAGAGGGGCTTTGTCCCCCGGCTTTGCACTCCCTGGGGGTCCCACACACTGCCAGGGACAGCGACTCTGGAGCCAGGCACAGCTCCGGAACCCTTTGGGGCTCTTCTTTAAACACAGGATCATTTGGGACAAATGTTTACATGATAAGGCCTCTGCTCTAAACTGGGGAGAGGGTCTTGGATGGAGAACCATCGCAGGAGGGCTGGTGTGCTGGAGCCAGGGCCGTGGGGCCATGGGGCCATGGGGCCATGGGGCTGTGGGGCTGTGGGGCTGTGGGGCTGTGGGGCTGTGGGGCTGTGGGGCTGTGGGGCTGTGCTTTGCTGGTCTCTGAGGGCAGAGCCCTCCAGGGACAGCTCAGCACTGTCACCCCCACCTCTGTGGGTGCGGGTCCCCATGCCACAGCAGCGAAGCTTCTGTCCCCGAGAGAGCTCGGGCCCCTGGCCAGGGCTGAGGGGACAGGGCCGGGCTCCGCGTGGATCTGGGTGCGTCCGTGCCAAACCGCTGGCTCCTCTGGGGCAGGAGAGGAGTGGAAACGCTGCACAGTGCAGGCTGGAGCCTCCTTACGCTGCCGGCAGGCAGGGGATCCATAGCGAAGGCAGGAGGGAGAGCAAAAAAGGCCAAAACCATGGCTAAAATCTGCTGGCAGAAGTAGCAGGATTCATAATGAGAAGGGAGGGCACAGCTGGATGCAGGGAGCCTGGAGGCTTTCAGCAGACATCAGGCACTGCAGATCAGTGACTCTGTGTGTGTTTGTGTGCGCCCTTCTCAGGAGCAGCAGCAGGAGAGGAGCTGGGACAGCTGGATCTGTGGCTGTTTCGTTGCTCTGTGCAGTCACTGAGCTGTGCTTAACACGCTCTCTGGTTTCACAGGTCTGTGAGGAGATAACCTGCACGCAGAGCCCTGCATGTCCAGCCAGCCGGAGGCTGGGGAGGATGATTCAGCCAGCTGGCAGGTGCTGGCAGGTGGTTTTGGGGTGTTCTCACAGATTCTGCTTCCTCCGTGTTGAAGAGGAGGCAGGATGCTCCTGGGGAACGGAGGGCAGAGAGGGACTTGTCGATGCCAGCCCTGTCACTGCATGAGCTGGGAGAGCCTCTGCCCAGGACCAAATTCCCCCAGAAATGGCTTCCTGTGTTCTGTGCTGCTCTCAGGGGTTTGTTCCCAGTGGTGCCCCTGCTCTGCAGCCCGGGGGCAGAGCCATGGGTCTGTGATTCTGGGATTCTGTAACGCACCTGGAATGGCACCAGAGAGCAGCAGGTACATCAGAGCCAGTGCTGCATGAGGGCCTCTGACCCAGTGGGGGAGAAGGAAGTGGGGAAAGGGAGAAAAAAACAGGTGGAGAAGGAAAAAGATTAGTAGAAGAGAGAAGAAAAAAACTAAGTATGTAATTTGGGGAAAACATGAGCTGGCCTTTTGTCCTCTCTCTGGGGCCGATTCAGATCCAGGGAAAGCAGCAGGTGCGTACCTCAGGTTCTGCCACAAAAACAAACCTTCTAATAGACTTCAAAATTCTGCCATAAAACAAGGAATCTGTATGAAAATTATATTTTCCAAACTGTTCTCATTGGACCTCTTATTTTTATTTCAATCTCTCTTTATTGGAAATATTGTTACTGTGTAATGCGGACTTTGGCAGGGAGGATATTGCAACCCCTCTGCCTGGGCAGCTGCCTCCCCTCTCTCTGCACTCTGCAAATGGCTCCTGTCCCCTGGGTTGGCTGACTTTATCCTGGAAAATCCTTGGGATGACCTGCGAGCCTCAGAAAAAGTTTCTCTGCTAAATAGGAATAAGAAAAGAAGATAATATAAAAATAATATACTAATTGATAATGACTTCTGACCAAGCAGATCAAGATTTTTCATCCCAAAAGAGGATGTGATGTTAAATATCATAATGGTTTAGAGGGTGAGGAGTCGCTCGCATTGAGGATGTGCACCAGTGCCAGGGGGTGTTTGTTCACACAACCTTTAGATCCAACGCCCAGTGGTGCATCAGCGGCTGTGATTTACCTCCGAGGGAGTTCTGATGGAAATAATAACACAACCATAACAAACCAATAACAAAGTGAGGCTCACAGAGGGAAGAATTTCCCCAGCAGAGTGGTTCATTTTTCTGGAAATGGGTTAACTCTCACATCAAGGAAAAATCAACTTTTAAGTCTGAGGTGATCAGCAGTAGCAGTGGATACATTCAAAATATTGTTTGCCATTAAAACACTGATTGATGACAAGTGTTGTTGTATAAAATACTTAGCCAATTATATTTAAACGTTATTAATTATCATTAACAAGTGTCCTGGACTACCACAGCCATAATAAAGTTATGGTAAGGATGTGGAAAGAGAATCTCTTAGATGCTGTGATTCCAGGATGATGGACATGAGGTGGTTAATAAGGAAGATCATCTGTTCTGACACGCCCAGCCCCACACATAGTGTTAATAATGGTAACAGCAGTGACTCTCGGTAATTTGTGCTCGCTGGGCGCCGATGGGAGCAGCAGCTGTGGGGCTGTGCTGTCTGTGGGGCACAGCCCAGGCCCAGGGACACAGCCCAGGGCCCCCGAGGGGGCGAGCCCAGCCCCTGCCACACCCCAGAAACGAGGGTCCTCCTCCTCTCCCCAAGTTCCTTTCTGAAAATACCTGCCCCAAATAACTTGGACCTGTGCCAGGGAGGGTCAGGCTGGATTTCAGGGAAAGGTTCTTCCCCCAGAGGGTGCTGGCACTGCCCAGGCTCCCCAGGGAATGGGCACGGCCCCGAGGCTGCCAGAGCTCCAGGGATGTTTGGGGACCAGGAATGCCAGGCTGGGATTGTTGAGGGTCTGGGCAGGGACAGGGGCTGGGATGATCCCTGTGGGTCCTTCCCAGCTCAGGATATTCAGGGATTTTATGTCAACCCTGCAGACCCCTGAGCTGCTGTGAGGAAAGCTCATCTCTTTTCCTCTCATTTTCTCCAGGAATGTTTTGAACTCTGGCTCCAGCAGGTCTTGTTGGGATGCAGCAGTTCAAGAGGAGAGCTTGGTGTACCACCCCCTGAGAGAGCACCAGAAACAGCATCTTCTGAGAGAGCACCAGGAACACCATCCCCTGAGAGAGCACCATCCCCTGGGACAGCACCAGGAACAGCATCCCCTGAGAGTGAACCAGGAACACCATCCCCTGGGACAGCATCCCCTGGGACAGCACCATCCCCTGAGAGAGCACCAGGAACACCATCGCAGTGCTCCAGGACGCAGCCAGCATCGGTGAAGCCTACATCCGACTGTGTCACCAGCGGGACAAGGGCATGCAGAGGAGTGTCCCAGCTGCAGCACCACTGCAGCGCTGGTGCCAGGCAATCCTCCCCGGCAGCCACGGGGAGAGACAAACAGAGCCATTAACCCTTTGTTAACAGCGGATTGATTCCCAGCACGGTGTCGGATCCCATTTAACAGGAACAATAGACAAAGCCCAGAACTATCTGGCACACAATGATGCTAAAAGGCACAAACAGGGCAGGTAATATATTCAGAGATTCCAAAAGAACCCAACGCTAATAATTACAAAATTAATTCCTTCCACTAAAAATAAATACAATGCTGGAACATTTAATACAATGAACAGCGGATAAAATTGTTGTTCTATCCAATTAAACCTCAACAAATTTTTCTGAGGTTGTGATGGCATTTACTGAATTATCTCTGAACTTCTTATGCAAATCAAAATCAAACCTGAATGCCTAATATTGAGCTGTGTCTGCACCCAGCAGTCCTAAGACTCTCATGAGGAGAAAAAAAAGGGCTGAGCCTCCCTGAGGGCTGGGAAGATCCCGTGTGTCTCTGGGGAGGCAGCTGACACCTTTCCCTTCTGCCCAGCCACCACCAGTGCAAGGTAACCCCTCTGTCAAAGAAGAAAAGTGGTTTAGGATAAAAGCTTTCAGAAATGGTGCATTTCTAAGTTGTCAGCTCTGGTGCTTCTGTGAATTACAAACCATGTGTCTTTGGAAGGGTTCCACTGCCAGCTCATGGCATGGTCTCATCACAGCCACAGTCAGTGAATCACTTCCCAGCCAAGTCTTTATCCTGTTTGAGCAAACGCCTCCGAGGACAGGAATCAGATCCAACGGAGCAAAGGCAGTGATTCCTCCACCCAGCCTGTGGTCAGGGGGGTGAGGAACCACTGCATCACCCGTGTCAGGTACCAGAGGCCCCCAGCCAGGGCTTGTGTGGGGCTCTCTGGCAGCAGTGCTTACGCTCTGAGTTCTCAGTGCAGCCACATGTGGGAGTTTGAAGAATAGCTGTTAAATGTAAGACATTTAATAGATGATTTTGCATTTTTTATTTTATGCAGGTTAATGAGTGACAGTATGTGCTGTCTGTAACAGAGAGGGTGATGTAATGTATGCTGGAAGAGGCTGGAACTGAATGGTCTCCAAGGTCCTTTCCAACACAAACCAGTCTGTGATATTAAAGTGTTCCTGCAAGCAGAGATAGGACTGTGCCTCCCAATAACAAAATACCTTGTTAACACAGAACACAGTGACTCATTCTCTCTGCTGGACCAAGTGAAATCCAGCAAACAGGAGAGTCTGGGCAGAGGATGTTCCCACTGTAACCATAGCAGTAAATTATCCCACCTGAGTTAGCATTTTGGATTATAAATCTCTTTCTCTTTCAGCATTGGAAATATGAAAACAAATCATCTATTCAAAAAATTAGATATATTACATTAGCAGAGTATAATTGCATCACACATTACAATCTACAAAGCTCTCTGACTGTAATCTGCAAATTAATGACAGTTAAACATTTCAAGCTCAAATCTTTGCAAGCATCTTCAATTCCCCAGCTGCTGGGGGGATATCGTTGTGAAGGATCTCGTACTAAATTATGTATTCAGAGCATGAAGATGCACTGAAAGAGACAGAAATGTCTCCAGAAGGCACTTCTAGAAAGGAGGCATAAATTTAAATAGGAATCGAGAAAGCCTGTTTGAGCTGTAAATCGCAATTGTTTTCTAAACAAAAGTATTTTCATATAAATATCAAAGTTTTTTTATTTCCATGGAACAAGTGAAGGATTTACTGAGATAAGCACCAAATGAGTAACCCAGGGACAGTCAATACCTGAAGCAGATTTTACAGATACAGATGAAGCATTGATGGATCAACACTTAATAGCATCAAACTCCAAAGAAACACTGGAAAACCAGTCCAACTGATAATGTAAAGCCAGTGGGAAAAGGCAGTGGCACAATGGAAGTGTAAATGAAGCACACACCAGCTCAGCAGCCCCTGGAAGCAGCCCGGGTCCCCCTGCAGCAGTGCCCCCAGGCAGACAGCCCTGTCAGAGGCGGGGTGTGGCAGCAGGCACCAGGATGGGCGTGGGACAGTCTCAGCACACGGCCCTGTCACGGGGGCAGGTGGCTCTGGGATGCAGAAGGGCTTGTCCTGACGCTGGGCTAAAAAGGGCAGGATGGATCAGAGACTCCTGGGCTTCCCAGGGCATGTGGGGCAAAGCTGCTCGAGCCCCACAGCTGCAGCTCAAAGCTGCAGCACCACCCTGCTCTTAGCTAGACACAGGACCCAGCTCTGCAGTTCACACTGGGAAAGGGAGCTCTGCATCTGCAGAGACGTGGCAGCTGGAGCTGGGAGACAACCCTGCTGTGAGGGCCTGGGAGGGCTGCACGCAGCTCCAGGGAGACCCTCCGTGAGCAGCAGCGCTGACAGGACCCAGCACAGGGCTTGAACAGAGCAGGCTCTGACCCAAACCTGCCCACAGGGCTTGAACAGCCACAGCACAGCAGGTTCTGACCCAAACCTGCCACCAGGACCCAGCACAGGGCTTGAACAGAGCAGGCTCTGACCCAAACCTGCCTCCAGACCCACAGTGGGGCGCAGTGTGGGAAGGAGGGCACTGTGGGGTCTCCAGCCCAGTGTCCCACCGAGCGAATATCACAGTCACTTCAAGTGACCACAGCTCCAATGCTTCCAGCCTTCTCTTCTGCTATAAAAAGGAAGAAAACTCTGATTTTCCACAGGCAACTTTCATTGGCGCTTGGAAGATTTTTTTTTTAATTGCACAAGATTATTTCCCAAACTCTCCTCCTGAGATGGTTATTTGAACACTTCTGCAGCTTCCTGCCTGCAGCACTGATGCTCTCCTGGTTGTAAACTTGAATGTCAGTGGCTGAGTCAGGCAGTGAATGATGGCCAAGCATGCAGGAAGCGTCTCCTGACCCCAGCACCCCTCACACTCCTCTCTTCACTCGCTGGTGGCATTGTGTTGGCTTTTATTACCCTCCAGGCATGTCTGCTTTGTTTGAGAGAAAAGGAATAAGCTTGCAGGGACGAACTGGTTCCCATTTATAGCAGAAATATGGCAGAGTGGGCTGGAGTGTTCTGTGTGATCACAGGAGATTTAAAGCTGGCTCGCAGGGGGAGCAGCGCTCACACACACACACACACGCATACACACACACACTCCTTAAATCCAACCTTGGCATTACAAACACCCCCTTGCATCGCTCCCTCACGGAGATTTGTGGAGCTGGAAGAGAAGCCGTGTGTCATGGACGAGAGCAAGAGCACTTTATTCCTACCAGGGTGCAGATAAGATCAAAAACATTCATTCCTGGAGGGAAAAGAAAAGCTTTTGAAAGAGATAATGAACCATTCATTTCTTTAATTTTATTTTACATATAATTATTTAACTTGATGCATTTTTTCAATTGCTTCATAATTTAAAACTTTCTACAGAGTAATTATGCATATCAAGGCTTGCACCTCTTTCTATAAAAAACTATACTCTGCAAGCAGCATCAAACCAATATTTTTGCAAAAATTCTATTAATGTTTGATATTTAGCAAAGTGTTTACCTTAAATCCAAATGAACTGTGCCCTTAAGCATATTAAAAATACCAAGTTTAAAATGTTAAATGCAGATGAGGCTGAATAAGATTTTGTTTTCTAATGTGTTTTCAAATGAGTTTTCAGTGATTTTCATTTCTCTCTTTGTGCGAGGTTTTCACAGAAACTTGATTTCCTTTAATTTTGTATTGGAAGAGGAAGAAATATTTTTATGTGTATGAGCGAGAAGTGCTGCCTCTGATGTTTCCCAGGAGCAGAGTGTGGGTGACAGCTGCTGGCAGTGGCAGGGGTGGTGTGGGCAGGGTTGAATCACAAAATNCTGGGCAGCTGTGCCAGGGCTGGACAGCTCTTCCACTGAGATTTTCCCTGGAACCCAACCAAAACCTCCCCAGCACAATCTGAGGCCGTTGTCCCTTGACCTGCTGCTTGTTACTCACTGCCCAAGACTGAGCCACGAAAATCAGAAGAGCAAGGAGCTTCCTTGGGAAGTGTTCTAGTTTCAGATGTCCTCAGCTGTGTCCTTCCTTCTGCCATGAGGGACTGGGCCAGGAGAGGTGCAGGTCTGCGGGACAAGGTAACATCCTTTACTGGACTGACTGCAACAGCTGGGAAGTGTGCCTGAGCTTTCCAGCTCAACATCTTTCTGCCAGGTCCCTGAGCTGGTGTTGGATGTGTGCTGACGTGAGCTGCAGCACAGCAGGCTTGGCAGGAAGGCGTTAACCCAAGCCTGGGAGGGGAAGGAAGGAGCAGCAGTCCTTCTCCTGGAGGCCACAGGCTCTGGGAGCAGCCGTCCCTTGGTGCCAGCGCTCAGGGACGCAGCCGGGCACGTGGCACCCGTGCAGCAGCTGTCCCAGCCTGCCCGGGCTGTCCCAGCCCCTCTCCTCTCCTCCTGCCCAGCTCTGGGGTCCCAGGCCCCCCTGCTCCTGCTGATGGAGCTGGCCCAGCTCAGAGAGCACTCAGAGAGCTGATCAGTGTTCATTGTCCCTTTCGAGAGCGTGGCTCAGCAGGGACAGCTGTCACAGGAACCTCGCTCCAGCGAACATCGCTGAGGGCAGCACGTGTCCTTCCCCAGACACTGCCACCCGGGGCCCTTCTCAGGGACAAAATCCCCACCACAGCTGGAGACGAGCAGAGCTCAGAGGAGGCTTGTGCTGGGTTTACTCAGCCACCCACAGAGGATTTCTTTCTGTTTATTTTCTGGAGAACCTGTTGACTTTCCACTGAGAGTCTGGAAATCTCTCCTGATTAGCTCTGCCACGGTCCCTTCAGAGCCACACTTAGGGCATGGCTGGAAGCAGAAACATGCAAGTGAAAACAACCACCTTTGGAATTCCTGTGAAGGTTATTGAGACTTCTGGCTTCGGCAGGGTGATGGTGCTCAATTTATTTAATCCATCTAGCCAGCTCAGTTATTAATTAATCAGTCTTGGGAAAGTCTAATGACAGGTTCATATTAACAGCAAAAGCACTTGATTCTCACAGTGGCATAAAATGAAAATATAAAGGAGAATCCAAAGAGACATTACCCATGGGAAATCAGACCTCTCAGCAGAAACAAGAGCAAAATCTATACAAATGTTCAGAGGAAGATGTGAGGCAGTTAAATATTTAAAGCACATAATATTCATTAGAAAAGTAAGTTCAATGATACATTAAAAGTCATTGGACAGAACAGAAAAGACATCCAGTGGCAGTGGGAGGAAGAAGTTTCTGAGGAATTTGAGACAGAATGCGGTTGCAGGAGAACATCTGAGAGTGAACCCACATAGATCCCTGCTGCTATTCTGTTCTCTTGCTTCCCCTGTACTGCAGACAGAGCTCTGCCCTCCTTGGGGAATCCTCCTCAGAGCCCCCAGGAGTGCAGGCTCGTGGGTGAAACCATCACAGCATGACACAGCCACAGCAGCTCTGGCAACAAACACATCTCCATAGTGTCCATCTGGGAGAAGGCAACAGCCTTTGGATCACCAGGGGCTTCAAACTCAGCATTCTCATTTTGAATGAGAATGAAATTAGTGCTACAAAAGACAAAGGATGGGGGAGTCAACTGCATCAATGTAAAAATCAAGATTTCTGAAAAACTCTATACATAGAGAAAACTTCTTTCACTTGGGCTTTCAAATGGGAGTTTTTTGATGTCTCCTTCAAACCAAACCATCTGGCTTTTCCAAAACATTTATTATCATGGATAATATTATTTTCAAGCTTAATGAGCTTAACTCCCTGAAACCTCCCCTGCTCATTTTCCTGCTCAGCCCCTCATCCTATCTTTCGTGTGCTGGTCCTCAGCTCTGGGAAAGTGGCTCCATCCAGCCAAGCATCACCAGGTTCTCCAGCACAGAGCCTCTGGCCATGACCAGTGAAAGCTTCTCACCATGGCCCCACCACCCTCCTGTCCTGGTGGCTGACCCAGAGCCGTTCAGGTTTGCAGGGCGTGTGGTGCAAAGCCAGCAGAGATCCTGTGGATGCCCGGGGAGCTCAGTGACCCGCGGGGAGCTGTGCCTGCAGCTCTTCGGGGAGCGCGTCTCCATCCACTGCCATCTACAAATGGGCTTCAGAAACAGAACAGCTGTGGCCAGCGGGGTTCTCTCCTTGCTCCCTGCTGTGATTTGCTCCCAACAGTGTGCAGTAATTGCAGCAGTGTGGTGTCTGCCAAACAAAACACTTCTGCCCCAAAAGAGGAGACAGATCTGTTAAATGCAAGCTTTCATCTTGGCCAAACATCTAGGATTTTGGTATCCATGCACTGCTTTGGGATTCCATATGGACTCGGGGAAAGTTGTTGATGCATGTATGTATGCATGCAATAGGTACCTAATTATTTAATTAATTACCACCGCTGTCTTCTTCCTCTGTCCTAGCCACACCGTGTCCCCACTGGCGTTAGCTCGGACCCAGGGAATGCCTCCCTGCAGACCCATGTGCCCAGGAGGTCAGGTCACTCTGTGGGTGTTTTGGGTGCACTCAGAGGCAGGGAAATGGGGTGACAAATGTGTGTCCCCAGCAGGTGTCTCCCAGATTCTGCCAGGACTGCAGAATGGTCTCTTCCTTTTAACTAAGAAAACCGTTAAAGCTGTTTGCCTTGAGCTCTGGTAAATGGACTGCACAGATTATTTATTTATTTTTAAATGAACACACTTTATTTCCCCAAAGTGCTGCTGTTGACTTTCTCTAAGTACTGCCATCTGGCTCCCCTGACTCAAAGGGAGAGAGAGGTAGTGCAGTAATAAATAAGAAATCAAACAAATAAACAAATAAAAATTCCTGATTCCTTGTAATTGGAGCATCACCCAAACATTTGTAGGGTTGTGTTAAATTCTGTAATTGTCTTGCTGATGATTTTGAAAGAAACAAGTGCTGTTGTGCTGACAGCCTGCAGCACTGATTGAAAATTACCACATCAGTCTCCTCGACTGTGGGTCTCTCCCCACCATTCTTTCTGCACTGCTGGAGACTCCCCTCTCTGTGGGAGTGCCATTACCAGCCCAGGAATGTTCATCCTGGCTTTCATGTCCCTTTGCAGAACAGCTCAAGGCTCAGAACTGCAGCGTCACTTTGCTCTTCTTTTTCTTCCTCCCCTTGCCCCTTCCAAGAGACCATTTCCCAGACCCTCACACCAAAGGACACCTCACTTTGCAGAACAAGGTGAGGCTGTTTCCAGCAGCAGCAGGGAAATGCTCAGCAGCCTCGGCACTTCCCTGTCCAGACTGTGCCATGGCAGAGCCCTGAGGAGCCCTGGGGCCACTCAGTGCGAGGATGAGCCTGTCCCCAGGCTGGCTCTATCCCCAGGCTGCGTCATCCCCAGGCTGGCTCAATGCTGAGGATGGCTCTGTCCCCAGGCTGGGTCTGTCCTCAGGCTGGGTCTGTCCCCAGGCTGGGTCGTCCCCAGGCTGGCTCAGTGCTGAGGATGAGCCTGTCCCCAGGCTGGGTCTGTCCCCGGGCTGGGCCTGTCCCCAGGCTGGGTCTGTCTCCAGGCTGGCCCAGGGCCGAGGTCCTACTTGTCACCTCACCAACCTCCTTGGCCTCTCTGCCAAAACCCCAGCACGGCTGTGCCAGAGGCAGGATGCTCCCCTTCTGAGCTCACAGCACAGAGGGCAGAGCTGACCTCACCTGTGAGGGTGGGAATGGGTGCAGGAGCATCTGCCCAACACAAACACAAACATCAGTCACGTGTGTCAAGACTACGCTGAGAAATTATTTCATTTTAGAATGAAAGCTCACTGCCTCTTCCATCCCAGGGCAGGAGTCAGAAGTCATGGAAAATGTGGGTTACAGGTAAGGATAATTGTTGTAAATTGCCAGGAAATGCACAGATCCTTTGGGTAAGGGTGCAGCACAGGGAAGCTGGCAATCCATCACACTCCTTGTAGCTGCAGAAGTTTTGCCCATTTTTACTCCCTGTGCCAGTGACAGGTAATTTAGTGAGAGGTACCTGTGAAACCAATTAGGAGCACATGGGCACAGGGACACAGCAAGCAACGGCGCTGCTGACAGGCACTTTCTCTGGAAGCAATCCCTGGTAACTGCCTCGGGCACAAGGACACAGGGACAAAAGCACCATGGTGTCCCTCTCTGGAAGCTGGGGAAGCCAGGCTGTCCCTGGTGCTGTGCTCAGGGCGAGGATGGGGCAGTGCCACACTCACACCAGTGTGGCACTGTCACTGCTGCTTCCAGCCCGTGGAGCTCCAGGGGCTCAGGGTCCCCTGACCAGAGCCACAGATATCAGTCCCAGCTCTGCTGCTCCTGTCTGCAGCAAGGCTGGTGGCACACTGCCCTGGGATGCAAGCACAGACACTGCTGGCTGCTGTAGCTGTGCTTTGGCACCCCAGGCAGCACTGGACGAGAGGACAGCCACAGCCAGGGCTGGCAGGGGTGGCAGAGGGACCCGAGGGGAGCCGGGTGCTGTGGCTGGTGGGCACCGAGATGGCCCCACACCTGCACTGCCAGGCCTTTCCCTCCCTTCCATGCTCCACCACCACCCTTCACCAGGGTCCCAGACTCCTTGCCAGCAATGTCCAGGGAAGCAGGGGCTGCCAGGCACCCCTTGCTCTGCTCCCATGCCTTGTCCTTCCTCCCACCCAGCCTGCTTTTCCAACATTGCTTGCAGAGGGGATTGGAGCTGGCTCCAGCCCTGCTGGGGTGCTGCCGCGTGGTGCCCAGATACCACATTCTCACAGATGTTAGCCTGGGCTGTTCTCTGATCAAGGACAATTCCTTCTGGAGACACCATGCTCCCAGGCCCCACCCTCCAGAAAAGCCTTCCAAGTTAATTTGTTGCCCACTGAGAGTATTGGTGTCTTTAATCGGACACAAATCTTTCTCTAGGAAAAGCCATTTCACGGTTGAGGACATTTCACAACAAGATCTAAACAAGGAAATCACTTAATTGATGATACAAGCTGTATATCTAGCAAAGAATTGTGTCTCAGGAGATACCAATACTTTTTGCATCTGAAGGTACAAGTGACAAAACAGCTTGCTGTTGGGTTAGGGGAGAGCTATGCCAACCCTCCTCTGCCCAGCACTCAGAGCTGCAGCACAGCCTCGGAGGCTGCTGTCCCCAAAAATCCAGCCCCTCAATTCTGGCACTGCAAATAAAACAGTGACAGTAAAAGCAAAGTAAAAATTTCCCCATCACTTCACTTTTCTGTAGGCCAGGTAAACAAAGCTTTACAGTTTGTCAGAAGCATCATAAAGTCCTCTCCAACCCATCTGGGAGTGCCACATGCTAAATCATCAGCTGAGATTGCTCTGGAGCCTTCACTTCATCACACCACGCTGCTGTGTGTCCTGTGGCCACAGCTGTGTTTTCTGCAGGGCCAGATCACCCACGCCAGGATTTACAGCCAGAGACATCGGGGCAGACACTTCTGTGTGCCCATTCAGGGTGTGAGTGCACGGCTCCTTCCTCTAGTGATTGCACAGACAAGAAGAAATCCTGCTTCTGCTCTTTATGTTTGAAAGGAGGTTGGTTGGTGATCTCCGGCATTTCCAGTGCAATATTCCTGGTATTTCCTAATGATGAAATGAAGTCCAGCACAGTGAGCTCAGCATTACCTACCCCAGCAGCCCTAACGCTGGGGAGCTCCTGCAGACACTCACCCCAACTGCCTGAGCCCATGCACTTTCCTTAAAAGAGATTCCAAGTATTCCTAGGAGGAGTTTCTGCTTTTTTCTGCTTTTTCTACCAGTGGCTATGAATCTCCCCACACCTACTGCTTTTGCACAGATCCTTAGACATGCTCATGAGCACCAACAGGCTCAGCTCCCTGCGCGCTCCAACTTTGTCTCTGGTTATGACTGAGTTTTCACCCCTGGAACAGATTCCCTCCCTGTTCCCCTCCAGGATGGGAGGCTGTGGGTGGCAGAGCAGAGCTGTGTGGCCTGTGGGACCGGACAGAGGAGGGTGGGGACCGGGGGACAGAGCCGAGCCAAGGGCGCTGCTGCAGGGCTGCTTCCCGCAGGTGGCTCACGAGGAGCAGGTCTGTTGGCAGGCAGAGGAATGTTGTTGCCTCAGGTTGTCTCTTAACTATTTCCAATTCTTCATCTCCTGCTGGTCTCAGGCAATATTTGAAGGTTATTACAGCAAATCAAAGAGTAAAATCACCCCGCTCATCCTCCCTGCCCCTGGGTACGGACAGAGCAGAGCTGACCAAGCTCCTTCTCCAGAGGTGCCTGTGCAGCACACCAGGAACCCAATTTTCACCATTTTTGGTGAGGAGCAGTCAACACCACCACAGCTGTGGAGGTTCCTGCACCCACCCCACGGTGCCGTGCACAGGGCACTGGGCTCTTCCCTTGCTCCGTGAGCCCAGGCCCCTGCACAGGGATCCCCTGGCCATGGGCAAACTGTTGCACCAACATCAACCCTCCTTGGGCAAGGAAATAAACATCTTGTCTTCAGGCTTCCAGGACTAATTACAGCCATATTCTGACTTGCTGTACAGTAGCAGTGGCTTTTTGTCCTCACTTTTTATTGATTCTAAGGATTCACATTAAATGTAATAGTTGCAATAATTCACCAATAGCCTATTAATCTTATATACAAAAATCTGCAAATAAAATGTGAATGTGCGATTTTGCTATTATTATTTCCATGTGAAAGAATCTGTCATATTCTTTTTGTAGATTACATAGATTATTCCACATTTTCTCTTCCTCTTAATAGCGATGCCATGCAATAAGCCATGCAGGATTGTTTGCTCACTTACACATTCTGCCATCACTTTTTAAATCAGTGTTTCTGAGAAATGCCTTTTCATGCTTTATAACCTCATCCATGCAGCTTTATCTTTAAACAAAGTACAAGCCAGAGGAAAAACATACATGATCTTCACCTTTACAAGGAGATTAAACCCTGTGGCTATTTTTTAGCCTTTTGGTTTTTTACTGTGCTCTTTTTCACCATGAACACTTGCTCAAGCACTGTAGTAATGGGCCCATCTCTGGAGAGACAGGAGAAGGATTGCCCTGAGCTACACACGGCCTTGCAGGAGGAGATGGGATTTCAAGCCCCAAGGACTAAAGGCATTTTTACTCCAAGTTAGAGAGGGGGAGATCCAGCGCTCTGGCACGGTCTCTGACATTCAGACACATGCCAGGCACACAGCAGTTACACCCTGAAATGCACTTTCTCAGCCAGTTTCCATAGCCTAATATTTTATCAACCCTCAGAGAGTCCCACTTCAATTGATTAAAAGCCTCTTCCCCATCAGAGCAAGAGGAGGAAGAGGAGTAGGAATCAGTAAACAAAGGGCAGTGTGACTCATTTCCAACGCAGTCTCTGGCTCTGGTGTCCCCACAGCACAGGCTCCCACGAGGAGCTGCAGAGCCATGCAGGAGCCAGCCACCAGTGCAGCACTGGGGGTGCTGGGGAGCAGATGGAGGTGGATGGACAGACTGAACTGGACAGACAGCCACCTCCCCGAGCTGTCAGCACCTGTGGGGATGCTCATGGCACCGGGATGTGCTCTGAGCCCAAGTGACCACGTCTCCAGCTCCTGAGCAAGGCAGCCTGGCTGGAGCACATGCAGTGACACAGGAGAGGCACCATCCCTCAGGGTGCTGGTGTGTGCCCCCTCACAGGTAACAACTCCACTCCTGCATCTCTGTCTTCAGAGCAGATTCTGAGCTCAGGAGCTGCTGGGCATGCTGATGTCAGGGGTTTTTTGCCACAAAAACTTTCTGAGCTTTTTCTCAGTCTCTCAAGTTCAGTAGGAAAGGATAACATATTGGGATTAATGTAGGATGAAATGGGAGAGGAGAGGCAGAGGTTCTGTCCAGGGGGTGTCCCTGCAGCTCGCCCTGCAGAGCCGAGAGCGCGGCCGTTCCCCGCCGCCCGGAGCGGGGCGGGCGATGTGCCGAGCTCCAGCACCTCATCCAGCATCAATCACTGGCTGCAGAGACACCCGTGGCTGTGCTGCGAGTTTGCCTGCCCAGGGCAATGGATTTCTGTGCAGGGTGCTGCTTGCTGGAGCCCCCGGCTCTCCTGGCTGCGCAGCGATGGATTTTTCCGTTCATTGGGAGCCCCTGTGCTAATTGGGAGCCCCGAGGCTGCTCCAGCCCCAGTGTCCAGCCTGGCCTTGGGCACTGCCAGGGATCCAGGGGCAGCCACAGCTACTCTGGGCACCTGTGCCAGGGCCTCACAGCAAAGAATTCCTGCCCAGTATCCCATCCTCCCTGCCCTCTGGTACTGGGAAGCCATTCTCCCCGGTCCTGTCACTCCAGGCCCTTGACCAAAGTCCCTTCCCAGCTCTCTTGGAGGCCCTTTAGGTCCTGGCAGGGGCTCTCAGGTCTCCCCGGAGACTTTTGTTCAAAGTGCTTCAGTGTGCTCAGCTATTTATCACTGCCTACCTGTTTGGTATTCATTGTAGAAATCATACTAATAATTGTGCAGGCAAATTATAAATATACTGAACCTTTCTAAAAACATTAATGAGAGGGAATACCCTAATTTATATTTAATTTGTCACTAAATCATATTACCCTGAACTGAATATGTGTAGAGGAAGCCTCAGTAAAAGCAAGAGTGCAGGGGTTTTACCCAGTGTTGACTCTAACTATTCTTCTGTTTTTACAGCTTGTAGTAAATATAAACAGCCCACTAATGATGAATAAAAATATTGCCTGCAATAGAGTAAGTTTTGGTTTTCAATATGAAGGTCTTAAATATCAGTTTATTCTCCTGTATTCTAGGCACTCTTTCACTGTGAGTTGCCTTTGAAACACAGAAGAAAAATGCACTTAAACAGCAAATCATCATTCTTACGTCAGCAACGAGGGATGTGAGCACCGGGAGGCAGCGAGTATCGAGTATCGCTTCACTGTCACACGGCTTCTCCCAGCGGGAGGGTTTGCCTCTGGCAGGACCCCGGGTGGGTTTGGTTGTTGCAGACAGGGTGGCAGAGGGGACAGTGGCACTGAGCTCACACCAGACATTCCAGGGCTGATGGAGGGAGGGAGGCAAGGACAGCCCAGGCAGGGCCATGGAAATAGGACTGAAAGAGGGCAGGGCTGGATGGGATATTGGGCAGGAATTGTTCCCTGGCAGGGTGGGGAGCCCTGGCACAGGTGCCCAGAGCAGCTGTGGCTGCCCCATGATCCCTGGCAGTGCCCAAGGCCAGGCTGGACACTGGGGCTGGAGCAGCCTGGGACGGTGGGAGGTGTCCCTGCCCCTCCAGGGGGAGAACAAGGTGAGTTTCAAGGTCCCTTCCCGGCCCAGGCAGTCTGGGATTCTATGGGCAGGCCCAGGAGAACGGGCAAGGGAGGACAGGCAGGCAGGGTCAAGCCAACGGGGCCACCAGCCGGGGACCCACAACGGGCAGGGTGGGCACATCTGAACAGTAAATAACACTTCTGAGCAGTGTGAGGAGAAAGATAGCTGATTTCAGGAGAGTGAAGTGCTGCAGGGGTGTTCAGAGAAATAAATGCATCGTTCCTGCACAGCATCAACAGGTTAATAATTAATTAACAGGCACTAGGAGGTTTGTGTTACTACTCTTTCGGGTTTGCATTACTCTGGGATAGCTGGTCACGAACTGTGGGTTCACAGGGGTCCTGAGATGGCTTTTAGAGAGATGGGGAAGGGAGGAAGAACTCACACTCTTCTTTTAAGACAGCAGAAGGCTCCAGAAGCCGCCTGGGCTCTGCAGAAGCTCTCAGAGCTGCACGGCTCGGATGCAATTAAGGCAGAAACTGGCACAGACCTCCCGGGCTTTCTCCCGCACGCCTTCCAGCAGCCACGGCCGGGGCACCGGCACTCCTGCTTTAAACACTGCTTGTCCCGTGGCTGGATGGAAGTCACTGCTGCTGTCATTACATCTGAGTAAAACTTACCCTCTTCAGTCCCACTTCCGAACGAGCAGTGAAAAGAAACCGCAGCCAGGGGTGATGAGTGTTCGGGTACTGGCACTGCAGGACTTGCTCCTTCCCGAAGAGCTTGTGCCTCACCCGGCCCTTCAAAGCAGGAGAGAACTGGCCTTTTTTTACAGTTAAAATGGGCGACCAAGGCAATCAATTTGTGTTCCTTGACCTTGTGAATCATTCAGCATAAAGGCTGTTTACAGGCTTTTTTTAAAATTTAAATCCCTTTTTTAAAGGGTTTCCTGAACACATGCTGAAGCGCTTCATTTGGGTTTCTCTTTCATCTTTTCTGCCCTCCACAATTTTCTCTAAATCCTCTGGGATTTAATTAGCAGCTGGGCAATTCCAGGAGCCTCCAGCCTCCCTGCACTGCATCCAGAAATGACCCGGTGCTGTACAGCCCCCATCTCTATTCTGAATAACTCCTGAAGCTCTGTAGGGCAGGTCAGGACTTCAAATGAATGTTGCAGCCTGATTTTCCTAATTGTCAGGCTCAGGTGGAAATCCTACACACCAGAAACTGGCACCTACATCTGCTTAGTCAGGTAGGCCTATAGTGAGAGATTTGGAAGTAATATTTACCTGTACAGATATAAACACTGAAATAAATACTAATCTTTATCTTTAGGTAAGAGTGCTTAGAGACATTCTTGTCAAAGCATTTTATTTCTTGAAGATATTTTCTGCTAATTCTTAGCAAGATTCACATAAAGCTAACACAACTGAAGTGGTTTTGCCGTTTAATACCTTTGTAATTAAATCCTGAACCTCCTCTGTCCCTGCAGTGAATTCCCAGGAGCGTGACTTGGAGCACGAAACCCACCCCGGTGTGTGTCCAGGAACAGAGCTGGATGCTGAGCGTAGTGTGACTGTCAAACTTCACATAAGCCAGCACCAAAGGTCACCTGCACACCTGGAGCCAGCAGCGAGGCTGCCCTGCAAACCCTGCCCTGGGAGCTGCCCTGCAAACCCTGCCCTGGGACCAGCGGCTGCTGGGAGCCCATTAGCAAGGACATTCAGCCACACTTCATTAAGCCATGAATACTACATGTGGAAAAGACCTGCTCAATCTCCGTGGAACAAGCCTAATTAAGTTCAGTTCTCTATTAGATCGCAGCGATAGCTACCACAGAATTGGGAAAAGCAATTAACTCCTTCAAAGTTCAAACCTGGTCGAGTTCGACCACAAAGGCAGCGTTAAACAAATGTTAAGGCTGTGCAGTGGGCGAAGCAGCTGAGGTCAAACCCACCAGTGTCCCAGCAGCACAAACCCCAGCCACTCCCCAGCCTGTGTTTCCCAGACAGATTTTAAACATCGCCTTGTGCCTCAGCTAAAGATATGGATCAGGTACACGATGGCTCCTGGTGCTCCTCCAGCTCAGGTGCTCTCTCTCTGGGAAACTCATGTCAGATTTAGCAAAAATACGCTAACGCCTCTCACAAAAATTATCATCAGGTTCTAGAACCGTTTTAGCTGACATTTGTCTAAAACCAAGCAATGCTGCACGTAGCCTGGAAGAAAATATATAGATACATATAGTGTAACGTTCAGAGGGTTTTGAAAGAGCGGACTGAAATCTCGTTGTGGATGTCTGGCACACGGCAAGAGTAAGGAGGTGTATCAGTATTGCAACACGGAGCACACAAGATGGCCCGGATCATTACAGAGCTGTCAGCCCAGAGCCAAGGAAATGGAACAGAGCAGGTGCTGTGGAAGTTAATCAAGAGACAGCTACAAGAATAAGACACAGTCGGGGCTGGTTTGACAGAATAATTACCTTCTTTTTGGACAAGATTCCAATTCTGAAAGTCTCTCAGGGCGCTCAAGGAAACTTCATCAGCACCCACCAGCTGGGCTAGCCCCTCAGAGGGTGCTGGGGAAGCTCTGCAGGAACAGGAAAGCTGAGGAGCCATAAAACAGCCATGAAAGTCACGTCCTGGTAGAACTGCTGCTGGGAGAGAGAAGGGGAGAGGGAATAGCTGGGGACACCTCCCAAGGAAGTCAAAATGTGGGGAGAGGGGAATTTTCATAGAACCACAGAACCCCAGAGTGGTTTGGTTTGGAAGAGACCTTAAAGCTCTACCCTGGGCAGGGACACCTTCCACTATTCCAGGTTTCTCCAAGCCCCCTCCAGCCTGGCCTTGAGCACTTCCAGGGATGGGGAGGTTGCAGCTGTTGGTGTGGAGGGGCCCAGGGGGGTCAGCCTGGATGCCCCTGGAAGCTGAGGCACTGCTGACAAGGGCTGGACCAGCTTCTGCCCTACAGGAGTCACCAAGGATCTGACAAACCTAACATGGGCCTGGGAACTTTGGAATCAGGATGAGACTCATTTTGCTGGTTTGCTGCTGTTCAGCAGCTCTCCAACTCAGCCAGGAGTGTGCTAGAGGACCTCTTGGAGCCTCTGTTGGGAGGGAAGTATCACCAGTCCTCTCTGGCTCTTTAATGTGTAAATCCCTTGGTCTGTGGATAAAGCCTGGGTAGTGAATCTGAGCAGTTACAAGCCAAGTAGAAACCAAATTACTGTGCTTTAATTGAGAATGAGGAAAAACATGGTTATTAGGAGACTTAATCCTGACTTTGGGAAGAGCAGTAGAGAGTGTCAAGATGAGACACCTGCTCTTCCCAAAACAGACCATTTGCAGGCATCTACACTCAGGGGATGAGGGACACGCCACGAAGGGAACCACGGGCACCTTCTAGAACCAAATCCTGTTCCTGTCTGTGGGAAACGAGGAGGAGAGACTGAGGATTGATAAGAATGGTTTCTGACAAACCAAGGTGATCACACAGCTGCCTTGGCATGAGGGAAGGGAGCAAAGGGACCAGCACAGGCTGAGCAGCAGCTCATTTGCACTGCCCACTCTCTGTCTGCACCTGAAGGCTCCTGGGAGCACCTGTTTGCTGAGAACAGCAGAAAATCTCCTGCCACTGGTGAGGTCTCCAACAGCCCACTCTGCCTGACTCGTCCCTGCCCGGTGTGGGCGCACCGCTGGAACCATCCCCGAAGGGACAGGGGAGGCTCCTGAGCTGCTGCTGAAAGTGACAAGCCAAAAGCTGCTGGTTTAAAACAGAGGAGAGAGGAACAAGGTTAGAGTTTCAAATGGTGTGAGTCTCTAGGAAAAAAGTACCTAAGTTTTTTAATAATTATTATTCTTAATAAAAAATAAACCCAGACTGCAGTATGCTCTTTACTTCTTGTGCCAGTGGCAGATGTGTTAAGCATCAAGAGTGTTTCAGGCCCTTGGTGCCCCATGAAGGGTTTGCCTGGGCAAACTGAGATGTCCTGAGCCAAGAGGGATGCAGAGCAGCCCAACTACTCTGCTCCCGGCTTGGGAGGGGCCATCAGTGCCCATAGTGCAAGGCAGTGTCCTTCACCAGGCACACACACCTGTGCTTTCCTAGCAGAGCTCCTGCTGCAGAGCTCCTGCTGCAGAGCTCCTGGCACAGCCCCTGCTCCTCTCTGTCCCGCACAAAGCTGGCAGGAGTCAGCCGAGCTCACTGGGAGCCAGCCCCCACCCCAGGGTGCCCGGTGCCTCTGCTCCCTGCTACACAGTCCCAGGCAGCCTCAGCCCCTGCTGGGCCTCGCTGCTCCCCAGGGCGAGCAGATCCATGAGCTCCGTGGGCAGCACTGCCCTTGGGGACACGGCGCAGGCACACAGGGCATGCTGCCTGTCCTCATCCTCCTCCTCCTCGGGGACACGGCACAGGCACACGGGGCACGCTGCCCATCCTCATCCTCGCTGACATGGCACAGGCACACAGGGCACGCTGCACATCCTCCTCCTCCTTGGAGACACGGCACAGGCACACGGGGCACGCTTCCCGTCCTCATCCTCGGGGACACGGCACAGGCACACGGGGCACGCTGCCCATCCTCATCCTCCTCCTCCTCAGCTGGAACTCACCACATGGGCTCTGAGCATCTGGGCTGCTCTCCAGAGTGCCCACTTACAGCTGCACACATCCTCAGAGCTGGCATCCTGAGATTACTCCAACGGGAAAAGCAGGATCCCTTCCTTCCAAAACAAGCACTGGGGTTAGAGGCTGGATACGGGAGGTCTTCTGGAAGGGATGTTTTGGGAAGGGAAAATTCCTGACAACACAGCATTCTCCAAGAAAAAGTACTTCCCTTTCATGACATGCTTTTTAAATTCCATCCCCAAATAACTATTCCCTGCTCCAAAGTTCCACAGGGCAAGGCCATGGGGAGGGCTCAGCTTGCTCATGGGCCAGATTTGGGCAGGAGTCTCCTGTACCCCAGCCAAGCACTGCCCACAGGATGCAGCTTCCCAGGCTGTGGGCTTTTTTCAGAGTATAACTGACAGCTCTGGGCTTTGTTCTACAAGAAGGGAAGGCTAACACCTCCCATCCCTGCTCCTGGGAGAAAACAAGCAGTGCTGCACTTTGCTTTCCAGCAGTGCTGAGCAGAAACTCAGCCAGGAGAAATGCGAGTGCAGCATGGGAAGCCTTGAGAGCAGAAAATCTCCTTTCCTTCCTCCCTCATCCCCAGAGCAGGAAATCTCCTCATCCTCACAGTGCTCCCTGATGTGGGTGCAGGATGGCAGGACCCTCAATAGCACAGCTTTATGGTTTTCTGCAGGACACTGATTCCCCAATTCCCAGGGTTAAGGCAACCCTCTGCAACTACAATGTGAGGTCAGAAGCTTTCTGCTTGGATCTTTTACTGACTTAATGGAAAGCCTTTCTGCAGGGAATGCCCTGTCAGCCTCCTGTCCTGTAGCACAGAAGGATGAGCGCTGGGCTCTGCTCTAACCTCGTTACCAGCAGGCTCCTGGAAGGCCTTCGTGCCAGCATTAACCACACCAGAGCTCTGGGCAAGGAACTCACCAGGCAGCTTGGAGGCACTGGGGCAGTGCTGTACCCAACCCCTCCTCCCTTCCCTCCCACTCCCAGGACACACAGGCCCCTCTGCAGAGCAGGATCTGTTTCTGGCATGGTAATCAAGACACCTGTTAATCGTGTCTAAGTACCACAATTAAGATCTGACCAGATAAACAACAGGTATGGCAGAAGCCCAATTCTCAGGTTTGTTTATTTCGCTTGAGCTGTGGGTGTCTGTTTCAATTTTGGTTCATTTTCATAGAATCACAAAATCACAGAATATGCTGAGTTGGATGGGACCCACAAGGATCATCCAGTCCGCCCAAGGACAGTTTCTGCAGTTGTGTGTCACTACTCATCCCCAGGTGTCCCAATGGAGCACAGCATCCTTGACAGGACTGGCCAGCTCGGTGCTGCTGTCAGAAAGTTAATTAATCCTGTTTCACAGAGCTGGGCCACTGGAGCCTCAGTGAAGCGGCTGCAAAATTGCTATAACCAGAATTTCTGCTTATTACAACCCTGGAGTAATGAAAATATAATTACTTCACTTGCAGCAAACCTGAGTCCCCAGCAGCCTACCTGGAAAGCCTTTCATTCCAGCTGTGCTCCTCGGGCAGCCGAGGCAGTGCCTCAGACAGGGTTCTCTGGCAGCTCTGTGGTCTCTTACAGCTGGGCTGAGGCCAGGCTGGTCACCTCAGCAACAGCTGCCTTTATCCCTTACCAAATTTCAAACAACCATTCCTCTGTGCTCAGGCTTCAGCAGTGCTCTGGCCTTGCAGCAGGGCTCCAAACCCACAGCACAGCCTGCGGGTGGGATCACCTCTGCCCTCCCACCCCTCCTGCCCCGGAGCTGCAGCTCCTTCTCTGCCCAGACATCACGGAAGGAGTTGCCCATGCCTTCTGTGCCAGATAAATGAGAGCAAGCAGGGGCATGAGCCGCGGTGGTGCAGAGCAGGGCACAGCCACACGCCAGGACAGAGCCAGGACAGAGCCAGGGCACGGGGCCGTGGCTGCTCACAGCCCCGTACCCCGGCAGCTGCACAGACCCCACGCTGCACAGCAGGGCTGGTGCTCAGGCACCGCTGGGCATCTTCACTTCCCAACAAACAGCTCTTTAGGTCATGCACAAGGCAAAGAAGGCAAACCCCGCTTCCATGCATCATTTCCTTCAGGCTGTGCCGCTCCTTTGAGCACGCCTGGCCCTGCTCGTCCCGCTGGGCAGGAGCCGTGCCAGCCCCATCTCGGTGCCCCCTTTCTCAGCCTGGGGTCTGTGAGTTCCCCAGCCTGGGGCCACGGGCAGCCCCAGAGAGCTGTGCCTGAGCTGGCTGTGGGCTTTGATCTGCCTCACCTCTCGCCTCCAGTGCTGCACCCGGGTTCAGGGAGAGCCACCCTCACCACCACCTCCTGCAAGACCACCACAGCCCACAGGGACCCACCCCACCACACACATGCTCCTGCAGCCCCTCCCATGGATGAGCACACCTGTGAGAGCGTGTCTGCACACCTGGGGCTCAGGCAGGTGTCCCAGGGCAGGTTAGCCTGGCGCACAGTGGGCCATGGATAGCTCATTTATTGCCACTTGCAGATACAGCTGAATTTTGC